>MU968480.1:14042243-14375904 GCA_034641835.2 Pinus albicaulis | reverse complement strand
CCCAAAAAATGTCGTTTAGGGCCTCAAAACGGCTCCGGAAGTTCAGGACCCGAAAAACTGCTAAAAATAGTAAGTTTTGTTGCAACTTGAAAATTGAAAGAACTGAAGATGGGGGTTCAAATGGAATAGGTGGGTGTCCACCAATATCCACCTGGATCATTAAGCCCCCAAAACGGCTCCGAGAGTGGAGGACCCGAAAACCTGCTAAAAATAGTAAGTTGTGCTTAATGTGAAAAGCTGCAAGAATTGATGGTGCTGGTCCAAATGGAATAGGTGGGTGGCCACCGATATCCACTTGGATCATAATTAATGTTAAAAAAACTAATGGGAGAGGGTGGTGACCCCCTTGCTAAGTCTCATATGATTTTTCAGTCCATTATTCTCATACTTGCACTCATGACCTATAGATTTCTTGTTCACCAAGTGTTTAATAGAATGTCAATCCTGGTTGGGGATGGTGAGGTTTATTCTAGGTTGAATTTTTTGGTTTATAATGATTGTAGCCATGAACTTTATGAATTTTTGAATTTATATGTATTTATGGGCAGAGGATTATCCTAACCCTGAAAAAGTGGCTTAAATTTTGCAGTTTCTAGCACAACACAGGGAAGAAAAGGCCATAGTCACACTAATGCATACCTATGGGGGAAACTTGGGGTTTCTAGTAGCATGGAGGGCTTAGCAAGGGAAAGCCTAGGGCTCTAGCTCAAGGAAAAGTAATTTGGCTCAGGGGATGGACACTTGGATGGGTTGGGTGACTCCTGCAGGGTCCTTACGGACCTGAGGGAAGTCAAGAAAATTTGTTTTGTCGACTCCATTTCCTTAAGGTCACCTAGGAGGTTGAGTATTTTCATAACTAGCCCTCTTCTAATGTATACCCTGGGTAAAACGGTGAAGGTGGGTAGATGTGAGGGGAGAGGTGCATTACAGGTGGTATCAGAGCAAGTGTTGGGTGCAGGAATTGCAGTTAAGAAAACTCCTTTAACACTTAATTTTCAACCCGAGGGTTTCGTAAACTTAGAGACGAAGCATAGGAAATTCCAAAAAATGGTTTGAAATTTTACTATCTCTATTCCTACTTTAATTTCAATCTCGCAGAATAGAAAATAAAGATCACACAGTGATTGACACCAAATAAATTGTAGTGCTGGAATATGAAATAATGTACTTTGCAAAGAAACCAATTAAAGGAACTTTCAAACTGCTGCAAACAATCCTAATTACCGAAGTAAAATTATATGTTTATCTTCAGTATGGTTGTTGACAGATTAAAAATTGGGCCCTTGAAGAGATATGCCTTCTTTAAGGATTTTCCTTCCTGCACTAAGTTGTTATTCCTGTACTCTTGCAATCTACTTGCACTAGTATAGGAACAAGGCTTATGTGTTGGAAGTATCTTTAACACTTATAATGGATATTTATGTCTTAATGCATGGGCTTCAGTCTTAGGACTAGAGCACTCTGTTCCTATATCAGTATATTGGTTCCTATATCAGAACAGAGTTTCATGCACCAAGTTTTCCAATTACTTCCAAGAAAAATTAAAGAGTGTGCTAACTATGAAAATACTTTTCTTCGATGATCATAACTATGAAATAACTTCCACAAACAAAAGAATTCTTCAACCAAACTAAAATTCGAAATGAAAATTGACATCAAAATAAAAATGAGCTTAAAAAGCCAAAGAAAACTTTCTTCAATCAAGGAACTCTTTCATGCAATCAAAGAAATTATCTAATTATGACATCAGGCTTTATCCCTGTAATAGTTACCCACATAAATGAGATCTTCCTTTTAATATTTTTAACTGAGAAAGGTTCACTTTAATAATTCAAAATGAGTTTTAATCCTTTCCTTAAAAGTGTAAAGTGCAGGTATAGATCATTGTGTTATAACAACGTTCATTCCTTAATTACCAAAGCATATTTAATCCCTAAGATTTTAACTCTTTATATTAAAAATACTTTTATCTGATAATGAACACTCACTTGCATAAATGTATCGAATCTCTGTGAAATAAAGGAATTAAAAAGCATTGAATGATGAACCAAAAAAATCAAGTTACATAATTGTAAATGCACTAGTGCAGGAATAACGTGCTTGCATGATCCAGGCAGAAGTAAACTAATATTTGGAAAAGGAAATTACTGAATGTAAATACAACTTAATTAACATTCACACCACGGATCCGTCACACATTAACTATCAATGAAATAGAACCAAAACTCTTGTGAAAGAATGAAACATAAGCTTAATCCACGTTTTGCATTTAAATGAAATCAACACACACCTTTGACGAAATGAAAGTGAAAGTAAGAACGATTTGGGTTGCTTGGGCCCTAACCAACTAGCTCATTTCATGTTTTAGGAAAATTGAAACTTCAGTACTTAGTGATGCATCATTAAATAATTAAAATGCAGGATGAAAATAACATGGCGCAACTCCTTTGTATTAATTTCAAATCAGAAAATGTACATCATGAGGTCGAATCCAGCCTAGAACAAGGGCGACAACAGCAAAATCACAATTTCACTAGAGTTACAGTAGCATTGCTATTGCTAGCTAATTTCTATGTGAAATATACATTTTATACAACCCTTAGGCTTGCGACCAGAATCCTAAACAAACATAACATTAACATTGCCTTCACTCCCCCTAATACCATAGACTCCACTAAGGACCCTATAAACCCTAGACTGCAAAAGGGAGTTTACATCATACCGTGCTCTTGTGGAAAAGAATACATTGGTGAAACTGGTAGACCCCTTAACATTATACTTTAAGAGCATGTTGATGACATATCTAGGAACAGAACTGAAAAATCAGCTTTGGCAGAACATGCTTTCTCATCCTCACATTACATACAAATGGAGGATGCTAAACTTATCTCCAAAGAAGATCATTACCTAAAAATAAAAATCAAAGAGGCCATAGAAATCGAAAAAAGGAAAAATAACATGAATTTTGATGACGGCCTTAACATCATCAATACTTGGAAACCCTTAATATATCATACCTCTCATCACAAGAAATTTAAAAGTAATAACTCTAAATTTATTAGTCTCAATCTTCCTCTTAATTCTCTACCTTACCCTATAATATAACCTCTCCAATCATTAATTTCATAATCCTTTTAATACAATAATTCTTAATAATATTATTAAAATAATAATAATAATAATAATAAATAAATATAAATATAAATATAAATAAATAAACAAATATACAAAATAAAAATAATTAGATAATTAAATAAATTAAATTAAAAAAAAATTGATAAATTAAAATTTCATTAATTTTCTTCCAACCGACCTCAATACAAAATAAAAAATAAAAAAAAATTCCTCACACATTACTATTTATATTATTATTCTTTTGCCCTAATGATCACAAATCTTTCAAATAATTTTGTGTGTTTACCCCTGAAGATGGACTCACTTAAGAAGTCTGAAATATTGGGTTATTAAAATACTCGGAACAGGTTATTCCTCTATTTTGAAAACTAATTCACCTGTATGGACTCTCTTTTTAAAAACAAATTACATACAATCGTTCCAATCCAAGCCTTTTGGCTAAAACAAAATAACAATAGCGTTACAAAATAACCCTGTGGTTGTAATGAAGTGCTAATGTAATCGTTGGTCGGTGACTTAATCTCGACCATATCCCTCACTTTCCACCACTTCGAGTCCAACTCGAGATGACAACAACTAAACAAGACACTTTTGAACGAGATGCCTGCATTAGGTAGTGAGTTGTCACGGAAGTTTAGGAGCGAGCGGTTTCCAACGGTGCAGGAATCCTACCTCCACTTCACCATGCTAATGAAACGAATCATACATTTTCCTATCAAATATTTTAGGGGAGAAAGTATTAGTTGAAAGAAATAATAAAGGTATAAAATATATTAAAATGATTAATTGAGTGCTTTGTAAACATTAAATATGAAATATAAAGCTAGTGCAGGAATAAGGAGGTTTGAGAGGAAAAATAGAGGTCTAAGGTTGTGGTTTTGAAGCAGGAAGGGAGTAAAAAATGAAGCATTTTAGCCTACCAACATCCTCCCATCCCTAATATGTTGTGTGTCCTCACAGAACCTTTA
Source organism: Pinus albicaulis (assembly GCA_034641835.2). Classification (NCBI taxonomy): domain Eukaryota; kingdom Viridiplantae; phylum Streptophyta; class Pinopsida; order Pinales; family Pinaceae; genus Pinus; species Pinus albicaulis. The sequence goes on along the minus strand of MU968480.1, from coordinate 14,371,801 downwards.
CCTACTGCAAAAATCAAAACAAGGAGCCTCCCTTCAATCCTGAACTTGTATGTTGATCCTTTCTTTCACTGTATTCATATTCCTACATCAATCCTTATTGAGTTGCTTGGTCACATTTTTAAGACGTTTAAGGCACCTTGAGACTCATAACTTCCATATCTTGACTTTTTTTTTCTGCTCCTTGACTTCTTCTACCCATTCTGTAATGTCTTGCTTCTGCACTGTATCCTCCTCCTTCATGGCTTGGCTTAATGCTTCCAAGCCATGAACTCATTGCTAGAGCTCTTCTATCCAATTGTTCAGATAGAGAGTGGAATTTTCTATTCCTAATTCTCCCAGTGTAAGCATATTTTCTGCAATTTATTCTAAACATGTGCCATCATCACCAGGGACAAAGTTATCTTGGCCACCTAGTTCCTACATTTCAATATAATCAAGCGCTTCAATGCCCGAGGCTTAAATGTCACCAAGGGCCTTCGCACCCGGAACTTCCATGTCACCAAGGGTCTCGATGCCCTACACGTCCATCTTACCAGGGGCTTCAGTACCCTGCACATCCATCTCACTAAGGTGGAGGTTTAGGTGGTAGTGCAATGTAACAGTCATGCAAAATCAGATTATGAGGTAAGGCCATCATTGATAGGTGATGATTTTTTTTCCAAAAAGAGGTAAGTATTGGGTTTTGGGTGAATTGTACTATCTACATTCACTTCTTGATTCACATAAGGTGTACTCAATACTCATTAAAAAGATGATATTTCATAACCTAAAATATTTTTTACTTAAATTATTTCTTCCTAAATTAGTAAATGATAAAATAAATTTTTAACCATAATTCGAATTATTATATACCATGGTATATTAGTGGTGCAGTCATTCTATGTGCAAAAAATAATTATGAAACAAAGATAAAATTTCTAGTGCGCATTTTTTGCACCAAGTGTTCATGCACTATCTTAAACATTATTGCACTCATACCATGTGTTTTCACATTCGGACGTGCTCATCGGTGTGGATCTTTGTACTAAACATGCCTACACTAATCATGCTTGCATTGAACCTGAATGCACCTAAACATGCATTCCTACACGAGGGATTTATGTAGCATCAAAGAGAAATATAAACCAAAATAAATTTTGATAGAATGTAATTCATAAGCTAGATTAAAATATTTGCTTGAATGTACAAGGGAAGTTTTATTTGCCATTATTTGCTATTGAACATGGCTTCCAATATGACTTGTGAGTTCACATCATCTCCTGCAGTCGATCCATGAGGAAAAAAAAAAGTGGGAAAGGGGTAATTTCTAGAATGGGAAGGAATATTACGACAGAGATTCCAAGAGTGAAACCACCAAGAGGGATAAATAAAAAAGGGATTTGGGAAAAAAATTTAGGAGAAAAGAGGGAAATACGAAATCAGATAGGGATAGTTTCTTTGAAGAAATGGGGTTGGTTCATTACGGGATTAAAAGAAGAAAAATATCAGGAATTTATGAAACAAGAATCAGAAGAAGCGCAAAATTTTACCTTTAAAATATGCATGCACTAGTGCTGGAAAAAGTAAATGCAACGGGAACTGAGCATTTCTTGAATAAAAAATTTTGTGCTAGCTATCCCAAACTCGGATAAGGGCATGGTTCCTTCATTTGAACCTGATTCTTCTTGGTGATAGCCAACACATCTAAAAATCAAGAAACATTCCCTTTTTATTAAAATTTTGATCTTCTTGCTAACATGCTAGTTTTTAGGTTGCTCCTTCTGCAATCATGTCAGTCAACTGATTTTTTTTTTTACTTTTTTTTGTAGGAAAATAAAATTCATATTTTCAATAGGTTGGTGTTGCCACCTACCATCTTATTTTTGGATTGTTGTCTGACTTGTTGCATAAAAATTTCCTTAGTGAGGAGCTGAAAATATACCTTCGATCTATGCCCATTCACCAAGAATACTGAATTTCATCCATTAATAGTTTTGATTTCTATCGCTCCATTTTCAAACAATTTGACCACCTCATAAGTTCCCATCCAATGTGTATGGAATTTCCCCTTAAAATTTTTAAATTTTTAATCATAAAGGAGTACCCAATCACCTGGTTGGAATTGCTTTTTCCTGATAGACTTGTCATGCCATTTATTGCGCTGTTGTTGAACCAATGTATTATGTTAAAAAACATCCCTTCGAAATTCATATAACTCATTCAATTGTAGGAGACGTTGTTGTTTTGCTTCTGAGAGGTCTATTCCCAACTGAACTATAGTCCTGAAGGTCTTAATCTAGAACTCTATCAGCAAAAAGACTTGTTTCCCGTATACTAGCTCATATGGTGTGTGTCCCATGTTGTTTCTCCAAGTGGTTCGATATGCCCACAAGGATTCTGGTAATGTGCTAGACAATTCCTTTCTATGCATGTTCACTTTCTTTGTAAGGATGGAGTAAATTACCTTGTTTGTGGACTCCACCTGACCATTTTTTTGCGGGTGATACGATGTATATTTCCTATGCCGAATTTTGTACTGATCCATCACACCCTGTACTAGGTTAGAAACAAATTGTGGTCCATTGTCAGAAACAATCTCTCTAGGAACATCAAAGCTAGTAAAGATCTCAGTAAAAAGAAAATTAACAAAAAAAAATTCAGCATCAAAAGAAACAACTTTAGCTTCTACCCATTTTGTAACGAAATCTGTGCAAACAAGGATATGATTTCTATTTAATGACGTTGGATTTATTGGTCCTACAAAATCAATAGACTATTTTTCAAAGGGCTTAATCATAACCTGAGTACATAAAGGAATTTCATTGGTTTGATTGAGTTGGCCCATTCGCTGACAGATATCACATTTCTTGACATATTGTTTGGCATCCTTAAATAAGGAGGGCCAAAAATAGCCAGCTCATAAAATTTTGTATGCAGTTCGCTTATCGGTGAATTGGCCTCCGCAAGGTTCGTCATGAGAATATTTTAAGATTTAAAACACTTATTCCTCTCATACACACCTACGGATAATGAGGTATGGCCCAGTGTAAATGAGGCCTCCTTGAACCCAAGAATATGCAACACTTTTCAGCATAATATTTTTCTTTTCACAAGAAGATAAGTGAGGTGGTGTTTTTCCATTGACTAAATAGTTAGCTATGTCAGAAAACTATGGGGATTTTGTTGACACAGAAAAAATATGTTCGTCAGGAAAATTATCATCAATAGGAATTACTTCACCAGTATTATTTAATCTTTAAACATAATCTGCTACAACGTTAGATATTCCTGGTCTATCAACAACAGTAATATTAAATTCCCGCAACAATAGTAACCACCTAGTCACTCTAACATTAGTTAAAGGTTTATTCATCAGATATTTTATTGCGAAATGATCAGTATGCACAAAGACTTCATATCGTGTAATGTAGTGTCTGAATTTATTAATAGAAAAAATTACAACTAAAAACTCTTTCTCAGTGACTATGTAGTTTATTTCGGTAGGTGACAAGTTTTTTTGATAAAGTAGATATCATAGGATGGTTTGTCTTCTTCCTGTCCTAAAGTTGTGCCAATGGTAGTATTTGAGGCATCAGAGGAAATGTGAAATGGCAGGGACCAGTTTGGTCCTCTCAAAATTGGTTTCTATACTATTTTTTCCTTTAATATCTCAAAAGAATGTTGGCAAGTTGTGGACCAAGAAAACTCACTATCCTTAGCTAAAAGTCGAAAAAAGGGGGGTAGCTATCCTAGAGAATTTCTCAATGAATCTCCTATAGAAGCCCGCATGTCCTAGGAAACCTCTCACTTCCCTTTTAGTTTTGGGTGCGAGAAGACTCAAAATAATATCTATCTTTGCAGGGTCAACCTAGATACCTTTGTCAGAAATAAGATGGCCAAGAAATACTCATGCCTTGCACATTAATTTTCACTTTTTTTCACTCAAGGCAACATGAGCTTCTTGGAAACAAAGAAGTGATTTTTCTATATTTTTGAGGGCCTCCTGAAATGTATCCCGAAACATAGAAAAGTCATCCATATAGATTTCCACACACTCAAGGTCAACAAAAATGGCCAAGGCTTCCCTTTGAAAGGTATTTGGGGCATTACATAGCCCAAATGGGAGCACTCCGTAAGAAAATGTACCCCATGGTCATGTAAAGGTGGTTTTATCTTTATCCTCAGGTGTGATTTGTATCTAGTTGTCACCACTAAAGCCATTTAGAAAAGAGAAGTACTTCTTACCAGCAAGGGTCTCAAGCACCTGATTGATAAAAGGAAGGGGGAATTAATCCTTAAGAGTGGCTTTGTTCAATTCTCTATAGTCAATGAAAATGATCCATCTCCCATCTTTCTTCGAGACTAATACGAATGGAGAGACCCACTGGCTGTTAGAAATAGGATAGATAAAATCAACATCTAAGAGTTTTTGTAATTCTTCTTTTACAACGTCTCTTAGAGTTGGGTTCATATGCATTTGGGATTGTCACACAGGTCAGGCTCCCTCCTGAATATAGATATGGTGAGTACAGGTTTCGGGAGGGATGCCTTTCATATCTTCGTAATCCCATGCAAAGGCATCAAGATGGTTTCGCAACAAATTCACAAGCTACTCTTGCTGGGATGAATCCAAGTCTGAACTGATATGGAAATATTTTCCTAGACTAATATCTACAGGAGTGGTATCGGGCTCAAAAGTACTTATACATGTTGCTAGAGACGGTGGTGAGGAAGGTTGGGAATCATGACTTTCCTGAAAATCTAGACTAAAGATTTGGATCAATGACTCAAAATTGGGCATGGTATCTAGATTGTTCAGGAATTCTTGTATCTCACCCTCCTAAGATGACTCAGCACAATGATGTAGCATAGAGACATACTGTGTCTACTGTAATCTAGCCACAAACTATCTCAGAGATCCTAAATGGGTCTAGCGGGTGGATATAAGGTGACCTTCTTCCAAGAATCTCCATGGGACATATACATGTCACTAGAACGACATCCAATGTAGGCATTGGCCATAAAAAGAGATGGTCATCCCAAGATCAAGGGATGTCCTTCCAGGAGATTCTTTGGATGAATAAAAATGAAGTCTGTGGGATATGTCTAAGAATCTGATGAAACGACCACATCATCCAACACCCCTTCTAGCTTGATTTTAGATATGTATACCAATTCAAACATGGTGGGAGTAGGATGAATATGGACCAACCCAAGTTGATCCATGGTTTTCTTGGTCATATAATTAATGGATTCCCCCAGGTATATAAGCACATTAGAGACAAGGACATCACCTATCTGAACAGAGACAACAGGGTTTCTGAGTTAGTACATTTTTCCATGTGCACACACCTCTTCATTAACTCTGCTGCTCTTCTAACAAATTGAATAGTTTGGCGTTCCATTATTCTCCTTCCTGGATTCTTGAGACAGATTTACCTAATTATTTTCATACAGATAGGGATCTCTTTTATAGCTTGGAGAAAAGGTACCTTTATGAAAATATTCCTAAGCTTAGAAGCCAGACTAGACTCAACAATGGGATCATTCCTCTCCACAACTAGACCCTCTGGATAGGGAGGTCAGTTTGAAGATGATGGAAAAGGCTCTGAAGGTAAGATGATGGGTTGAATGGTTAAATATCTCACAGAATGGTGAGGAGTTTCCTACTCACCTTTCTCTTCAATAATCACCATGGGCTCCTTCTGCTTTTCTAAGGTTACTACTTTGTTAATGGGGTTTGGTATGGGTTGGGTAGGCAGTTGAGGAGGTCGAAATGGTGGAGGCAAAGGTAATGGTGGCATACGCTGACTCAACTAGGGAAATGATGGCTGTAGCATTGGGTAAGGTGCATATGTAGGTGGGTATGATTTCATAGGTGCAGGATACTAATGATGTGAATGGTTTGGCCCTCTCCATCCTTGTTGCCAAGATTGGAAGGGTTGTCCATAGTGATATTGGTTACCATGCTACCAATGTTGAGAGTGATTATTGTTAGGATAATAATATAGATGTGCATTATAACTAAAATATGTGGTGGGAGTTCAGGAGCCATACCTACACTTACCTGAGGCCAGTTTCTTCATGCTCCCATGGCATGCAATGACTCCGCTTTAGGTTTCCCTCCTTCAAATAAAGCTTTCATTCCAAGTATGGAGGGTAATTTTTCCGTGGCATGGTTCTCTACACAAATTTCACATTTATTAGTTCCTTTAACATCAAGAGGAAATTCTCTTAAAGGATTATTTTTTCTACATTTTGGACAAAAAAGAGACAATGACTCGTGTTCCTCTACAATTTTTTGCTAAAATTTCAAACAGTCTCTCTGTTTTCTAACAATATTCATTATTTCAATTTTCATGTTGTCCATTTTTTTCTCCAATCCACTGATCGTAGTATCAATATATTCATTTTTCTTAATTCTATTTCAAATTCCTTTACCAAATCTATATTGATTCCTTGATAATTTCCTATACAAGTCACAAATTTGATCAAAAGGTTTTTGGGAAATATCCCCTTGTCCTAACAAATTTAAATTATTCCTAGCATCATTAGTAAGCCCACGTAAGAACAATGTCCTAACAGTACTTAGATCAAATTTTTTCTTTGACCTTTGGAGGATATAAAGAAATCTCTTTAGGTAGTCCTATAATGTCTCATCATCGTTTTGCGCAATAGTAAAGAATTCATCTTGAATATATCTAGTTTTACAATATTCCTAATACTTTTACAATAACACTCCATTTTCTCTTAGGAAGATATAGTGTTTCGTCCTAGTCCCACGAACCAGCGTAATGTTGCATCCTTGGGAGTTGCAGGAAACAACTTTAACTTATGAGTATCAGATGAGTAATCATAGCTCCTACATAGAATATCAAACTCAAGTAGAAAAGAGTTTGTATCTTCGTGTAACTTTCCATAGAAATTAGGAATAGTTGATGGTGGAATATTCTTCATTTGCACAACTATGTAAAGATCCACAATTGGAAATCCAAAGGTGGAGTGTTCCTCATTTACCTGGTTATCGCCAGTTCCCTCTACATGGTCTTCATGGTCTACCATTTTTGTTCCTTCAAGTGAACTTCTCTCAACAGTCTGAGAAGGTTGACTATGGGTTCCAATAGTCCCCTTCTCGCCCTTCGTGGGTTGTGTCACACCCAGACTACTCTTACCAGAGTTCAAGTAGACAGTTCCTGTGTGATGGGTCTACACCTGCTTGGAATTTATGCCTACAAAAGAAGGCCCAATATGAGAAATAGTTTCAGATTTATCATTATTTCCTTAGTCCTTATTGGTCTTATAACCCCTACCCCTTTTAGGCATTCATTTAAAAAAAAATGACAAAACAAAAATTCAATAAAATGTTGCAAATTTAAAATAACTCAACACCTATAAATTCCTTCAAACAATAGAAGCGCATTGTAGAAAAAATAATAGCAAACTTACCCCTATTGTAGAAAACGAAAAATTCTTACTAGTTCAAATCAACTCCCCGGCAGCGGCACCAAAATGTTGGGTGCAGGAATTGCAGTTAAGAAAGCTCCTTCAACACTTAATTTTCAACCCCGGGTTTTCGTAAACTTTGAGACGAAGCATAAGAAATTAGATAAATGGTATGAACTTTTCCTATCTTTATTCCTACTTTAATTTCAATCTTGAAAAATTGAATAGAAAGATCACACAAAAATTTATACCAAATAAATTCTAGTGCTAGAATATGAAAGAAAGTAATTTGCGAAGAAACCAATGAAAGGAACTTTCAAATTGCTGCAAACAATCCTAATTACTGAAGTAAAATTCTATGTTTATCTTCAATATGGTTGTTGATAGATTAACAACTGGGCCCTTGAAGAGATCTTCCTTCTTTAAGGATTTTCCTTCCTGCACTAAGTTGTTATTCCCATACTCCTACAATCTACTTGAACTAGTGCAAGCACAAGGCTTATGTGTTAGAAGTATCTTTTACACTTATACTACAGATTTATGCCTTTATGAAGGGGCTCTAGCCCTTCGGACTAGAGCACTCTATTTTTGTATAAGGATATTGGTTCTTATACTGGAACAGAGGTTCTTGCACCAAGTTTTCCAATTACTTCTAGGAAATATTAAAGAGTGTTCTAAATATGAAAAGAATTTTCAAAGGCGAACAGAACTCTGAAATAACTTCGAAAAAAACAATAATGCTTCAACCAAACTAAACTTTGAAATGAAAATAGGCTTCAAAATAAAAATGAAATTCAGAAGCCAAAGCACACTTTCTTCAATCAGGGAACTTGTTCATCCAGTCAAAGAAATTATCTAAGTATGATAGCATGCTTTATCCCTATAATAGTTACCCACATAAATCAGATCTATATTTTAATATTTTTAACTCAGAAAGGTTCACTTTAATAATTCAAAATGATTTTTAATCCTTTCCTTAAAAGTGTAAAGTGAAGGTATAGATCAATGCATTTTAAAAACGTTCATTCCTTAATTACCAAAGCATCTTTAATCCTTAAGATTTTAACTCTTCATATTAAAAGTAATTTTATCTGATAATGAACACTTACTTGCAGAAATGTATTGAATCTTTGTGAAATAAAGGAATGAAAAAGTTTTGATGTGATGAACCAACAAAATCAAGTTGTAGAATTGTAAATGCACTAGTACAGGTATAATGTGCTTGCACGATCCAGGAAAAAGTAAACTAAGATTTGGAAAATTAAATTACTAAAGGTAAATAAAACTTAATTAACATTCACACCATGGATCTGTCACATATTGAATATCAATGAAATAGAACCAAAACTCTTGTGAAAGAATGAAACATAAGCTTAATCCACGCTTTTCATTTAAAAGAAATCATTTCACACCTTTGACGAAACGAAAGAAAAAGGGAGAACGAGTTAGGTTGGTTGGGCCTTAAGCAACTAGCTCATTTCCCATTTTAGGAAACTTGAAACTTTAGCACTCAGTGATGAAAATAACATGGCACAACTCATTTGTATTAATTTCAAATTAGCAAATGTACATCATAAGATTGAATCCATCCCGGAGCGAGGGTGACAATAGAAAAATCATAATTTCACTAGAGTTACAGTAGCATTGCTATCACTAGCTAATTCCTATTTGAAATCTACATTTTATACAACCCTTAGGCCTGTGGCCATAACGAAATTACATACAGTCATTCCAACCCAAGCCTTTTAGCTGAAAAAAAATAACAATAGCGTTACAAAATAAGCATGCAGTTGTAATGAAGTGCTAATCTAATCGTTGGTTGGAGACCTACCCTCGACCATATCCCCAACATTCCTCTGCTCCAATTCCAACTCAAGATGACCGTAACTGAAGAAGACAAATTGGAACAAGATGCCCGCGTTAGGTAGTGAGTTGTCACGGGAGTTTAGGAGTGAGCGGTCACCAACGGTGCAGGAAATCTACCTGCACTTGACCATGCTAATGAAAAAAATAATACATTTTCCTATCAAATACTTTAGGGGGGAAAGTATTAGTTGCAATAAATATTAAGGGACTAAAATCTATTAAAATGATTAATTAAGTTCTTTGTAAACCTTAAATATGAAATATAAAGTTAGTGCTAGAATAGACATGATTCTTGGAATAGTGCAGGAATAAGGAAATTTGCAAGGATAAAATAGAGGTCTAAGGTTGTGGTTTTGAAGTAGGAAGGGGATAAAAACAAAAGCATTTTATCCTAACAATAGCAATTTGTGCTTTATTTGAGGAAATTCTGATGTTTTCAAGGTCATGGTTCTCATGCATGGGGTTAGGGTATACCATTGGTATGGTCATACATGATGGTGTATATTGATATGTTATTATATGGATATGTTTATGATTATACATTTACATGCTAATTTTGATAGATCTTTCAAATGAGATAAGCATCCCATGAACGTCAATGAGGTATGGATTTGATTTTTTTATCTATTTGGTTTATGTGACATGATATACTTGCAGGGAAAATAGAATCAAGTATGACGAGAAAAAATGTAGACTATAGTTCTTGTGACTCTCCCTACATAACATTTGGGAAACAAGGAGATGAGCATTCTCCTGGTGTAGCAGATACATTGAGGAGCTTGAGGGCAGAGACCATATGTTGTAAGGTAGATAATGACAGGTTGGTTAAGGCTTAGGAAAGACTTGTAAGGGCTAGTGAAAAGAATATACAGGTCAATGCAATGATTCTTAATAGCTTGTTAGAGTTTTAGAAACAAGGACAGATGAGGATCAGTCAAGAGTAGGAGAAAAAGACAAATGGAGCCTATGGTAGCGGGTTTCGGTGATAATATAGGTTGGATAGAGGGGACACAGTTAGAGGTGGAATATCCTTTGACACACCTGATAGGAGGAATAGTATGTATGGGAGTTATTATAGTTTCTCTTCCAAGAAGAGACATCATCATAGTCGTCACCGTCATCATCCTTATAGGCCAAGTGAGTATTTTTCATAGGAGTTTGAGAAATTTAAGCCTACTACATTTGATGGAGAGATGAAGTCGTTAGAAGATGTAGATGCATGATTGCTTGGGATGAAGAAATTATTCAAATTACATAGCTATAGAGAGAACATGAAAGCCAATATAGCCACTTTCATTCTTAAAGGGAAATCATATATCTGGTGGGAGGATTTAAAGACTGTTGAAGGTATTCGGGAGGATGACTTGACTTGGGATAATCTTGAGAGGCTCTTAAATAAGAAATGCATGTCGGAGAGGTACTATGATGCCAAAGCTAAGGAGTTGTATGAGTTGCAGATGGGTTGCATGACAGATTACGAGTATACAAGTAGGTTCCTGGAGCTATTGAGATATGTTCCTTATCTCAAGGAGGAGAAGGCCAAGGTTCATAGATTCATCAGTATGATTCTAGTAGCATACATATACCAGATTGAGTTCGATGAGCCTATATCGCTAGAATAAGAAATTCAGAATTTGAAGCATCTTTATGAGAAGCTAAAGTGCAAAGTTGAGCCTAAGCGTGACTTGAAAGGAAATGAGAAATCTAAAGGAATATGGCCACCAAAGTGGGGAATACCTCAGGATACAGGTGTGAAAGAAAATGTGGTTCCCTACAAGAAGTTTAAAACAGTTGAGAAGGGACATGGATCGGAGCCTGGACAGAAGCATACTAGAGGTGATGGTAGAGCATTTTTTCAGTGTTAGATATCTGGAAAATATCATCGCAAGAGATATTGTCTACAGTATTAGGGTGGTAGAACCCATATGTATAGTGCTCAGTAGGTGCATATAGTTGGGGATGTTGGTCATATAATTCCTCGATTTATACAATTGTGGAAAATAGGTAGGTGTATCACCATGAATCTATCATTGAGATGGACGATAAGCTTTTTGATCAAGTTATTCCTATTTTGATTGATCCTAGATCTAATTATAATTATGTTAATCCTGGCCTAGTGGATAAGTGTGGATTGAGAAAAGAAGTGCATACAGAGCCTTGGTTGGTTCAATTGGCTACAGGTATGAAGAAGAGAGTTCATCATTGGGTAAGAGCTTGTGCATTTGAGTTAAATGGTATGCCTAGAGCATTACATTTGAATGTACTACCATTGGGATCATATCGCATGATTTCAGGTATGGATTTGTTGTACCTTCATAAGAACAAAGTGGATTTTTATGACAATTCCATTGAGTGCCTAGATGATAATGGAGAAAAGAGAATTTTGCAAGGCAACAAGAATCCTACATCAGTGAGGATGTTCATTGTTATGAAGACTAAGAACAATTTCATAAAATGATATGTGATGTTTGCAGTGCATACTTCCAGTGACAAGGGTAAGGATGTTGAGGATGTAGAAATATTCCATAGTATTCCTATATTGCAGTAGTTTTAAGATGTGTTCCCAGAAGATATTTCATAGTTACCACCTCATAGAGAAGTGTACTTTTCTATTATTTGGTACCAGGGGAAGCACTAGCATCAAAGGCCACATACAGGATGAGCACGCCAGAGTTAGTAGAATTGAAGTTGCAATTGAATAAAATTCTTAACAAGGGATAAATTAGGCTAAGTGTATCACCTTTGGGTGCACCAATTTTGTTCATAAATGAGAAGGATGGTACTCTCATGTTGTGCGTTGACTACAGGCAGCTGAACAAGGTGAAAATAAAAACACGTACCCATTGTCAAGGATTGATGATTTGTTTCATCAGTTGAAGGGAGTAGCAGTGTTCTCAAAGATTTATTTGAGATTGGGATACCATTAGGTACACATCAAAGAAGAGGACATCTAAAAGACCGCCTTCAGGACCAGGTATGGGAATTATGAGTTGGTTGTAGTTCCATTTGGTTTTACTAATTCCCAAGCTACATTTATGTGTTTGATGAATAGTGTGTTGCATCATTATTTGGACAAGTTCGTTATTATATTCATTGATGACATCTTGGTAATTTCTAAGAGTGAGGAAGAGCATGCCAAGCATTTAGAGACAATTTTTAGATTTCTAATAGAGCATCAATTATATGCTAAGCTTAGCAAGTGCATTTTCTTCCAGACATAGGTACGCTAGGTAATGAAGGCATAACAGTAGATCCAGAAAAGATAAAGGGCATCATGGAATGGGTAGCTCCTAATAATGTGGAGGAAGTCAGATAATTAATGGGATTAGAAGGTTAATAAAAGAAGTTCATCAGGAACTTCTCATGCATTTCATATCCTATTACATCTTTGCAGATAAAAGGTAATAAGTTCAAGTGGATAGAAGAATGTGCCACTAGTTTTGAGAAGCTAAAGCAGTTGTTGATGAATGCTCCAATTCTTAAGAACGCAGATCCAGATAAATGATTCATAGTGTGTATAGATGCTTTTAGAAGAGGACTTGGTGGAATCCTTATGTAGGAGGGACAAGTGGTATGTTATTATTCCAGGAAATTAAATGAGCATGAGCAAAACGATGTGACTCGTGATCTTGAGTTGGTAGCTATTGTTCATGCTTTGAAGAAGTGGAGGACTTATATTCTTGGAAGGATATATGTACTGATGAGAAATCATAGTGGTTTTAGGTATATATTTGACCAACTGAATATGAATGCTAGGAAAGATAGATGGGTGGACACCCTTAGTGAGTTTGACTTCGAGATCAGATACATTAATGGAAAGGATAACAGGGTTGCAGATGCCCTCATTAGGAAAGTACAGGTGAATCATATAGCATCTACAAGTTCCTATGGGATAGGATTATGGGAATGAATATTACAGGCAGGACAACAGGATGACAAGTATATGGAACTCAGACACATGTTACAATAGAGTACATGTATAGGTGCAGGTCCAGGTATAGGTGATCAGAATGCAGACTATCATCTCACGACAGATGTTTTGGTAGGATTGAGGGATGGGATATAAGTGTTGGATTACAGTGAGATAAAGAATATTATCTTGAGCGAATTTCATGTCAAGCCATACTCGAGTCACCCAGGATATCAAAGGACATTGATGCCAGTGAAGAAGTTATACTATTGGGTGAATATGAGGAAGGAATTGCAGATTTCATGGCTAGATGTTTCAATTTTCAACAAGTAAAGGAAGAATGTAAGAATCCAAGTGGTCTACTATAGCCTATTCTGATTCTAGAATGGAAATGGGAGACCATTTCCATGTATTTTATTACAGGTCTTTTGAGGATAGTGAGGTAGTATGATTCTATCATGGTTGTGGTCGACAAGTTGAGAAATATGGCTCACTTCATTCTAGTGAAGACTACATATTCAAATAGTGAGGTGGCATAGGTCTTCATTAGGGATATTCTGATATTACATGGTGTTCCAAATAATATTATGTCAGACAAGGATGCCAGGTTCACTTCCAAGTTTTGGAAATATTTATTTACAGTTGTGGGGGCAGAGTTGGCCTTCAGTGCATCTTATCATTTGTAGACATATGGACATACAAAGAGGGTGAAAAATATACTGGATGATATAGTAAGCATGTATGTTATGCACCAACAAAGGACATGGGAGGATTACCTTCCATTTTTAGAGTTTTCCTACAACAATGGTTATCAGGATTCACCGAGGATGGGTCCTTTCAAGGAACTATATGGGCGGAGTTGTAATACTCCCATAAGTTGGAGTCATCTAATGAATATGATACTTATTGGATTGTACATGTTGGAATACATGGAACAGGAAATGTAGGTTATAAGGAAGAATCTAAAAGCAGCATAGGACATGAAAAAGAGTTATGTAGATAAACATAGGGCATTTAGAGTTTCAGATTAGGGAGCGTGTGTATTTGCGCATTAAGCACAAGAAGAGTTCCTTAAGGATTGGATCGTGTGCCAAGTTGGAAAAATAGTATTGCAGTCCTTTTGAGATCTTTGAGAGGATTGGACCAGTGGCCTATCGATGTGAAATGCCTCAAACAATGAATTTCCATGATGTTTTTCATGTTCCATTTCTTAAAATGTATATAATGATGTTGATCATGTTATGGATTGGTTTGTATTGTAGGTGGAGCAAGAAAGATAATTCCATCCAGAACCTTGGTGCATATTGCAGCAGAAATAGATCATGCTTCGGAATAGAGCCATCAAACAAGTTAAATCATAGTGGATGCACTTTGGGCCCAAAGAAGCTACCTGGGAGATGGCTTATCAAATGCAGGCTATGTATCATTCATTTTTTTTTGTTTGAGGAAAAGTAGTTTTAGTATTTTTACATATTAATGTATGGTTTCGATTGTAAGTAATGCCATGAGATAAGATATAAAACTCTAATAAGTGGTATGGTTGTTATATTTTCATTTTTTCATGACAATTTTTAATTTTGAGTAGGTCATTCATTGTAAATACTGCGTCGAGATAAGTTATAAATCTCAATGGGAACTATTTTTTATTTTCAACAATGTTTCTTAAGTATAGGTGTGGTTTAAATCCTAGGATGGTGTTCCCCAAGGGGGAGTCTTTTGTAACAAACCCGGGCTAAAAGTTCATGTAATAAAAGTTAATAAAGGAAAAAAATAAGACCATGATTAAGGGACACTTATTTCAAGCTTAATGTTGGGAAGCATATCCTAGTGGGAATCACTTGATGTGTTTATGGATAAGGGTAAATTTTCAAAGGCAATGGCTAAGGATTTATAAAGGAAAAATAGTTTTTTGGCACATTTATTTATGAAAATAAAGGAAATTAGGAGAAAAGGAAGGTGAAAGGTCACAGGTTGCATGTGAGGAGGAAAATGAAGGAAAATAATGGAAAATTAAGAAATTAGAGGCCTCATTGATAAAAGGGCTTCTAAGGATTAGTTGGCATATTTTTTCAGTTCACCTTTTGTCAGTTACACTTTTTTTCAATCATTTTTGGAGCTCTCTCTCTATTCTCTCTCTCTCACTCACTCTTGGACACTTAGATTTTTCTTGGAGCATTTCAGCATTGGATCACGAAAGGAAAAATAAGGAAAAGGAAAGAAAATATCAAGCAAGGAAAGGTTGGAATAAGAAAGATTCATAAGGCATACTTGCAGGCAACATATTGCATGTGTGATTTCCTAGCTGGTTTTGACATGCATTGTATGTGCATGTTGGTATTTGGTTCTTTTGTTGTCGGTGGCATGTTTTTTTCGGGTTTTGATAGTGGTTTTCATCCTTTCCTTGCCATTTTCGGATAGCCATGGTGTGATGGGATTGTTCTCGGTATTGAGCTTTGGAATTGCGTGAATATTTCGAAATCTGGAGCTGAGGTGGTCTCAAGAACATTCCCAAAGGCCTAGGAATCCCTTGACAGGTTATGGTAGGTTACATGGTAAAGCATAAGGGTGGATTCTTGTTTAGGATCTAGTGATCCTATGTGGATTTCAATAAATACTAGAGACTTGGAGATGGAAAAATCCTTAAGGACGGTGAAGGAATCAAGAGGCATTCCAAGCTCGATTTGGTTTTGTGATCTTAGAGCTAGATTAGGTGAGATCATGGTATGGTGAGGGTGGAGCTAGTTTAACCTTTGGATTCACTTGGTTGTTTTGGATTGGTTTATCACATGAGATCCCACATTCATGCTTGTAATATGGCGTGGGGGTGATTGGCTGAAAGAAATATTTAGTTCAACCATGTCTATAGTGGGGTGATACGCGGAATTCCCAAACCTAGTAGGTTGTTGCCTGTGTTTAATAAAATCTAAGTTCTCTTTATTTTGATTGGTAAATATAATTGCTATTATGTGTCTTTAATGTTTTTTTATCTTTGTGTTATTTATATTTTTATATGTTGGTTATAACCATGGATATATGACAGGTTTTAGTCATGGATATTTTCATGTTTTTACTTGTAACTGAAAGAATAAGGATGCAAAACCTAATTGATGATAAGATAGCTAAGGGGAGAGGGTGGTGATCCTTATAGTTAAGTATCATATGATTTTTTAGTCCCTTATGCTTATACTTGCATTCATGACCTGTATATTTCATGTTCACCAAGAGTATGATGAAATGTCAATCCTAGTTGGGGATGGTCAGGTCAAGTCTTGGTTTTCGTTTTTGGTTTATAACCATTGCAGTCATGAAATTTATGAATTTCAAAATTTATATGGATTTTTGGGTAGAGGTTTATCCCAAACCCTGAAAAAGTGGTTTAAATTCCAAAATCATTAGCACACCAATAAGGTGTTTCCAGTTGCATAGAGGGCTTGGAAATGGAGCCAATGGGGCTCTATCTCAAGAAAGATTAAGTTATCTCAAGGGATGGACACCTAGAGGGGTTGAGTTACTCCTAGAGGGTACTGAGGCACCTGCAGGAAGTCAGTAAAGTTTTTTTATCGAATCCATTTCCTTAAGGTAACCTAGTAGAATGATTCTTGTCATAACTACCCCTCATCTCATGTTTATCTTGGGTAAGTCGGTGAAGTTGGGAAGATGTGAGGGGAGAGGTGCGTTATAGTATTGTCACAAGATCTAGTAGTTTAATTATAATGTTTCTAGGTCCTTCACATAGGAGTTTGATGGGAAGGTGGTTACTCTTGTTGACATTTAACTCCCAGCTGTGGAGTAATTCATTGTTGAGGAAATAGGCTTTCCTGTTGATGGGGATAGATGGTTTGAAAACTAAAACCTTTTTGGTATCAACATCACAGTTTTCATGAAAGAATAGCACCAAAAATAAAATTGGAGGATAAATGTGCATAGAACATGTCTCAAACCCACTTGGAATGATGCCTTGAAGTTCATACAGATGTATTTTACATGTGAATGAAGGTGTGATAGTATTTCCATGTACCACTTCAAGTTTTTGGCCCATTTGAATGGTCAATTAAGAATAAACATGCCAATTTTCTTTTTAAAACAGTCTTATAAAAATTCCAGCAAAAATTAGAGAAAAACCCAAGTCTCCCTCCCACATCTACCCAAGTAACCAACCAACTAGGATAAACATGTGATGAAGAGTTACTATGATCATATTCAACCTCCTAGGTGACCTTAAGGAAGTGGAATTGATAGAAACACATCAAACAAAAATTCCACCTCAAAAACAAAACTCCCAAGAGCCAACCCAACCACTTAGGTATCTATCCCTTAGGTCCCACTCATGTTTTAGACCTTCAAACCCCCAAACTCTCCCATAGTATAGGCATGGGTGCTTCTGGGAGGCTCTGGATGCTCCCACAACATATGCATGCATGTGTCCAAAGACTTTTTCCCACAAACCTATGCCAGCGTCCTCGAGATTTGAGCCATTTTTTCATGCCTAGATCCTAGGTGACTTCCCAGAACTCAATGAAAAGTTCATAAATGAAATAAAATAGTGAAACAATGGTGCACAAGAAAAATTCAAACAAGGACTTGACTGGACCCCTTTTTATCCAAGACAAGAATTTTGTCAAACATGTCACAAATATGTAATATATAGGTTTAAATAACATATCTAAGCATAGGGATATCATACTTATATGAGAATCATTAAGAAGCATTGTTGCTAGATCACATGGACTGTTATCATATATTTAGGCATAGACACATTTTTCATTCAATTACAAATCAAAACATGATGAGAGCCATACTTCATCACCATCATAAAACTTGGTCATAACCATCATATAATAAATAGAAATGACAAGAAAATAACAGTCATATAAGCCATCGAGTAACCAGCATATTTACCCATCAAAACAAGAGGAAAATATCTCTTATTTCCATAAGAAAAGTGCAACCAAGTCTGGGACTTCCACGTTCCACCCGACCATAGATGTTGTTGGCCCCCTGTAATTTGCAAGATTGGAAAGAACAAGTAGCAGGGAACCAAATCAAACCACTTTGGAGTCCAAGGACCTAGCCTTACTGGGCTTAGAGAGATCTCTCTCTATTTTTATGATTTAAATGATTGGTATTTATGCTAATGTTTTCTAATTTTAGGCTAGTTATGAAGTTCTGCGACTATTTGTTTTGATTGATTGATTGATTGATTGATTGATTGATTGTTTTTAGGTTGAACAGATAGACTCTGGGAAGATTAATCCATTGGGCTATGGAGTCATAAAAGTTTTTAATTGTACATCAACTCTACAAGGGTTTTCATAGGGAAAGATAACTATATCAAGTGGATCTTTTTAGTTTAGATGAAATATGAAATGATAGCAAGCTGTGAATTCAGTAAAATTAAAGGGCAATTAAGAATCCTTTAACTATACTTCAAACAAGAAAATCCTTTGAGATAACTGTTTAAGGGAAACTAAAGAGAAGGACACCCCTGAATTCTTTAGCTAAACTTTACTAAGAAGACCTTAAGACAAAAATCCAGCAATCCTAATGAGAAAGACACTCCTAAATTCTCTAGCTATTACATTCAAACAAAGAAAACATTCAAGATAAAAATTCAGTGAAATTAAAGAGCGAGACACCCCTGAATTCTTTAACCAAGCTTCAAAGAAGGCCTTTAAGATAATAGTTTAAGAAAAACTAAATAGCAGGACACCCCTGAATTCTTTGGCTAAACTTTACTAAGTAAACCTCAAGGCAACAAGCTAACTAGAACTAAAGAGCAGGACACCCTTGAATTATTTAATCAGAATTTGCAGAATAAAACATAAAGATAATGGAAACAACTAGAGTTAAGGTGCCCAAACAACATATCTCAATCTAAAATTTATGTTCTATTATCAAAGAAATGATTTAAAATATGGAAAACAGAGGAGAAACAATGGAAAAGAGGGATAACATCACCATTAACATAGCTCAAGAATCCTGTCAACATGCTGGTATTACTGATGTCCAAAATAGTTACAATGCTCCAATGTAATAACGTTTGCAACTCAGAGTCTGATCAAAATCTAGCCTAGCAATCAACTAGTCCATCAACCAACTAACCAACAATAATAATAAACAATACATGCAGTATTTAACTACAATTGATGAGGTGTTTGTAATGTAGGGTTTCAGGCTATAGTTATTACAGAGTAAATGTAATCTTGACCTTTGAGACCATGCAAGGCCCAAGTCAAAATATCACTGACTAAATCACTGTAATAATAACTCTTTAATTAACTGATGAGCTAACTTTAAGATATTTTTGACTTTTTGGCTTTAGCTTTAACTTTTACAATAACTGTTGAGTTGTTTGACTGAAAACATTAACTGAGGTAGCTGCCTTTAGAAAAATTAGGTTGTAGGTGGCTAAATGATATTTGGAAGAAGAAAAGGTTGATTCGCCTTGTCATTTAGATATGTCTTCTTTGTTGATTTGCTTTTGATTTGTAATTTAAAATCTGATTGTGTTTTTAAACTTGGATTTGTCTCTTCCTTAATCCTAATTTCTCATTCTTCTCTTTAATTTGTTTCTGATGTCATTAAAGTCTCTCCTTTAGCCCTTGTAATTTTCTTTTTGCCTTCACTCTATCTTTCGCCTTTTCTTTCACCTTTTATCCTCTAATCAATCCTTTAATCCCTTTTACCTTTAACTGTTACGGGGAATATTTTGACTATCACCATTCTTTAACCGTGTTTTCATCTACTCCTGTACTGTCACTGTGAAACTCTCCTTTCTTCCTTACTCTGTCTTTTGAAAACAACTTGATACCTCTGAAGTAATTGCATGATCATTATTTATCATAACCCACTGCTGCATTTGCTTTTTCTTGCTCTCCAAATCCTTTTAATGAATAAGGTTTCTGGATCGTCACCCAAAGAACATGATTTAACAGTTCTTGGACCTAAGAATGAAAATTATGCATTTATACATCGATCACCTACACAATAAAAAACAATTTATTAATTAAAAACCTGCATTGTGAACAAAGTCCGGATATGGTGTCTTTATTGGTTCTCCGTGTTTATTGGTGGCTTTCCGGGTTTTCAAAGACGTAGCAAGGGTTACATGGCAGGTTGGGAACTATCTTGGTGACACATGGCTTCGAAATATTCAATAAAGGGTCAATGGTTTTGTTGTGGGTGGGAAAGTGGTTTCGGGGTTTTCACATAGGATGTAGGTGATGAGGTGGTATTTTTCGCAGAGATGCGATGAATGGTGGGAGAAACATGTGGCATATGAAGGGGGCGCTAATACCACCCATTTCGCAAGGTCTGAAGGTTTTAAGACTTGGACATTTGCAGTTGCGATAAGAGATTAGGGTCGTCAGATCAGGAGGCGGAGATCCGATGGTGGTCGCGGGATGAATGGATCACGGGTAGGTTTAGAAGTGTGGGGCCGGATTTTTAAATGACGCGGCAGGTTTAAAAAAATGGCGAGGTTCTTTATAATGTGAGGCTTTTATGAAGCGGGGCCCAGGGTTTATTTAAGCAGAGGCACTTAACATATTTTGGGGTTAGGGTTATATGGATGCAGGGGGTAAAGTTTTTAAAGCAGGGGGGGCCTTAAATATAAAGGGGTCGGGTTTTTTAAATAAAATAGTGTTTTATTTAATAAGTGGGTCCCAAAATATAAAATATGGTTTGAAAACAATGTAAAAAAGAGGTTTTTTTACATTGTTTTGATGGAAGAAGGGGAATGAATGAAGGGGAGGGTTTTTGTGAGGAAAATGGGATTCTACGAAGGGGGAAAAGGGTAGGAATGGGGGGATTAGGGGTTCAAACATGGGTTTTTTAGAGCGTGATGGTATTGAAAGAGGAAAAAAGAGAGATAATTGATAGGTAAAATAAAGATAATGAAGGCAATGAGATTTCTGAAAATAAATGATAGTCAGGGAATGTTATTTTCAGCAGATTGTAGAAAATCCATAATCATTTAGTCATATTTTAGAATACAGGAGACTAACAGTGGCTCCAGCTAGGGAGGGAAGTTCCTTTAGGAGGTGTCAAGAACCTCAGATCTCTGGATTTTGTAGATCAGTGGCCTATTTGTTCGTGGCTGATTTTCATTCTGTAATTTATGATCTGTTGCAACTCTTTGTAATTGTGACCTTCAAAAATTTAAAATCCATGCTTCCTGAAAAGTAATTCTACCTACCCATCACCTACTCTATCATTTTTTCTTCACTTTTGGGTTCATTTAGACTTGCAAACCTGGACATCATTTTTCTTTTGAAAAGAAAACTATCTAAATCTAACCTTATAACTTCCAAAGGCTCATATTACACTGATGAGATATTTTATTCTCTACCTAACTACTTATTTGTCGAGATTAAATAGTTTGACATATTTTTTATTCACTAACTATCAACATTAAATTTAAAACATAAATCAATCAAGATTAAGTAGTTTGATCATCACGAATTGTGGCATTTTGGACAAGCTGTACACAATATTATTTTGCAAAAAGTAAACTAAACTGAGGACTTTGATCTTGTATCCTTCATTTATCATTCACCCCTAATTTTTCTAATTGGTTTCAGATTTAGGCTTTTGAACCAATATCATTTTCTATCTTCCTACTGATAAGACAAGCTTAAACAGTTTGGAAAATCTTCATTTTCTAACTTATCAACAAAAATTCAAAATTTGTAGAATCATGATTAGACTATATGATTGAACAAGATATTTTCAAAAGTAGGGGAATTTGGACTTGCACACTTTCAGAAATATTTATTTTTTGGTATGGGCTTATCTTTTTCTTTTTATTTTCCCTTTTTTCTTTCTTTTTTGTATCAATTTTCTAAGATTTTTTTGTTTAAGCAATGTTATGTACAATGAAGAAAACAAAATTTGAGATTCTTAACTGAAATAATGTTTGAGCATCCTTCCATTGACAGGACCTCCAAAGAACCTTGTTCCATCGATCTCTTGTAATCAAAATGCATTATTACCTCTTGCAGAATGGATAATGTATGGACATTTCCATATATTATCAAATTTTCCATGCTTTCCTTTGTCCTCTCTTCTTGAATCCCATTTCAATACTTTGTATCCAATGTTGAAATCATTTGCTTTGGTCCTTTTTTCAAAAATCTTCTTCATATTCTCTTGTAACAGATGTGTTCTGCTGTACACTCCTTCGCTGGTTTGCTGCAACTGAATAGTTTGGTTTATTATTCTTTGTATATCATTCTGTTCAAACTACACCTCTTGAATGAGCTTCATTACTGGCACTCCCAATCTTATTGGGAAGACTGCATCTGTTCCATAGACTAGCTGATAGGGAGACATATCAATTGATTTCTTATTTGTTAGTCGGTCTGCCCATAGTGCATGTACCAATTTGTTGTGTCATGATTTCTTGTTTTCCTCCAGCAACTTTTTAATGATCTTCACCAAACTCTTGTTTGAGGATTCAACCAACCCATTACCTTGAGGGTAATAAGTTGTAGAATGACCCAAAGTAATGTGATATCTATGGAAAAAACACGCCATTTTCTTAGATCTAAAAGCAACAGCATTTTATGTAATGATTTTCCTAGGACGACCAAACCTAGACAGAATGTTATTTTCAAGAAATCTGATAATTACTGAGTCTGTGGTAGTCCTTGAAGGGATGGCTTCTATCCATTTAGTAAAATAGTCAGTTGCAGTAAGGATTCATTTAGTTTTGGAAGAGGAGGAAGGGTGGATTTCTCCAATGAAATCTAGACCCCATTGTTGAAAAGGAGCTTCAACGGAGATTGGCTGTAAGGGAAATGGTACTAGTTTTATTTTATCCTAAAATTTTTGGCATTTATGACAGGCAACCACCATTTTTTTGATGTCTTGGTAGAGGGTGGGCCAATAGAAACTAGCCCTAAGAATTTTTTTAATAGTTTTTTTCCAATAGAGGTGACCTCTACATTCCCCTTCATGGAATTCATGCATAATCCTATCAGCATCTTCTTCACGAAAACATTTAATTAACACACCACTAGAATTTTTTTAATATTAAACTTCATCCAAAATGTAGAAATTTACAGCTTTTAACTTTAGTAATCTGGTCTTTGTTTTGGAAAAACCTGGAGGAACATTTAGATTAAAAATCACATACAGTATATCATCATACCAAGGAGAGTTTAGGAATGCTTCCTCAATAGGTGGAGTCGCCAGCTCCTCTTGTTCATCTGATGCATGAATCATATTGATGTCTAGTGCTAGAAAATTAGTTTAGCCAGTCATTTTCCTTTGATTAGCTTGGTGGGCTTGATTCTAGGTCATATTCCAAAATGACAGCAATCGACTTACCTCTTTTCCCATCAAGATCTTTTGTCAAGATGTCCTTAACCACTGTGTGAGGCATAAATGCAATGATGTGTGAATGAAAAATATATACTCTGAAATATTTAGTGCCTTGATTAAAGAAAAATCCTGCTTCTATATGATATTATATTTCAGAGGTGCATCTCTTAATGCTTGTTTGAAGAATGCTATGGGCTTCCCTTGTCCTTCTATGTTTTTTTGTAGTAAGACAACAGCAAATGTATGTTCTGATGCAATGAAGAAAATGAAGAAATCTTTGGTGAAGTCAGGGCTGATTAGAACAGGTGTTTGGGTAAGAGCTTACTTCACCAAGTCAAAATCTTTCTTTGCTTCTATGGTCCATTTGACACTTGTTTCTCTTTTGAGCATGTTAGTAATGTTTCTTAGGAGTTCTGCAAGGTTTGGTATGAACCTTCTTAAGAAATTTATCTTTCCAATGAAAGATTGCAGCTCTTTGATGTTTCTTGGGTGACTGATTTGCAATATTCCTTCAATCCTGTTTGGCTCAATCTTGATCCCTTCTTCAGATATGGTGTGGCCTAAAATATTCCCTTCTTGAAGTCCAAAAAAAGTTTTCTTGGGGTTTAAATATAGACCATACTTTCTACATTTCTCAAAGACCTTCCTTGAGTGAGCTAGGTGTTCTTCATCGGTTTTGGAATAGATTGTGATGTCATCAAGGTATATCACAATGAAGTAATCTATTTCTTCCGAGAAATCAATATCCATTTCTCTTTGGAAAGTGGCTCTAGCATTCATTAACCCAAAATTCATTTTAACATACATGAAGGTGCCCCAAGGTGTAATGAAAGTTGTCTTGTGTTGATCATCTAGATGTACCAGCACCTGATTGTACCCTGAAAAGCCATCAAGCAGAGATATCCTTTTCGAACCTACTACCCATTGTCATATGTGACCAATTTTTGGTACAGGTTAGTTGTCTTTTAGGGATGCTTTGTTTAAATTTCTGAAGTCTATGAAAAGCCTCGTTTCTCCTATCTTTTTCCTCACTAATACAAGATTTGAAACCCATTATGAGTACCTGAGTGGGACTATTATTCTAGCATCATACGTTTTCTTTATTTCTTTCTCAACCAATTACAGTTGGACAAGATTTATTCTACGTAATTTTTGTTTAAAGCGCTTATGGTTTTCTTTGAGAGGAATCTTGTGTTGAATGATATCTGTATTATAGGATTTCAAGTCTGCATAGCTCCAAGAAAAACATCACTGAATTATTTGAACAACTCAATATATTTTTGTTTCATATGTGCTTGCAATGTCTTTAACATTTTTATCATTTTGGGCTCTTTCTCACTGCCTATATTGCACTCTTCTACATTTTCCTTAGTGAATTCCATCTTTGGCTTTTTAGGAACATCATTAAAATCAAAAATTTCTTCAAGAAGGACCAATTCTTTTGGCAAGGTATTATCTCTGAACTGCATCACTTCAAAGTCTTCTTTTTCTGGAACTTCACACAATTTTGTCTCATGAGGGTCATATTTTGTTAACATATTTATATTAGCCTCATCAGGGGGCTCATTTTTGTAAGTTTGTTCCTCAGCAGATCACTCCTCTTCATGATCTGAGTCTGAATTTGGCATTTCAAACTCATTTATGGACTGTAGTAAATCTTCAATCTGTTTTTCACCTTCAAAAACTTGCCAATATTTTAATTATCAGGGATTGTTGGTCTATATTTTACTTGTATTGTGTATTGTTTGCTATAATGAGGTTTTGGACAAGTACTGGCTGAAAATTCTAGTCCATTCGCAAGGATATTTTGATTTCTTGGGATAAGGGCAAGATCATATTCTTTGAATGTTCTTAGGAGGTCAAGAGCATCGTTCATATATGCTCTTGATCTAGTATGTTTAGCTAAATATTCTCCCTTAATATGCCTAATGACTAGCTCGGAATCCCCATGGACAGAGATCCTTTTGGCTCCTAATTTTTTTAGTAATTGTAGACCCAAGAGGAGTGCTTCATATTCTACTATATTATTTGTACATTGGAAGTTCAGTTTATATGAATGACCCTCTGCATGTTTGTTCTTAGTTTTGTGAACCCAAACAACTGTTCCTGAACCAATTTTTCCACAAGAACAATCAAAGCTAATACTCCATAGAGGTTTAGTTTTAGATTTATGTTTGCCATTATGTTGTTCATTTTCTATTTAGTTTTCCTATTCTGATTGTTCCTCCTCTTTTTCTTCTTCTTCTTCCACTAAGTTTTCATCAACTGCTACTTGTTCTTTAATCTTTTCATCATTGTAAAGGATAAATGAATCTAGGTCAGTGTGGACAGAATAGAGAGGGGATTTATTAGGATTTTCTTGACTGCTGAGCATGTATTTCATATGTGTTTCCCTGTATAGCCTTCTTGGTTGACTAAATACTGGTATGGTAGCATAGGTCATATCCATGTTGAGGGTGCCTTGAAGTTTAGCTCCCCAAGAGCATGATAGGATCATGCCATATTTAGGGGGAATGTCAGCTACTACAATATCCATTACTAGGATCTTGGCTGGTATTTGTGCTAGATTAACACAGAGATATTTTATTAGGCTTAGACATTTAACTCTACTGGATTCAAAAGAGTACAAGTATTTATATGGTCTAGTTGTCTCAAGGCCTAGTCTTTCCATAACTACCTTTGGCATGAGGTTTTGGGAAGCTACTGAATCTAACATGGAATTATGGAGGATTTTATCATGAATGTTCAAATTGACATATAATGGAGGCACACCTCCCTCTTGAAATTTACCTTCTACTTTAGGTCCAAACAGAATCTCTAGTTTGTCATCATTTAAATTTACAAAATCAACATTTTCTCCAATGTTTAAAGCTTTCAAAAATTGGGTTCTATATACATCTTGGCCAACTAATTCAGTAAGATGTATGGAGATTTTTATCTTGGCAATTTCATTCTCAATGTTGAATGGTGTCTGTGTTTTTGGCAGATAATTCAATTTTATCAGACACTATTTTTGCAGCAATTTCAGCTTGATGATTTGTTCTAGAGGTATCAGTTGAATCAGTTTTATTAGGGCCATTAGTTGATATACTAGTGCTGCTTTCTAGATTGTTTTTGTTTTTATTTTTATCAGAACCTTTAACCATTATGTTTGAAGTTTCTGCTATCTTTATAGAATAAAGTCCAGGGGTCTTCCTAGTAGAAATTTTAGGGTTCTTTCTTTTGGGAGAATCTTAGGCTTTCTTGCTTCTGAGGTCATACTGCCTATGTACTTCCATGATGGCATTTTTGAAGCCTTTTTTATAGTCTTCGAATTCTAGGCATTCTTATTCAAATTGAGTTTGGGAAACATGCCTTGTTCTTCCTCAGTGAGGAAAACATTATCCTCATTATTAACTCCCATTATATTGATACGGATTTTTTCTGGTTCTTCAATCACCCCCTCATCCTCATCAACATAGTTTTCTTGAAAAGGAGGCCTGATATGCTGGTCTAGTCCTCTCTATCTTCTTTGAAGGGGATTTATCCTAAAGTTATGGTTTTGGTTCTGGTTTTGATTTCTGTTTTGAGGAGATGCTTGGTTTTCTCTGGGGCAAGCTCTCTCATTCATGTTTATTTTCTCCATCATCCTCTCCATGGTTCTGACAAGATTATCAATTTTAGTATCAGAATATGAGGCTACAGTTTGCTCCCTATATATAACTCTTTTTTCATTTCTCATTCTAACCCTTTTGGCAATTAGATTTCCCTCTACACTCATGTTGAAGGCTCAAAAAATCGGGTCTACAACAAGGGGGATAACCACCCAATCCAAACCTTAAAGCAGCTCCTTTTCCATTTGGAATAGTGGCTCTGACTGGGGATGATGGGACCAGTTTCCCAATTTGTTTATGATGGATGTACTAACGGGATGATGTTTTTTCATTTTTTATGGTTTAATGGGGTGAATGCTTAATCTAAATCTAATCTATTTTTTAACTATCATATGAAATCTATTGTAATCAAAGAAAACATCTAAATCTAGACTGTCCTGGGAATATCTTTTACTTATGCGATCTAAAATAATTACTAGTAGAAATTGATAATAAAAATCATTCAATTAATACGAGAAAATAATCCTTTAAAGATGATTGTTTCGTATAAAAAGTTAGCCGAAACAATTATGAGAAATATATCGCATAAGAGTTATTCATATATTCAGCATAAAAATAAGTTATCACCATACAAAAAATGCAATAATGACAACTAAACATTCAGACTTTCATATATCAATAACTGAAAAATAATTTATCACTTGGCACATAAGCAAAAAGTATTAAGAAATAAAAATACCATTGACAATAAGTTCTACTCATGAGCTGCAACGATATAGATTTATCTTCAAATCACTCAACATACACTAAGAGTACAAAAGTGCATTTCAGTATCAGATATCAAACTCATGTAAAGAAAAATCTCATTCCACCTATTTTATCAAAACTTCCTCCAAGAGGGGAAAAAGTGCATGTTCTGAAGAATTTTTTTTTGATAAAATTATGGAACCCTCTCTAAATGCATGAGAGGGGTTTAAATACTATTATATGAAATCTAAAAATAAATATTACATAAATAGATGAGTAGGTTTAAAACACCTGCCTCATTTTAAGAAAAAATGAACTGCAAAAATGAACTAAAATAAAACTAAAATTTATCTATGATAAATTCTATATCTAATCCTTTAGATTGCAAATATCCATCATCGGTTTCACGAGCATCGGTTGGCCGACTTCAGCTTTCAACTGTCCTGCAAATACGACATTGGCAAGAGCTGGCACCATATTCTCGGCAACAGTTATTAGGCAACTCAAGTTCATGCAATGGTTGTGTAGCTTTACTAGGTACCACCAGTATGTGTCCCAGTTTAACCTGTTTATCCGTTTAAATATTTCTGCTTTTTCCTTTGTTGTTTGTTTCCACTCTGTTTGAAGTTGTCGTGCCTTTGGAAGGAAGCCTGGGGTAGTCTCTGCTATCAAATTGGCTGTGTACATATTTTCATTTATACACTCAATGATATTGTTTTCTACTTCTGTTGCCTCTCCAATCGCTTGTTCTGCTTCTTTAAGTTGGAAATCCCATTTGGCAAATAACATCTCTTTTTGCGATTCATCAATTCTAGGCAATTCTTCTCTTTTCCCTTCTTATGATTTCTGCCAGTCCAAGAAGTCTGAAACCTTCTTAAAAATTGAATCATAATCAAGTCGTAAATCTATGACTTGATTTTTAATCTTATCACTTATTTCACAATGGGAATTCCATTGCAAAATCTTCTGGCATAATAATTCTTCCTGTTACAAGCACTAAGAATTGAGAGCAAGTGCTTCTGTGATAAACTCTCCAATTTTGGGATCATCCTTATGTAGTTCTATCATAGTTTGTAACTGTTCTTCTTTATTGGCTAAACTGCTTTGATGATCTAATTGCATCTGAAGGAAGTCTTGCTGGAGTTTTGCTAGTTGTGCCTCTACTTCTTGATTGATGTTGACTTGTCGAAGTTGTTGTTCCAAAAACAAAATCCTTTCCTCTTTATCTTTAAGTAGTAACTGAACGTTTGCTACTTTATCAATTACTACAGAAGCATATGCTCTTATGATTTGAGAGAGCCTAATTATATTTTTCGATGGATCGGTAGTGGGATCTTTCCAAATAACATCTAAAGGTTCAACTTCTAGAGCGAGCATGGCCTCTAGATTTCTTTTCTTTCTTTGCCTTCTGATGAGAGCCTTATGTTGAGGGCTATAAAATACATCTAGAGGAGGAATTTCCTCTATCCTTAGTATAATTTTTGATGACGGAGCAACAGGAATATGCTTTGTTTCCTAATTATTGACAGTCCCTTCTACTTCCATTCCTGTAGCTGTCTCTTTTGGGTTTGTCAGCGGTTTTGTGCTCTGTTCCTTAGTGTTGATTACCTTATTAAAACTCTTTGATTCTCTCTATAGATCCACTACAATTGGATTTGTTGGCTTTGTAAGAGGAGTAGGAGTTTTTACTTGTTTTGGGAACAAAACCTGCTGGCCAGGCTTTTCTTTAGATTGAGCTGTATATTTAATTGACCCTTCACTTCTGTTGTGTTCACTCCTAGACTGATCACTGGATTTTCCTGTTGATTCTCTTTCAGAACTGGATTTAGAGTTTTGTTTTGAATTTCCACTTATGCTAATACTGGGAGTAGGTTCCTTCGGAGGTTCGATGAACATTTGGTCCAACGGGACCTTTGATAACCTCTATTTTCTATAAATGTCAAACTTTTGGAATTCTTCTTGGTCAAGCCGAATTCGTGGCATATGTAGAACCTCTTTGAAAGTGTTATTTTGCAGAAAGACATCGTCAAAGGGATATTATTAATTGGAAAAAACTTTTATTTTAACACTTGTAGTAAAATTAATTACAACACCAAAGGGGTCATATTGCCTCCCCGGGAACTTTGGTAGTTGCAAGCATAACATATTATCAACTTCTTTAAAGGCATGACCTAAGTCAGAAAATGCAAAAGCTCTGCATAATACAGGAAATTGGGGCCAAATGGCCTTCTTAGAGTCTTTCAGTGTTTGCTCATTCCCCCCACTCCACAGGTCTGATAGGCTATTTCCTTGGCCATTAGTCTGTCGTGGACATAAAAAGGTAGCACATGGGGTGAAGCAATACTACCAAACACTCTGATATATGTGAACGATTCTTCCCCAAACGACCTTCCCACAAGGAGAATGTCTACTTCAGCTTCTGGGGAAAACCTTGGGATAGCTTGATTATAGATCATTTTATAAATAGGGAGCATAACTCCATGACAAATCTTAAAGAAATGTAGGATGAAATTGGTTTCCCATAATACTTTGTGATAAACCTGAATGGGAAGTGGATTTTGTACCATCAATTTCCATTTCATAATAGGGAAATCAGAAACAAAACAAATAGCATCCATGACATAAGCACTCAAAAATAAAGGAGGATAAATCCTTAATGTAGAGCTTCTTTTACTTCTATATGAAACAATTGTAGAGGCTATATTATCTGATAAAATTTGGGCCCAATCCATTATGGTGGCATTTACAACCACATCCAATAAAGGTAACCACTCTGATGAAAACTTGTCGATCTTTGGTTTCCCAAACAGTCTACATAACATTGCAGCAGAAAAACAGTAAGGAGAAGAAATATTACCAGTGGAATACATACCATTTTTATCCTTCTTCAACCTTTCTTCATTGTTTGACCAGTTCCTTGTGAATTCTTTCGAGTCTTCATTCTCTTTGGAGAAATTTTCAACAAATTTCTTGTTTTATGTAGCCTGGGGTTCTGGAAAATGGTACATACATCTCAAATTGTTTGGGGTAAACGACCCCATGACTTTCCGACTGGCCTTCTTGAACTCTCTATTAGATATTTCCTCTTGATCTATAATCCTTTTCACCATATCAGTGTAGGGGAGTATATTTGGCCTCACAGCAATGCGGTGTAGAAACGAGCATGCAAGCTCAGTTAGGGATGCTTCAGAAGAGCCTCTTTCATATTATGTAACTGTAACTTTCATAATTCTTGGGTTTTCCTCCTCTAACAACTGATACATAGCTTCCCAGGTAGATATACCTGTGTCTCTATTACAAGTGATGTCTATTAATAATGGGGTCATTTCTGACTTTTCAGACATGGGAACCTTGCCTTTCTTCACCATTTCTTCGTAGTTTACGCTCTGGGTATTCTTCCTAAAAGAGTCAAGCAGAGAGAAAAGATGATAGTAAATATAGGAAAAATGAATAGAAAGACAAAAATAAGGTGACGAGAAAGCTTTTACTTCATAATCATATCAAATTATATCAACTTGCGTCAGATGATCTTTTTACCTTGATCCGCATCATCTTTAATAAATGAACAATAATGGACTGTTAAGCATAACTTTAAAGCTCATAACTTTGCATCAAACACAGAAAATTTACTATCGTAGAACTGTGAGCCCTTTGATCTGTGATAAAATCAAATTTTCGATTTGCTTTGCAATATCGCAAAACTTGCTATCGTTAAAAACCATCATTACATTGGGCTGTCGTGATAGGCAATTTGCGAGAGGCTATGAGGTTGTAAGCTTTGTGATCTCGCATTTTCCCGAATCACACTTTTAAGGAGTGACTTCTATAGAGGATGCCCTCTGTGACCTTTTTTCGATGCGATGAAAACAGGTTTATTAAAGCTTCCCTTAATGTTCGAGACTTTTTGATATAAATTTTTTCTTAGGTCTAACGGTCATGTAGGGATTTTTCTATAAGAAAAATCATAATTTGTGATGTTCTATGCGCTTGGAATATGGGAAGGTAAATTTACATGTTTTAGCAAATTCTACTTTGATATTTATTTTATTGTGAAAACAAAAGTAACCTTAAATGCTAATATTTGATTTGATTTTTTAGTGGGAAGGGTCCCCATTTATTAGTGTTATTACTAACACTAAAAAAAGGGGGGGGGGGTTGTTGATGTTACAACAATTGGCGATTCACTTGGAAGAACTAGTTATCTCTAATTGTTTTTTGAATTTTCTAAAAACTTCTAAAATAGAAATGGTTTTGAAAATGAAACTTCATTGTAGAAATATAAGGTAAACAGTGTTATTTATTAACAACAACGTTTTGTTCTAACTATATTTATTCTGATTATCTTCTCCCCAAAATTAGTCATTTTACTCATATCAGTCATTACTTGGTTTATAAAGATAAAAACAAAAACATCTCCATAGATCAGTTTAGGTGTACTCATTTGTCGTAGGTAGAGCCTCTGCTGCCAGTAGGCGTTCATAGCGTCGACACGGTTACATGTTACCTAATAATGATCCTGTGTCCCACTTTGAGAAGCATGAAATTTTCAAAGATAAATCCTCATATACACTTAAATTTCCTTTTTTTATTATTTCTTTCTTTTAATTGTTAAAAAACAATGTCTTGGTTTGGTAGCCAAAATTGACAGTTCCATTCACTTGATTTATAACTTAACTGAACAAGCTGGCTCATGATGAGACCCCTTGTCTTTTGATTAAAACAATCTCAAGCCATTACCATGTTTTGGTATCCAGTATGGTAATGTCAGTTAGTTATAATCTTTATGATCATGATAAGCCAGCTCTTGATGAGACCTCTTATTCTTTAAGTTTGAAGTGCATAGTTGGATTACCCTTTGAATCTCGCAGTTTCCTAAAGTGGGGAGGAAGTCATTGGTCCTTAAGAATTCTTCAGGATGACAATTATAGAGTTTTAAAAATAGCTTTTTTGTGAAGAATCTTTGTTTTTTTATTGGTACCTTTTATGACTGATATGAGGAAAAATTCTTCTTGAAAGTTGATTCTAACCAAAACTTGAATAGTTGAAACAAAAGAACAAATAAGAATTTTCAGAATGATAGCACTTGACCCTATGTTTCAAGAATAAAGATTAATTTTCCTAACCATACCCACTTATACAAGCGCAAAAACAAAATTGATATGAGACACTATTCTTTTGTGGAAACCAAAAGGAAATATTCTCAACTTGTTTTATTTATCAAAGAAAAACTAAAACAAAAACAATAATCTATAGAAAATAGAAGAGATCATCTTCTAAGGGAAATATTTTTTAAGGATCTTTCCATTAACAGGTAAAGACTCTCTTTTCTCTACTAAATCTTGTAACATGAAAGTTGATGGACCGATGGTTTCGACAATTTGGAATGGTCTAAGCCACATCCATTGGAATTTAGTATGCTTGCCTTTATCTTCATGGGCTTTATCCCATTTTAATACTAAGTCTCAAGGCTGAAAATCTTTTCTAGATGCCAAGTTTGAATCAAAAGAAGATTTTACTAATTGTTGATGATTCTCATGGATAATTTTGTCCTTTTCCCGTTCTTATTCAAGTTTAAGGATCTGAAATTGTCTTAATTGCAAGGATGAAGAATGGGTTTCTTCAATGAATTGAACTAAGGCTAAAGAAAGAATAGCTATATTTTTTGGGAGGACCACTTCTTTCCCATAAAATAAATTAAAAGGAGAAGTGCCAATAGAATTTTTTTTAGCTATTCGATCTGCCCAAAGAGCATATGTTAAAGACTTATGCCAGTTTCTATGATTTTGATCAATAGTCCGTTTAATGATCCTAATAAGGTTTTTGTTCGTTGATTTAGCCAATCCATTTCCTTGCGGATAATAATTAGCAGAATATTTGAGCTTAAAACCTCTTTTGAGCGCAAATTTAGTCATAGTGTTACCTAAGAAATATGATGCATTATCAAACATTAAAGCAGAAGATAAGCCAAACCTGGTAATGATAAATTGATCTATAAATTCGATGATACTTTCAGATTTGGCTGTCTTTAGCAGAACTACTTCTACCCACTTGGTAAAGTAGTCAGTAGCTGTAAGGATGTACTTATGCTGTTTAGAAGAATGAGGAACAATCTCACTTATTATATCTAATCCCCATTGTTCAAATGGCTGATCAATGTTGACTGGTTGCAACGACAATGATGATTTCTTTTGTCTTTCGGCAACAGTCTAGAAAATCTGGCATTTCCTTACATATTTATGTGCATCCTTAAAAAATGTTGGCCAGTAGTAACCTGCGCACAGGATTTTTTGAGCTGTTGCATCTCCTGCGTAGTGTCTAGCTGCTGGTCCGTCATGAAGTTCCTGCAATACTTTTTCTGCTTCAGATTTCTCAAGGCATCTAAGGAGAACAGAATCATAATTCATTCTAAAAAGTACATCATTTACAATTTGATACTGTTTAGATTTTAGCCTCAGGGTTATTTTCTTTGTATGATTCAAATGTGGAGGAGCAGATCCATTTTTTAAGTAAAACATGATATCTGCATACCTTGATTCAGAGTCGTTTAGGCTTACCTCATACGTTTGTACTTCACTGTCTGGAGAGTGTGTTTCTGAAAAGTGTGATTCTCCAGCCAAAATCCTGCAAAAACCTTGACCTTTTACAATGTTTGCTGGTTTAATTTTAGTGTCATATTCTTACAGGGTTGTGACCCAATTTCCTCTCTTTTCGCCTACATCTTTCTGTACCAAAAGATTTCTCACCGCTGGAAATGGTACTATTATTTTTGTATGAGTCTTGAGAAGGAAGGGTCTAAAGTGTTTGATTGCTTTGAATACAGCATAAGCCTGTTTCTCCATGTCAGAGTAATTTAATTCAGCTCCTTGCAAGTTTGAACTGAAGAACGAAATTGGGGCTTCAGCTTTATCTTGATTGACCTGTGTAAGGATTGCAACATACGATTTCTCAAAGGAAAATGTATACAAAGTGAAAGGATCAGAAAAGTTTGGATTTGGTATATATGGTTCATTTATAATCGCTTGCTTTATCAAGTCAAATGCTTCATGTTCTGCCTGACCCCATTTGAAAAGAGAGTTTTTTTTTATCATGGCTTGGAGAGGTAGGACGATTCTTGAAAAGTCGGGGACAATTTTTTTAACAAAATTGATTTGACCAAGGAATGATTGCATTGATTTTTTTTTTATGGGTTAGGGATATCTCAGAAATTTCTTTAATCCTATCTGGGTCAATATGGATTCCAGATTTAGACACTATAAATACGAGAAGCTTCCCTACACTTAACGCGAAAAAAGATTTGTTTGGATTGAGTGAGATCCCATATTTTTTACATCGTTGGAGAATCTGTTTTAAGTCTCTGAGGTGACTACTACATTTTTTAGAATACACTATTATGTCATCTAAATAAATCACCACTGACCTATTCACTAATCCTTTAAATGCAATATCCATGGCCCTTTGAAATGTGGCACCGGCATTAATCAACCCAAATGGCATCTTTTGATATGCATAAGTGCCCCATTTCATTCTAAATGTAGTCTTCAATTGATCTTCTGGGTGGTCTAATATTTTATTATACCCCGAGAAGCCATATAAAAGGACATCAGTTCAGACCCCGCGACTGATTGTAGTATTTGTTCCATAGGGGTTAGCGGAAAATTATCTTTTTGGTAGGCCTTATTGAGATTTCGAAAGTCAATACAAATCCGGATTTCTCTGTTTTTATTTCTGACTGGTACCATGTTGGAAACCCATCTAGAATTCCTAACAGGAAAAATAATCTTGGCTTTAAGTAATTTGTTCAACTCAGACTTAATCTGGTTTTCAAAATTGGGACGAATTTTCCTCAATTTCTGCTGGACTAGCTTTTCATCAGAGATCATCAAAATTGAATGTTGTATAATTGAAGTGTCATAAGTCTTGAGATCATCGTAATTCCAGGCAAAGACATTTTTGTATTGTTTTAATAGTCGAATGAAAGCTAATTTTTCCTCGGGTGTTAGACCAAGACCTAGGTTGATATTC
Source organism: Pinus albicaulis (assembly GCA_034641835.2). Lineage (NCBI taxonomy): Eukaryota > Viridiplantae > Streptophyta > Pinopsida > Pinales > Pinaceae > Pinus > Pinus albicaulis. The sequence continues at coordinate 14,335,915 of MU968480.1, read as the reverse complement.
TGTGGTTTTATGTTAGTCCCCAGATTTATTAATTCATATCTCAGAGTTTAACTCTGGATTTTTTAATTGGTGGACCATTTAAATATGTCTTTTAAATCATATAGGTCTTCCAGCTTAACTACAGATTTGGGTATAGCATTATTGTTGTTTCCTTGTTTCAACTACTTTTCATGTTGGTCTTCATCAATTATCTGATTATTGTAAGACCCTTCTGAAGTCAGAAAACTTACGATATCAGAGTCATTGTTGAAAACTCTCCAATTGGTAATGTTATCTGGGATAGAGGGTCTAAAGATCAATTCAACCGAGAATCTGTCTAGGCTATAGTCTTCTGGTGGAATGAGCTTGGAAGCTACATTAGCAAGGAGATCAGCACTATCATTTTGGATTCTGGGAATGGGTAAAATATTAAATGCTATAAAGTGTGAAGTCAGGTCTTGTACTAATGATTGATAGTGCTTCAAGTGTCCTGACACGCAATGTATAGTATTTCTTACCTGTTTGATAACAATTTCGGAATCTCCAAAGACTTGCAGATATTTTGATATCAAGCTTGATTTCTTTGTATAACCCTTGAACTAATGCTTCATATTCAGCAGAATTGTTTGTGCAATCGAACTTGAGTCTACATGTTAGCATGGTTTTCTCTCCTTTTGGACTGACTAATATACAACTTGCTCCTGCTCCATAAGTAGACTTAGAACCATCAAAAAATAATTTCGAAAACAAAGTTTTATTTACAGGTCTATCTTCAAAATTAATGCACCTAGAACTATCTATTTGAGAGAAATTTTCTATCTGAGATAAAATGGAATTTTATAAAAAAAGGTGAAGTATGAGCATTGAAATTTCCTAAGAATGAATCAACAGAATAATTTCCAATTATATTGTTGCTATATGCTACAGGCTCGTTTTCTCCTTCTAACTCTATCACTATATACTTTTGGTGTTTCTCATTCAACCTTTATCTGATTTGGTTTACCATTGTAGGGGAGCCATATATGAGACTAGTCAATCGCAAAGTAACCATGAATCTTTTCTAACCAATCCCTAATAAGGATTAGTCCATAAAATTTAGGAATGTCTGTGACAAGTATATCAATAACTTGACATACCTTCAAGTTTGATGAAAGCCTGATGGTTACTTGATTAAGTTCACCGATAACCTCGACTTGAGACTGATCCAACTGCACTATGCGTACTTCAAATTTATAAGGTTGGATATTTAACTTTACACAAACTGTTTTAGGAAAAATATTAGATGAAGCACCTAAGTCTACCAAATAGTTATGAAAATTTTTATTGAAAACTTCAAAAGTAAGGAGAAGTTGCGGAGTATGGGATTTCGACCTTCCTCCAATCAAAGCGATGTCATTTGGATCGAATTTATCTGTCATGCCAGTCAGAGGTCTTCCCATTTCGTTAGTAGATTGTGAAATTAGAGTTGGAGGTAGAGGCTTAATAGGTACTGCATGCAGCTCTTTCAAGATCAATTTCTGTTGATGCTTTAATTTGTTGAGCTCATGAAAAGTAATACTGGCCCTAGTTTTCTTCATGTCTTAAACAATGTTATACTCCATTTCATCAGAGATGATAAGCATTGTAGATGGAGTTGTTGAATCAAATTGAACTGGGTTTGTCTAAGTACCCCTTTATTGCGATTTTATCCTTAGGAGCCAAGCTTGGGTTTTTCTATTTAGAATTGGGTTGTGGAGGATCAAGTTGATTTATACTTCTTGTAGCAACAGGAAATACATCTTGACTTTCTTGTTCTAGAAGAATGAAGTTCCACATACCTTGTAGTTCCATGACTTCATCATCATCGGTTTGTTCCTCATTGGAAACTTCTTCTTCTTCTTCTTCTTCTGATTCTGCATTTATTATAGCATTTGGAGGTTTTGAATCGTTTGAAGGATTTCTCCTGAAGGGTTTAAAAGATTTCTTAGAAGAGGTTTATGCTAATTGTTTCTTAATATCAACCATTTCATTGGACATGGTTTTCAAAAAAATTTGTAACCCTTCTAAGTCGAATGTGTCCTTTGATTTTTTTTTCTTGGGATCATCTCTAAAAGAAATTTTTTTAGATTTTTGTTCATCTACAGCATTTTTATTTTCTACAACTAGGATACGTTTTTCTACAACTATCGCTTCTTTCATATTTTCAGCTAACATTGGTTTGGCATCCATATCTACAAAAATAGCTGAATTTGAAGGCAAAGCAGAAATATACCATTCATTTTGGACTTCGTTGCTGGGCCTAGACGTTTTGGTATTTTGTTTAATAATTTGTTGAAGTGAGAATTGAAATACTTGATTGGTTCTCTTGGTTCAGCTTTCAAATTGGAGAGGTCATTTATCAAAGTTGTTGTAGATCGGTCATCTCCAAATTTTGTCAAAAATTGATCTTGAAAAGTATCCCAGTTATTAATGGAGCCTGGTGGTAATGAAAAATACTATGATCCTGCTGTTCCTTTTAAGGCATAAGGGAATAATCGTACAATTGTGTTCTCTTCTGTTACTCCATTTAAATTAATGGACAGCATGAAATTATTTATGTTCTCTTTGGCTGAAAGGCGATTATCAAGATTAAACTTGGGAAGCCATTTCTTAGGATTAGCTGGTAATTATGCTAAAGGTGCAAGCATTCTCACAGCTCCTGGATTGGTCCATGGCCTTGGTGGAGGGTTTCCTACCATTGTTGGGGTATGAGTAGGAGGAGGTGTAGCAGTAGTTAAAGGTGATTGGGTAGAGGAGGATGTTTCTCCTATACCAGTGTGAACCACGATCTGGATTTGAGGGATGGATGGATGAACTTGTGATGATATGGATGAGATGTTAGATGAATATGATGATAAAATCTCACTCTGAGATTCTGTTGATGATTTCTTAGCTTTCTTACGACTCGATAAAGGAAACTCAGCTGGTGGGATTCCTAAATTTTCGTTTTCTGCTCTAGTCAGTTGTTTATTCAGGGTCAGATGAGAAGTAACACTACCTTGGGAAAATTCAGATTTCTCTTAAGATAAAGAAATTCCCTGTAACTTATGAATTAAATTTTGTAACTCAGGAAGATATGAAGAAGAATAATCTGGATCGTTTGGGATTTCGGTAATGTGCTGTGTATTTTTATTTTCAACTTCTAGTTGAGTGATCGAAGATTCAGAATGCGAACGAGAAGTTGAGGGAGATGGTGAGGGAGTTTTACTCTTAGAATTGCGTGAAGATGTATATTTACTTTCCATTCACAGTCAGGCCCTCCTTCTAGCACCAAATATGTTGAAGGCTCAAAAAATCGGGTCTACAAAAAGGGGGATAACCACCTGGTCCGGACCTTAAAGCAGCTCCTTTTCCATTTGGAATAGTGGCTCCAACTGGGGATGATGGGACCAGTTTCCCAATATGTTTATGACGGATGTGACTAAAGAGATGATGTTTTTTTGTTTTTTAGGGTTTAATGGAGTGAATTTTTAATCTAAATCTAATATATTTTTTAACTATCATATGAAATCTATTGTAATCAAAGAAAACATCTAAATCTAGACTGTCCTGGGAATAGCTTTTACTTATGCGATCTAAAATAATTTCTAACAACAATTGATAATAAAAATCATTCAATTACTAAAAGAATCCTTTAAATATGATTGTTTCGTATAAAAAGTTAGCTGAAACAATTATGGGAAATATATCACATAAGAGTTATTCATATATTCAACATAAAAATAAGTTATCACCATACAAAAAATGTGATAATGACAACTAAACATTCATACTTTCATATATCAATAACTAAAAATAATTTATCACTTGGCACATAAGTAGAAAGTATTAAGTGTTGGAACACCTAATCCTCTATGGGTAGGTGTGGAATGCGAAAAGTCACAATGGAGTCCAAGTGACCTTGGAAGATGAAACCAAGAGTCACACCATTGTACTATAAATGTACATCTTTGTATAATGGAAAATAAGAAAGCCTCACGCTTATCCTTCATTGTGTTGAGTCTCTTGTGTGTGTGTGTGTTCATCTTTCTCATACACCATGTGTGTGCTTCAACATGGTATCAGAGCGGGCGATTGCTGGCCCTGCTCCAAATTGAGTGAGCCATTTGTGTTTGTGGCATGTGTATATCTGCAAAATTTTGACATTTTTGCAGCGTTTTAGAGAGTTTCTGCAGCAGTCTTTTTGCCACTTTCAGAAAATGGTTTTGGAGAAGGAGCAGCATTCAGAAGAAAGAGAAGCATTCATAATTTGTTTTGAAGAAGAGCAGCAGTGGTTTTGAAGAAAGGCAGCACTGCCCATCTGAAGGTTTTCATTCTAATTTTTCTCTGTAATCTCTGCATTTTAAATTTCTGCACCATTTTGGAGCTGCTGGAAAAGTGTTTAATTTGAGTTTCTGAAGAAGAAGAAGTTTCTAGTTTTTATTGCAAAAGAAATCTGAGTTTTTCTGCTGGAAAATTCTTCATCTCTGCATTTTTGAGCTGCTGCAAATTTCTGAGATTTCTAAGTTCTCTAAATACTGGGTTCTTCTGCTGCTGGACTATTGGAAAAATTTCTGGGTTTTACTGCTGAAATCTTCTGGAAAATTCTGCATTCTCATTCTCTGCTGCTGGAAAATTTGCACTGCTGCCTTCATTTCTACATTTTGTCCATTTTGCTGTGTATTCAGAAAAAAAAATTTCCTGTTGTTTCAAAGACTAAAACTCCTCTCTTCTGTTTTGATTTAAAAAAATAAAAATAAAAAAATACTGTCAACAGGGCTCGACCCTCTCCTCGGCCCTCTCTTCGCCCTCCACGCACCTCCCTCATACTACAATTTTTCAACAGCCTCAACGCCGTTCCCCTTTACCTCATTCACAATTCGTTTTTAATAATGCCCCTCCATATTTTAATACCGCTTCAATATACACTACAGCCGTCTCCCTTACACGCCCCCTACCTACGGCGTACCCTTCAATCCCACACTCCAACTGCTGCATAAACCTGGCTCCTCTCGGCTCCTAACACACTTCTATCCTATCCGCACACCTGCTCACTCCACCGTTCTCTCTTCCCAAACCCATACTCAATCCAACTAACGCACAGCCCCTACTGCCTACCCCGCCCCCCTTTTTACACTCCTATCCTCACAGCTGTTACAACACACCCTTATTAATCCACGCATACTCTGCCGCTCTACGCACCCTTATTACTCCACCCTCCCATTTAATTCACCTCACCATGTTATATATATTACATTAAATCCCCACCCTTTTTAAATTCCCACCTTCCATTTTGTATATTTTAATAATATTTCCCCAACCCCAAATAAAATCCCTTTTTTAATACTTACCCCCATATGATACTTACCCCCATTAAAAATTCCCATCCCTTTTAAATTCGTTCCCCCTTTTCCCATATTTCATTTTAAAATATTTTTTAATTAAAACCCCCCACCACCATATAATTAATCCCTCCCCCACCATATAATTAATACCCCCCTCCTCTTTTTAATTATTTTCCTTCCCATTTTAAAATTAAATCCCTTTTAAACTAATTCCCTTCATTTTAATTAAATCTCTTTTTTAAATTAATCCCTTTTCCCCTCCATTTTTTATTATCCCTAATTTTTTTAATTAATTTTTAATTAATTAATTAAAAAAAAAAACAGCAGAGAGAGAGGAAAAAGAGAGAGAACATGAACAACAGAAAAAGAGAAAATGACATATGAGCACATGGACTATACATAGAGAAAATTGCAGATTACATTATTTGTGGCATAAGAGTGATTTTTTGAAGAAATTGACATTTGAAGACAAGTTTGCCATCATTTCAAAACAGCTATTAGAAGAAGAGAATTCCGCTACCTCAAAAGATTCTTGCACGTGTTTTCAGCTACACATTTACAAATATTTTTCAGAGATATGTATTGAGCTAATATTGTATTTTGAGTGGAATTTTCCTCTTCATTCATAGTTGGAATCAGTGAATTTGAGTTGTTGATGTAAGTCATTGTTGATTGCCCTCCATCATTTGAGGAGCACACTTTGTACTTTGAGAATTTCTTGAGTCATTTGTATTTTTTGTTGAATCACATTGTAAATGGGTGCATTTTCGGTTGTAGCCGACACCCTTTCATTTTTTGAGCCTCAGTTGTTGAAAATGGCCAAAATCAATGAGGTATTAGTGTTGTTGAATAACCTTATTCATTCAAATGTTGATGATGTGATAAAAATGAGCAAGCATGCTCTTTGTAAAATTCACAGTTGTTTGCAAGATGCACATGAAAAGATTGAGTTTTTGCAGTTGGAATCTCAGCTCCAACAAGACGAAATTCAGCAAAAGAGTCGCCATTCTGAACCTGTTTCTGTTCAAAACATTGTGAAAGACTCCCATCAGCAGCAAGTCAGCAAAGTTTCAGTTGATCCACATTCAGTTCCTTGTACTAGAGTAGATGTATATGCAAATGCAGCAGCTCAACCTGCACTTCTTAAGCCCATCATCAGACCTTGGGAAGAGCTTGTCCACAACAAGCACCGCACTGGTCTTGGATATGACAAGGATGTGTCCTTTCATATTCCAGAGTACACAAAGCCCATCAAATTTCATAGTGCCGGATTCCTATATGACAGTTCACCTGCAGTTGTTCCAGATCATGCTCCACTTCCACGACAACAGATTGAGAAATGCCAACACTGTGATCGAGTTGGCCATATGAAAGATCACTGTTTTGATCTTCATCCATGCAAGCACTGGCTGCACACCTACCTTCTATGATGCTTCCGACACAAGCCTCCCGCAAGAACCAAGATTCATCTTGGATGGATCGTCTCTTCAATGGGCATCACAGCCCAAGAAGATAATTACGAAGCACATGTTAGAACTTGTTCGATGATATTGAGCATTGTTTGTTTGCTGATATTCATTTGTCCCCGATGAGGGAAATGGTGGTCATGTACAAGCTTCCCCCGAAAAGGGTTCATTAGCCCAGCCACACCCTCATTCCACGTTCGCAGTTGCAGCTGCTAGCCTGCTTAGCCCAGCCACACCGTCATTCAATTCGCAGATGTAGCCAGAGACACGGATTCCCATGAGCATGCCTTCGGTTGGTGGATAACCTAAAACCATCATTTTCGGTTGGTGGATAACCTAAAACCATCATCTTTGGTTGGTGGATAACCTAAAACCACCAACAAAATATGACTTCCTTAGTTTTAGGTCGAAGGTCTCCTTTTTATGAGGGACAATTCCTCTAGAAGAAGCCTCTTCATCTTCTTGCCGCCTGAAGAACGTAACCGCAACATAATATGCTCCGTTGTTTGTGGTCATCCTAAAACCACCTCTTTTCCCAACATTTTAGAGTTGATTCACGTTCTCCAAGTGCTTACTCTTCCTTTGGTGACGAGACATAAAATTTTTCTTGGAATCACACATACCCCTTCGGATTAAGGGGGGATGTTGGAACACCTAATCCTCTATGGGTAGGTGTGGAATGCGAAAAGTCACAATGGAGTCCAAGTGACCTTGGAAGATAAAACCAAGAGTCACACCATTGTACTATAAATCTACATCTTTGTATAATGGAAAATAAGAAAGCCTCACACTTATCCTTCATTGTGTTGAGTCTCTTGTGTGTGTGTGTTCATCTTTCTCATACACCATGTGTGTGCTTCAACATGGTGTTTAACATTAAGAAATAAAAATACCATCAATAATAAGTTCTACTCATGAGCTGCAGCGATATAGATTTATCTTCAAATCACTCAAAATACACTAAGAGTACAAAAGTGCAATTCAGTAGTAGATATCAAACTCATATAAAGAAAAATCTCATTCCATCTATTTTATCAAAACTTCCTCCAAGAGGGACAAAAGTGCATGTTCTGAATAAAATGTTTTTGATAAAATTATAGACCCCTCTCTAAATGCATAAGAGGCGTTTAAATACTATTCTATGAAATCTAAAAATAAATATTACAAAAATAGATGAGTAGGTTTAAACCACCTACCTCATTTTAAGCAAAAATGAACTAAAATAAAACTAAACTATATCTATGATAAATTTTGTATCTGATCCTTTAGATTGCAAATATCCATCATCAGTTTCAAGAGCATTGGTTGGCCGACTTCAGCTTTCAACTGTCCTACAAATACGGCATTAGCAAGAGCTGGCACCATCTTCTCGGCAACAGTTATTAGGCAACTCAGGGTCATGCATTGGCTGTGTGGCTTTACCAGGTACTACCAGTGTGTGTCCCGGTTTAACCTGTTTATCTGTTTAATTATCTCTACTTTTTCCTCTTCTATTTGTTTCCACTCTGTTTGAAGTTGTTGTGATATTGGAAGGAAGCCTGGGGTAGTCTCTACTATCAAATTGGATGTGTACATATTTTCATTTATACACTCAATGATACTGTTCACTGCTTCTACTACCTCTCCAATCACATGTTCTACTTCTTTAAGTGGGAAATCGCATTTAGAAAATAACATCTCTTTTTGCGATTCGTCAATTCTGGGCAATTATGCTCTTTTCCCTTCTTCTGATTTCTGCTAGTCCAATATGTCTGAAACCTTCTTAAAAATTGAATCATAATCAAGTTGTAAATCTATGACTTGATTTGTAATCTTATCGCTTATTTCACAACGGGAATTCCATTGCGAGATCTTATGGCATATTAATTCTTCCCATTGCAAGAGATGAGAATTGAGAGCAAGTGCTTCTGTGATAAACTCTCTGATTTTGGGATCATCCTTATGCAGTTCTATCATAGTTTGTAATTTTTTTTCTTTACTGGCTAAACTACTTTGATGATCTAATTGCATCTGATGGAAGTCTTGTTGGAGTTTTTCTAGCTGTGTCTCTGCTTCTTGATTGACGCTGACTTGTTGCAGTTGTTGTTCCAAAAACAAAATCCTATCCTCTTTATCTTTAAGTAGTAATTGAACCTCTACTGCTTTATAAATTGTTGCAGAAGCGTATGCTCCTGTCATTTGAGAGAGCCTAGTTAGATTTTTCGATGGGTCTGTAGTGGGATCTTTCTAAAGAACATCTAAAGGTTCAACTTCTGGAGCGAGCATGGCCTCTATCTTTCTTTTCTTTCTTTGCCTTTTGATGAGATTCTTATGTTGAGGGCTATAAAATACATCTAGAGGAGGAATTACCTCTATCCTTAGTAAAATTTCTGATGATGGAGCAAAAATAATATGCACTGTTTCCTGAGTATTAACAGTCCCTTCTAATTCCATTCCTATAGTTGTCTCTTTTGGGTTTTTCAGTGGTTATGTGCTTTATTCCTCAATTTTTATTACCTTATTAAAACTCTCCCATTATCTCAGAAAGATCCACTACAATTGGCTTTGTTGGCTTTGTAAGAGGAGTAGGAGTTTCAAATTGTTTCGAGGACAAAACCTGTTGGCTAGGCTTTTCTTTAGATTGAGTTGTATCTTTAATTGACCCTTCAATTTTGTTGTGTTCACTCCTAGCCTATTCACTGGATTTTCCTGCTAATTCTCTTTCAGAACTGGATTTAGATTTTTGTTTTGAATTTCCACTTATGCTAATACTGGGAGTAGGTTCCTTTGGAGGTTCGACGAACAATTGGTCCAACGGGACCTTTGATAACCTCTATTTTCTATAAATGTAAAAAATTTGGAATTCTTCTTGGTCAAACCGAATTCATGCCATATGTATAACCTCTTTGAAAGTGTTATTTTGTAGAAAGACATCGTCAAAGGGATCTTCTTTGGAAAACACTTTTATTTTAACACTTGTAGTAAAATTACTTACAACACCAAAGGGATCATATTGCCTCCCCGGGAACTTTGGTAGTTGCAAGAATAACATATTATCAACCTCTTTAAAGGAATGGCCTAAGTTAGACAATGCAAAAGCTCTGCATACTACAGAAAATTGGGGCCAAATGGCCTTTAGATTCTTTCAGTGTTTTGCTCATTCCCCCCACTCCATAGGTCTGATAGGCTATTTCCCTGGCCATTAATCTGTCAGGGACGTAAAAAGGTAGCACATGGGGTGAAGCAATGTTGCCAAACACTCTGATATACGTGAACGATTATTCCCCAAACCACCTTCCCATAGAGAGAATGTCTACTTCAGCTTCTGGGGAAAACCATGGGATAGCTTGATTATAGATCATTTCATAAATAGGGAGCATAACTCCATGACAAATCTTAAAGAAATGTGGGATGAAATTGGATTCCCATAATACTTTGTGATAAACCTAAATGGGAAGTGGATTTTTTACCATCCATTTTCATCCCATAATAGGGAAATCATAAACAAAACAAATAGCGTCCATGACATAAGCGCTCAAAAAGAAAGGAGGATAAATCCTTAAAGTAGAGCTTCTTTTACTTCTGTATGACACAATTGCAGAGGCTAAATTATCTGCTAAAATTTGGGCCCAATCCATTATGGTGGCATTTACAGCCACATCCAATAAAAGTAACCATTCTGATGAAAACTTGTCGATGTTTGGTTTCCCAAACAGTCTAGATAACATTGTAGCGACAAAACACTAAGGAGAAGAAAGAGAACCAATGGAATACATACCATTTTTATCCTTCTTCAACCTTTCTTCATTTTTTGACCAGTGCCTTGTGAATTCTTCCAAGTATTCATTATCTTTGATGAAATTTTCTACAAATTGCTTGTTGTATCTAGCCTGGGGTTCTGGAAAATGTTATATACGTCTCAAATTGTTTGGGGTAAACAACCCCATGACTTGCCGACTGGCCGTCTTGAACTCTCTATTAGATATGTCCGCTTGATCTATAATCCATTTCACCGTATTAGTGTAGGGAAGTAACTTTGGCCTCGCATCAATGTGGTGTAGAAACGAGCATGCAAGCTCAGTTAGAGATGCTTCAGAAGAGCCGCTTTCATCTGATGTAACTGTAACTTCCATAATTCTCAGGTTTTCCTCATCTAACAACTGATATATAGCTTCCCAGGTAGATATACATGTGTCTCTACTACAAGTGGTGTCTGTGAATAATGGGGTCATTTCTGACTTCTCAGATGCGAGAACCTTGCCTTTCTTCACCATTTCTTCGTAGTTTACGCTCTGGGTATTCTTCTTGAAAGTTGCAAGCAGAGAGAAAAGATGATAGTAAATACAACAAAAATGAATAGAAAGAAAAAAATATGTTGATGAGAAAGCTTTTAATTCTAAATCATATCAAATGATATCAACTTGTGTCAGATGATCCTTTTACCTTGATCCGCATCGTTTTTAATAAATTAACACTAATGGACCGTTAAGCTAAACTTTAATGCTCATAACTTTGCATCAAACAACAAAAAGTTACTATCCTAGAACTATGAGCCCTTTGATCTGCGATAAAAGTGATTTTGCAATTTGCTTCGCAATATCGCAGATCGCAATATCGAAAAACTTACTATAATTAAAACCATCGTTACGTTGGGCTGCCACAATAGGCGATTTGCGAGAGGCTATAAGGTTGTAAGCTTGGTGATCTCGCATTTTCGCAGATCGCATTTTTAAGGAGTGACTTCTATAAAGCATGCCCGGTGTGACCTTTTTGTGATGCGATAAAAACAGGTTTATTAAAGCTTCCCTTACTATTCAAGACTTTCCAATATAAAGTTTTTCTTTGGTCTAACAATCATGTAGTGCTTTTTCAATAATAAAACTCATAATTCGTGATGTTCTATGCACTTGGAATATGGGAAGGTAAACTTACATGTTTTAGAAAATTCTACTTTGATATTTATTTTATTGTGAAAACAAAAGTAACCTTAAATGATAATATTTTATTTGATTTTTTAGTGGGAAGGGTCTCCATTTATTAGTGTTATTACTAACACTAAAAAAGGGGGGGGGGGTGGTTGTTGATGGTACAACAACTCACTGCACCCCTCTGCATATATTCTAATGTGAGAGGGTCTCTTTCTCTTAGTTGATAGGCCATTTTTGGGTCAAAACCATCTGGAAATTTCATTAGGGCTAGGCCTTGTGGAGGTTTCATGTGAGTAGGGAGGGAAATATATACACTATTGAACCTAGTGCAGTACTCTTGGACACCCTATCCAATGCTTATTTTAATGCTTTCGTATTCTAATAATATTTGGAGAGGGTTTTTCTTGAATTCCCATTTGTTTAACAATAGCTAATGAAAAGCAGGGAGGTCATGTATACTATTAGGGGTTAGGCCTTTAAACCATTTTCTCGTTTTCCCCCTAATATTTGAGCAAACATTCTTAGTTTAACATTTTCATCATCTATCTCTTTTCTGTCAAAATAGTCATTCATTCTATCCACATGTTGTTGAGCAGTTGTAGCACTACTTGCATCAAATAGAGGAATTTTGTACTGATAGTCCTATGGTAGAACTACTAAAGGAAATGGTAGAACTAATGGGGCATACCATGTATCCATGGCTAGTAGTTGGGGAAAAAAAGGAGGGTTAACAAGTGAAGGGTTTACAAGAGGAGGTGGAGGGTTAAATGGAGGAAGGTGAATAGTGGGTGTATGAATGGGGGTTGAAGTTAGTACAACAGGATTCTGCTTTAAGATGGATGGGTCTAAAACTATCTAGGTTATCCAACTCTGGGATTTAGTCCTTGATAAGATCTCTTCCAGGGGTGAGCCAGAAAGGATATTTTGCAAGTATTTAAGGTTTTTAGGTAGGGAACTTGCCTTATGAATAGGTCTATTAACAGTTGTATTTTTGGATCTACGATATTTCCTTACGATGTGCTCTGGATTGTCAACTATTGCAGGAGGGTTTGGGTCAGGATGGGATCTGGTAGAGATTCTTCTAGAAGCTAGAACTTGGACCCAAATGTTCAAAGAGGTTTGAAAGTTTTATAACAGCTTGAAAGCAAACCAATCTGTAAAATAAAAAAACTTAATTCACAAATTACTTTAACTAGGTTCTATTTGAGTTTTAATAATATCAGGGTTTCTCAATAATTTCCCAGTGGAATCTATAGAAAACCAGTGGAGTCACCATGTGGATGATTTTAACAGTCTTGAGGATGGCTATTGTCCACCATCAGCAACCATATACCAGTCTTGGATAGCACTTGATTCATCTATATTTGAATGGGATTCTCTGAGTACTTGAGGAAATATTAAGTTGTTTTAATAACTCAGGTTAAACTCTCCCCAGTATGGTCGCCACTATGTTGGCTCCCTATAATTTGCAAGATTGGGAAGAATAAGTAGGAGGGAACCACATCAAACCATTTTGGAGTCCAAGGAACTAGCCTTCCTAGTCTCAGATAGGGCTCTCTCTATGTTCATGATTTAAAATATTGATGTTTATGCTTATGTTTTCAAGGCTAGTTATGAAGTTCTAGAACTATTTGTTTTGATTGATTGATTGATTGATTGATTAATTTATTGATTTTTTGTAGGTTGAACAGATAGACTCTGGGAAGCTTAATCCATTCGGATATGGAGTCATAAAAGGTTTTAATTGTACATAAACTATGAAAGGGTTTTCATAGGGAAAGCTAACTATTTCAAGTGGATCTTTTTAGTTTAGATGAAATATGAAATGACAGCAAGTTGTGAATTCAGTAAAACTAAAGGGCAATTAAGAATCCTTTAACTATACTTAAAACAAGAAAATCCTTTGAGATAATTGTTTAAGAGAAACTAAAGAGAAGGAAACCCCTGAATTATTTAGTTAAACTTTACTAAGAATACCTTAATACAACAATCCAGCAATCCTAAAGAGCAAGACACCCTTGAATTCTCTAACTATTACATTCAGAAAAAGAAAACATTAAAGATAACAATTCAGTGAAATTAAAGAGGACACCCTTGAATTATTTAACTAAACTTCAAAGAAGGCCTTTAAGATAACATTTTAAGCAAAACCAAAGAGAAGGACACCCATGAATTCTTTGGCTAAACTCTACTAAGTAAACCTCAAGGAAACAAGCTAAATGGAACTAAAGAGCAGGGCACCCCTGAATTCTTTAATCAAACATTGCAGAAGAAAACATAAAGATAATGGAAATAGACAGAGTTAAGGTGCCCAAACATCATATCTCAATCTAAAATTTCAGTTCTATTATCACAGAAATGATGTAAAATATGGAAAATAGAGGAGAAACAATGACAAAGAGGGATAACATCACCATTAACATAGCTCAAGAATCCTGTGAACATGCTTGTATTACTGATGTCCAAAACAATTACAATGCTCCAGTGCAATAACCTTTTCAATTCAGAGTCTGATGAAAATCTAGCCTAGCAATCAACTAATCCATCAACCAACCAACCAATAATAATAATGAACAATACATGCAGTCTTTAGCTGTAATTGAGGAGGTGATCCTAATCTAGGGTTTCAAGCTATAGTTATTACAGAGTAAATGTAATCTTGACCTTTGAGACCATGCAAGGCCCAAGGAAAAATATCATTTACTAACTCATTGTAATAATAACTCTTTAAGTAACTATTGAGCTAACTTTAAGATATTTTTGACTTTTTGGTTTTAACTTTAACTTTTACAATAACTGTTGAGCTGCTTAAAATATCTCTGACTGAAAACATTAACTGAGGTAGCCGCCTTTAGAAAAATTAGGCTAGAGGTGGATAAATGAGATTTGGATGAAGTAAAGGCTGATTGGCCTTGTCATTTAGATCTGTCTTATTCGTTAATTTTCTTTTGATTTGTCATTTAAACTCTTATTCTGTTTTTAAACTCAGATTTATCTCTTCCTTATTCATACTTTCTCATTCTGCTCTTTAATCTGTTTCTGATGTCATTTAAATATCTCCTTTAGCCGTTCTTATTTGCTTTTCATCTTCACTCTGTCTTTCACCTTTTCTTTCACCTTTAATCCTCTAATAAATCCTTTAATCCCTTTTACCTTTAATTGTTACGGTGAATCTTTTGACTGTCACCGTTCTTTAACTTTTTTTCATCTTCTCCTCTACTATCACTGTGAAACTCTCCTTTCTTCCTTACTCTATCTTTTGAAAACAACTTACTGCCTCTAGATTAATTGCATGATCATTATTTATCATAACCCACTGTTACGTTTGCTTTTTCTTGTGCTCCAAATCCTTTTAATGAATATGGTCTCTGGATCATCACCCAGAGAACCTAATTTAACAGTTCTTAGACCTAGGAATGTAAATTATGCATTTATACATCGACCACCTGCACAATAAAAAATAATATGTTAATTAAAAACCTACATTGTGGACATAGTCTGTATATGGTGGCTTTATTGGCTCTCTTTGTTTATCGATGGCTTTCTAGGTTTTCAGAGACATAGCAAGGGTTACATGGCAGCTTGGGGACTATCGTGTTGACATATGGCTTCAAAATATTCAATAAAGGGTCAATGGTTTTGTTGTTGGCGGGAAAGAGGTTTTGAGGTTTTCGCATAGGACGTAGGTGGTGAGGTGGTATTTTTCTCAGAGATGCGATGAATGGTGGGAGCGATGCATGGTGCAGGGAGGAGGCGTGACTACCACTCATTACAGAAGGCTCGAAGGTTTTAAGACCCTGGCATTTGCAGTTGCGATAAGAGATTAGGGTCGTCAGATCAGGAGGCGGAGATCCAATAGTGGTCGGGGGATGAATGGATCACAAGTAGGTTTAGAAGTGTGGGGCCCTTATTTTCAAATGACGTGGCGGGTTTAAACAAAATGGTGGGGTTATTTATAATGCGGGGCTTTTATGAAGTGGGGCCCAGGGTTTATTTAAGCGGAGGCGCTTAACATATTGTGGGGCCAGAGTTATATGGATGCGGAGGGTAAAGGCTTTAAAGAGGGGGGCTTTAAATATAAAGGGGTCAGGTTTTTTAAATAAAACAGATTTTTATTTAAGAAATGGGTCCCAAAATATAAAATCTAGTTTTAAAAGAATGTAAAAAAGGTTTTTTTTTACATTTTTTTGATGGAAGAAGGGAAATGAATGAAGGGGATGGTTTTTCTGAGCAAAATGGGGTTTTAGGAAGGGGAAAAGGGTAGGAATGGGGGGATTAGGGGTTAAAATATGGGTTTTTAGAGCATGCGAGTACTGAAAGAGGAAAAATGAGAGATAGTGGATAGGTAAAATAAAGATAATGAAGGTAGTGGGATTTCTGAAAATAAATGATAGTCAGGGAATGTTATTTTCAGCACATTGTAGAAAATCCATAATCATTTAGTCATACTATAGAATGCATGACACTAACAGACATGAATGAGCCAAATATCTCTTCATCTAGTCACCCTTGTGCTATATTCCAAGCATGAATGTGGAATCTCATAAACCAAATCCATCAAAACCAAACTAGGGCTTCCAAAGGCCAAACTTCCTCAACCCTCAACCATTGATTCCACCTCAGGATCTGACATCACAACCATAATGGATTGGTCTCACCCAAGTTGTTCCAGGGCTCTAGATTGTTTGTTCCAGCCAAGGCTCTAGGAATAGTAAATCAACCCCAGTTGTTTCTGGGCTCAAGAGCCTTTGTCTAACCAAGGCTCTAAGACTAGTAACTCAACCAACCTAGGGCTCTAGAGTGTTTTTCCAACCAAGACTCCAAGAATACTAACTCAACCCATAATTGTTTGTTGGGCTCTATATATTTTTTTCAACCAAGGCTCTAGGAACTAGTAACTCAACCCAGATCTAAAGGAACATGAGAACCAATCAGAGAACAAGCAATGAAATTGAACCCAAAACACCATGGCTTTCTAGGAAATGGAAAGGCTAGAAAAATCCACTGTCAATCTAGGAAATCATCCATGCCAATGACACATCATGGCCAATAAACCACATAGATACACCATGCATGCCAAAACTATTGAGGAAAACATACATGAAACTTTGTATCTACAATCAAAACTCGTTGTAAATACTGATACAGATGTCCTCTTATGTTTTCCTTCTCTTCCTTTTCTTTATTTCTCCAAATCTATAAGTGCTCCACACCCTCCAAGATTTCTCCAAGAAAACTCTAAGTATCCAAGAGTATGAGAGAGAGAGAGAGAATAATGAGAGCTCTAAAACTGCACTAAACAAAAGCCATGAACTGGTCCTCAAAAGCCTTTTTACTAATGAGGCCTCTATTTTCTTCATTTTCCATTATTTTCCTTCATTTTCCTCCTCACATTCAACCTATGACCTTTCACCTCCCTTTTTTCATATTTTCCATTATTTTCATAAATAAATGCCAATAAATTCCACTTTTCATTTCCAATGCCTTAACTATTACCTTTGTCAATTTCCATAGCCATAATGAACCATATGAACACCTGCAGTAGGATTTTTTTCCCAAAAATCAGCATTGAATATACATCCCATGACCTTGGTTATTATTTTTCCTTTATTAACTTTTATTACATGGAATTTTCATGAGGGTTGTTACACACCCATTGAATTTTTCATAAGGGTTTGATTAAAATATTAGATGCCAATAATCTCAGAAATACAGGAAGATCTTGGGATCATTTCCTATTCCAAGAAGGGTTTGTTGAAAAAATCATTTCCAAACTAAAATTCACCAATGATAAGAAACAAATAAATGCCAAGAACCCTATCCAAAACCCTAAAGATCCAAAGAAAACAGTTTCTTCTATCCTTATCAGAAGAAAGAGAAAAGCTTCGTTAGGTAAACAAATAGAAGACCATGTTTCTTTTCCTATGGAAGAAAAAATGTATGTAATAATTAGTAGTAGGGTTCTTGAGAAAAAAAATTCAAATTCCCCTTAAGAGCAGTTTCCAAAGGTGCCAGAAGATTACCCTAATGATAAGCTTAGAAGTAATAAACAAGAAAGTGGCTTAGGGGTTAAACTCAATCACGTAGAGGATTTAATAGATAAAATCCAATCATCTAAACTAGAACAAAAGGAATATGAGAAATATGTTACCCTATCTGAGATGTATGGGATGAGAAGACCCCATAAAAGGCCCAAAAATAAGCTTAGGCTCAAATTTAAATTGCAGTAGAACCCAGCTTAAATATAAAGTCATTGCTATTGATTATATACCTATGAAGAATTTTCTAATCAACAATGAGGAAGATTCATTTCCTCTAAGAATAAGAAGACTCGAAAATAGAGTAAAAGAGAAAAACAGGGCCCCAAGGCTAGGTAAGCAAAAAAAAAAAACCGATTGAAAGAAGAAACATGGACCTTTTTTTAGATGCATCATAAAAAGTTAAAAAAGTATCCCAAATATAGCATTGTTAAATTTTTTGGCAGTGCTAATTTTTTATCTATTTTTTATAGAGTTGTCAAATGTTTTGGAAGCACTAACCTTTGTTTTTTTTTTACAACACTTCCAAATGTTTCGGCTACGCTTTCACTATTTTGATTTTTACAACACATTTACTAAAATATTTTCTCAGAGCCTCAATCGTACTCCTTAGCAACACAGTTTTGAAGGTGATAAGGACATGAATTTTGTCAAAATATTTTTAGAGAATATCTATTCCATAGAAAGCACTATCTTGATAAGGACAGAACAAATATCAAAGGGAAATTTGAATTTTGAGTGGATTAGTCAACATCAAAGTATCATTTTGAGGCAAGAAAAAGGGGATTCTCCATATTTTGTTGTAGTTTATCAGTGACCTGTTTCAATCCACAACTTCAACACACTTCGCAGTTACATGGCCACTTTTTGTTGTCATGAATTATCATTGTATCATTTTTTACTTGAAAAATTATTTTTCAGTTTTATTTTTAATAGATTAAAGATATATACATATATCTTTAGTATTTTTTAATTAAAACTACCCAAAAAATATGGATTCCAGTTTGTAAACTTCTATAAACATGTGAAAAATGAAGAACCAAGTGTTTTTTTTTTTTTAAACATACTTATATTTTGTATGCTTGATTTTTTAGATTAAAAATATTTTCAAAACAAAATTATTAAAGCTTTCATGTCAAAGATTCCTTTTGTGGTGTTTATCAGTCTACTTCCATAGTTATGCTTCATTCCTATGCGATATTTCGTGGATGTTAAATCTTCATATTTGATCTAAATTTAAGTTTCATGGAATTCATCTATGTTGAGATGCTCTACTATTATGAGATTCAAATATTTTCACCATTTCTGCTAAAATTGCACAAAACTCATTGTGATGCTTTGTTGTAATGGTTTTTTCTCTTTTCTTGAATACCATCTTGATAATCAAAGGCCTAAGTAAAAATTAACATCTTTTCTCTAAATTATGACATGTATTGAGTCTTATTATCTCATATTTAGAGTGAACCTATATTTATATCATCAACATGGATCATTTTGTAAATAAATATAAAATAAAACAATCATGTCTCTAAAACTCAATGATCGTTTCCATTGAAATTCATTAATCAACTGTCAATGCAATGCAATTCATTTTTTTAATAAAAATGAGTATTTTTTTCATTAAGTACGCACCCAATCATGAAAACTACTCAGGATAGTTATATTGATAATTTTCTCTTGGCCATTTAGAATTCCAAATTGCATCTATCTACCCCATCCTAAATTACAGCAAAATCCCCAAACCAACTAAGTACTCTTATCGTTCTAGATGCATATACACATCAAACTTGGAGAATCATCCATGTACACTTAAATCCTATCATTACAATTAAGTCGGATCAGATTCCTTGGTAAGATGGTTGAGATCAAATACCCAAGGATGATCATCTCGAGTGATCGAAGGATGATTGAGGTGGAAATGAAAGTTTGTGATAATGTTTCACAAAGTAGCTGCTTCATCCTCCACCTGAATAATTTTCTTTTGTTGGGCCTCCATTTATTCTATTTGGACCTTATCCACCTCTTGTCACTCATAAATTAGGACCTGTACTTCATATAACTCTGCATTAATCTCTTCATGGGTCCTACCATAATGGTCGCAGATAGTTGAGACAAAAGAGTCAGTCTCAGAACTAGAATTCATAGGTGATAGATGTCGTTATGCAAACCAAATATAGGTAGAGTTGTTTATAATTTGACAATATAACCTATCTATGTACGTCAAAGGAAAATATTCATTGATCCAAGAAATAAATGCAACACCATATCACCCCTTCCCAAAACCCCACTTTGACCTTGCTCTAGATTATATAATTAATAAATTTGGGAACACGAGGGGTTGTTCGATGGAGAACCAAGGAAATTGAGTTAGGAATGGAGAATTTTACCTTTAAATCAACAAAATATTTGTGCCTTCCACTCTTGACATGCCCAAGACTAGAATTCTTCCTGAGATATTTAATCAATAAAATTTTAAGAGACTCTGGAAGCTCCACAAAAAATTCCCAATATTCCCAAGTGTTCATCACTTGGAAAAATGAAGCCACCTTTATCTCATGGCTCAAAGAGTCACCGACCCTTGCCCAACACTGGTTATTTGCAATTGAGGAATCAAGGCCTCCTATATACCATTTTCACTCCATTCAGAAGAACATCTCCATGCATTAATATAGACTCGCCTCACCCGATCCAGGTCACCAAAGTCATAAAATTAACTTCCCATTCCCTGAAGTGACATTTTCCTCACTCACCATGGTATCTACATCACTCCCCTTTATAATATTCCTCAGATACCATGGGAATGGCACATTGGAGAGGGTAATTAATATGAGATTCGTAGATGTTTAGAAAAGGATGACGAAAGACATGGTTAATTCCAATGAATGACACACATTTGCATGTATTTGAGCCCTGTAAGTTTCCACAATTATCGGGTACGAGATAATTCCTTCCATCATTGCAGATGTCACCCATAGAAAATTTTAGGGGAAAATATTAGCCCAAGGGAAAAAATTAAGGGGTTTTATATTTGGGTGGGGAAAGTTTTGTATATTAGACCCTTCTGCTATAGTTCACCAAAAAATTATTTAAAATATAAATAAATATTTATCTTAGCCACCAATATTATGGAAAATAAGTCAAATAAATAAAATTTCTCCTATCCAAAATTTTGATTGAAGGCCCGATTCACCTTGAAAAAATTGTTTGTGGGTAGGATTTTCTTCTAGTCGCTCGAATTTCCAAAAATTTCTCCTATCCAAAATTTTGATCGAAGGCCCGATTCACCTTGAAAAAATTGTTTGTGGGTAGGATTTTCTTCTAGTCGCTCAAATTTCCAAAATGGCACTGGTTATGGGCTTGCCCTCTACTATTCCTAGAAATTTTCCATCTACTATTATATGGTTTAATTCATCTTGGATTTTAGTATTTTCATTTTACATTTTGATCGTGCCTCTCCCTGGTCGACCCTGCATTGGTTCTTGATCGAGGAAAGTGTGAGTGAGGATGATAGATAGAGGTGGCCCACCCCAGAAGATGTTTAATGTGTTGTGTCCATTGTATAACCCCAAATAGAATCTGGTAGGTGTGATTTGAACAAAATGTGGGCCTCGGTAATGACCCTAAGATTAATATCCCTGAACTGAGCTATGATACAAATACCTTTATCCTAATTTTTCCTAGACTCGTGTATTTGGTATCCCTTCCTCATCCCTCCCCTTACGCCCAACATAAATATATCTCATGAATGTGCTTTTAATGCTCTACTGGCTGGGGATCTCCATAGCATAAAATTCCTTAACCCTGGAATCACTCAGATGGAACTTCCTTCCTAAATGGGATATCAAACAAATGCAACTGAATCTTCCCAGAGAGTAATTGGATATCAATCTACAAAATATTAATTGAGGATATTTGGTATCTATATTATAAGGGTTGTAGGGAAGGATGGAAAAACAAAGTTGGAATCTGTAAAATAAAATTCATTACCAAACACTTCAGACACTAGCACTGAAAATTTATCTTCTAGAAGATCAAGACATGGTACTATTTTCTCGAGTGTTTAGACATGTGTTGTAGAGCTTCTGCAAATAGGAGATGTAGACTCGTATTTTTTGAGGTCCTCTTCATTGGGGATGATATCTTATTTTTAGGCTTATGAATTTGACTAGACATAGCCTGAATCACTTGTAAAAAGAGACAATTTTTTAAATGTTGCAAATTAGTGTGCAACTCTTGATGAAGCATAAATACTTGGATTCAATAGTTCATTCATATAATAAAACCTATTATTTGAAGAGGAAATATGTTTTTTTGTGCTCTTAAATGTGAACCTACTTATGTTTCTTATTTTGGACATTCAGGTTGTTGACTTGGAAAGTAATGGTCTGGATTGTCTGGAACAACCTTGTTAAGAAAAAAAAAATGACATTTAATCATCTATAAAAGAAGCCCCATAACTACATTTCATGGGTGCTTCAAGTACACATACTATTTCTCATATTTCATTGAAACTGTCAACTATATGGGCTATGGATTTGTCAATAAGAAGGTAATGGGTATCTACAGACTTTTTGTTGAGAAGCGTGTAGTGACTAAATGAAATATAACTTCTCACCACTGCCATCCTCTGAAGGAAAATTGAGTACGTTATGAGTGCCATGTTGTGTGGGGGATCTTTCCAAGACATGTAGTTTTTTTCCTTATAAATCTAGAAGGCCATCCCATAAAAAATTTTATAGCTCAATTAACAAAGTCACCAATTCTATTTGTTCTATCAGTGTTATTGGAAATGAGCATATCACATTGTTTTGTGTCTATTGTTAGATTTGGTAAATATTTTAATATCTTGACATGCATGCTTTTCTTGTTTATTTGATCTTTTTAAGGTAAACTCCAAAACTCACCTTTCATATTGATTTTATTTTGAATTGCTTCCTAAAGCCTGCATTATTATTGAGAGAGCATTAATTTAAATTTAATCTACAGGGGTAGAGTGGCAATTTTTTTTTATAGTATGGCTCCTATAATACTTAGATATTTAGTGGAATAATGAATCATTTCATTAAGTTGTTTCATATATTTCAAATAGTGAATACTAAATTTAGAAATATTGATCCAGTCACCGGAAACTTGTGAACCTTTGACTTAGCAACTACAATTCGTGAGGGTCACTTCTCACTGGCAGATAGATACAACTAAGTCCTATAAAATCGCAATCAATTTTTTTAACTATCAATGACATTTCTTCAATTACTTTCAATCTAAGTTTCACACCCATGAAGTTGAAAGTATCTACCAACGTTATTGACTATGGGGACTTTTGGATGCAAAAAATACAATTTTCAAAAGCCACTTTTCATGACAGATAAATTAAAGCAAGTTCTATGACAACAAATGATTAACCTTTTAATGTAATGATTTTGTAACTTTCATTTATCAGACATGTACTAAATTTTATAACTGGAAATAAGTGGAAGTAAATCTTGCTAAAATATCAATGATGAAAACTATCCTATGGGAAAGAAAGGCTTAGAAGTCGTGAAACATTCCACTGTATAAAGGAAAGAAAATTAAATATAAGGCCCATGATCCAATGTGTGGTACAGTGAAGTTTTGGATTTGTCCCCATGGGTAGGTCTCCCAACCCAGCTACCCAAATAGATTTTATTTTGGAAAACATTTTAGGCTCTCTTGGTTGCTTCCTTTACACGTGCTCCTAGAATGTTTCCTTGGAACTATTAATCTCTATTTTTTCTCCTTTCGGGATGTAGTTATATGCATCAAAATTTAGTAGGAAATGTTGCTCCCTTTTTCTTATCTCCATTGGGTTCTTTCCATATTCGTATATCATGTGTTAATTAGTGTGATTTGGTGCTTATTCAGGCCAAAATTTGGTTTTCTCTCCATTGGAGATTTAGTTTCAAGTAGTCCTGAATTCTATTTTCTCCTTGGAGGATGAAAATTTTCTTGTAGCATAGATGCTACCTCTTGAGTTTTATTTTCCTCTTACCTTTACCATCATTCTTATATGTGGATTTTAAAATACTATTTATATACCAGGAAACTTTCTTGTGATATATATCAGTTATCGAACCACCTCTTACATTGTTGGTCCAATGTATTTTACTCATTTGAAATATTATTGGTGGATCTTGTTGGTCATCTTTTTGCTGCTTGTAGCTTCCATAACTTGTCTGCATATTATTATCTTCCTTGGGCATAATCCTATTTCTGCGAGAAGTATTTGACATGGATTCCTTACCTATATTTTATGGAAATTTGTCATCAAGTGTTTCTCTAGTATCTCAATATGATTCCTTTATTTTCTCCAGTATTTCTTGTTTCCCATGCCTCACGCTTGTATAGAAGCACTTGTGTTATGTGTTCCTAGGGTGAGGAAATTTCTTTCCATATTCTTGGAGTCTCTTCATTGTGCATACATCCCAATTTATCTTCTTATTGAATTCTAGCTGAAATTCATTGCCAATCCTTCTTTCGTTATGCTTTTATTGTTGTCCACACTTTTGGAAAACCCCCTATGGCCATTTGGTTGAGTATGGATGTAATTTCTTTACTTGATCCCATTTAAATGAAATGTTCTTTATTTGAGCCCATTTAAATGCAATGTAAGAAATTCTTGTCCCCATTTCAAGTGATTTTCTTGAGCCCATCAATGCCTTTTGCACTTGATTGTTAGGTCCCTATATTACTAGTATAGTACCTTATTGTTGTTAGTGTAACCCCCTTATTGTTATTATTGCACCCCTGTAACTATTGGGAAAAATACTGAGAGGGGGGGGGGGGGTGAATCAGTATTTAGGGCATACTAAAATCTTTTTACTTTTTCATGCTCTAAAAACCCATACGCTACTTTATTTGATCATACTAGCGTATATACGCGGATACCCTTCACAAAACTCGCGTATATGCAGAGATATTAATATGCAATTAATTCATTACTTAGATCCTTGAATTTATTCATTCATCAGATGTTTATATAGCAACAGACATGTGCAGTAATAACAGAGTAAATCATTACACATAAGCATCACACATGAACACCAGGATTTTAGGTGGAAACCCAAGTCGGGAGAAAACCACCGGTGCCGTTGTCTCAGCCTTCAATATTTTATTATAGAGAAAACATCTTACAACATATGTACCGGCGCAGCACTACACCAAGAGCCGCAGGCACCCACCGCGCCCGTTTACCGGCCCTCTCGGAAGGGAGCCACGACCCCCTCGCTTCCCGTTTACTCGGGCCTCCTCCCGGAAGGGAGTTACGACCCCTCGCTTTTGAACTACGACCCCTCGCTCTCATTTACCACCTCACTCGGAAGTGGAATTTTCAAGCCCTCGACCGAAGGCTACAACCCCGCACCACCATGGACCACGTTTCATCAATTTTCACACTGGATCCAAAAGCTTCCTTTAGAACACAACTTGCAGGCCACTTTTCATCATATTTTCAGACTAGACCCACTCCACACATTTAAGCTCAATCATACATCAAAACTGATACTTATCAATTCAGACAACCCAGATCTGTAGAATACACAGTAGAACAGATCAGACATTTCATACTTCATTCTTCAGCAAACCCTAGATTTAATACACGCTTTCCTTTCACTGATACCGCGTATATACGCGCTTCCATTCACATCAACCTGCGTATACATTTGTACATTACATAACAACCCATATGCGCTTTCTCTTCATCAAACCCGCGTATATACACGCTTCCGCTACGACAAACTTGCGTATAGATTTTCAGACATTATAGGGCAGCATACTTCTTCAGATCAGATATTCAGTTCGGATTTAACTCTTCACTTCAGATAGATGTTCGCCTCATCTCAGATTTAAACATTCCACAAACAGATCTAGATAACCTTCTTCATCATTTTCTTCACAGGTGCATTACAGATTCAGATCTATCATCAAACATTTACCCTTTTCTTTCAGACATACTTCAAAGAGAAGTATATATTCAAACCCAGACTCATGCACACACTTGCACAATGATTTCTTCTCCTTATATAGATTTAGCCTTTGTCAATACCATGAGCCAAAACCACACAACTTCCGATGGTATTCCTAGACAGGATCATATAGACAATCCAATGCTCAATACAATGGGTCAATACCATGGTAGTAACCCCTGGTTTTATTCTTTTAGAGCGCAATTGGGCATACGCGACTTGGCACGTACTTTTCCGTGTGCATACGCTACTTCTCCTAAACAAACCCGCGTATGCATAGTGACATACCTTATTTATCATTTCTTTGGCACTTCCTAAAATTCCTTTCTTCTGTTACTTCTGAGCTACTTGTAGAACATCAGATTTACATCATTAATAAACTCATCAAGCATCAAGAACAACTTTATTAAGTAGGTTTCCATCATCTTCATCAAGTGGGTTGCCATCAAGGAAAACACTCTGCATCATATTGCCAACAGTAACCCCCTTTTGACTTGATGGAAACGACGATGGTGTTTGATCATCAAAACAGATAGATACATTAAGCATACCAATTCAAATACCTATTCACTCCCCTATTCAAACACCATGTCACTCTCCCCCTTTGACATCAAGGGAAAAGGGCGGACCAAAACCAACACAAGGTTTTTCTCCTCTTGTAGACGGAAGCGCTCTACAGATCTGATGTACACTGAAGTGACCGTGCTCCCCCTAAGTTCATGCTAAATCTTCAAACATATTTTCAATGAAGTACATGACTCTATGACCTTCCTATCACCAATGACTCTTACTTACATCAAAGATCCAACCAAGTGGATTTACATATGAGACTCAAATACCCAACCAAGAGGGTTTACACATTTTGACTCAGCTACCCAACCAAGTGGGTTTACAAATTTGAACAAGTCCTTACATGACTGAATATTACAATTTTACATCATAGGTCTCAACATGACCTTTTCATCAAATTACAAATATGACTTTTCATGACCAATACCAAAAAGACCTCAAGAGAGATCATATTTCAGAACCATCATAATGCCAACAATGCATTATACTCAGCAAGACTAATGCTCCCCCTGAAAATGTACATCCAAGCATCCTTTCTATATGACCAAGGCTCCTTCTTAGCTTGTGCTACCTGAAGCTCTTTTAACAGCAAGTTATCAGCAACAATTTCTTCATGATCTGTCCTTATCTGTGAATCATAAGACTTCCATCTCATCCATGTGTGAAAGCAAAGAATACTCTTCAGCAAAAAGCAAACAGGGCTCATCCATAATCACAAGAAACCATGTAACATGTCATCATCATTTAGAACTGAGAAATAAGAAGATAAATTGCCAATAATAAAATCATCAGTAGTCAGAATGATGCTCCCCCTGAACTGGTACTACTGATCTTCAGCTGCCATATTAATTTTCCTTATCACAAAGGCATACGCGTCTGTGTCTGATGGAACTCGCGTGTATACGCAGCTTTAGTTCATCGAACCTGCGTATGGAAAGTGAAACATTGAAAACTTCTCATTCCTTTATCTCCCCCTGAAGATGTACCACCTGTACCTGTTTTCTTCACACCAGATGCTTTGTCAGAAATAAACATAACCAGAATAACCAAATCAACCATGAGAATCATCATACATTGCTCCCCCTATGACGATACATTACTAATCCCTTTAATGTATCTCGCATTACTCCTGCAGTCATTAAGAGAAGTAAGCTTCAGAATCAGATGACTGCAGTAGGGTCAATATTCCCTACGTTTCTGACCGGTCTTCCTTCCTTTTCCAGCTTTGCTTGAAGTTTCTTATTGTGTGCTGGAAATTGTTCAATTTATCAGATCTGTTCATCCTGCATTCTTTTTCTATATGTCCATACTTGTTACAGGCATAACATCTTGCATGACCAGAAAAGTAATCATATGGATCATAATGTGTTTTTCTATGATTTCTTCTATTGCAATCAGCTGCTTTATGACCATACTTTTTGCATGAAAAACAATATCCCTTAAAGAACCTAGAGTACCTTTCTGTATAGAATCTGTTTGTTTGTGACTGAAACAATCTGCTTCTGCAATTTGCTGCAACATGCCCATAATTATGACATTTAAAGCATTCAACATTATTGATCAAAGGAGGGAATGATTTCTTTTGAGAGTTCATGATTTTCGGTTGACCTTTTGCTTCTTTCAACACTTTAGGCTTTGCATTGATATCCTTTGAATCTTTAGCACTTCCTTGTGAACTAGATTCTCCTTTAACAGTTTCATGAAAACCAAGACCAAGTTTAACAGAAGGAGACCTTTGAGTACTAAGAATATTGTCTAGAATCTTATTAATATCTTGAAACCTCAAGAGTTTAACCTTTTCTTCTAATTTACCTTTGAGAATGTTTACCTCAACCTCCAATTTTTGGCATTTCTTCATCATGCTTTCTTCAACCCTTTTTCCTTCTTCTACTTGATCATTCAAATTGAAGATCTCTTCTTTCAACCCATTTTCTTGCTCTTCAAAGATTTGTAAAAGTTCTTCATTCTTCTTATTTGGTTTTTCCAGATCTGTTTTGAGTGAGATGATTTCTGCTTCATGTCCTTCCTTTTCAAATGATTGTAGAAGTTCTTCATTCTTCTTATTTGATGCTTCAAGGTCTGCTTTCAGAGAGATGATTTCTACTTCAAGTCCTTCACTGTGATTGGTTACTTTGCCCTGCAGTCTCTAATACATTTTTATCTGTCCCTTCATTGTTTCTATCTGTTCATTCAATCTAGAGATCACATCCTTGAGGATAGATTCCCTCCTTTTAAATTGATCCCAAAAATTACTTTCATCATTGATCTTGAGATTTGCTTCTAGACTTATACTGTTACTTTCACTATCTTCTTCATTGCATGCACAAGTGAGTGGATTACAAGAACAAAAATCAATACATGTTTCCTCTTCTTCATTTTCTACTACACATGTTTTCTGAGATATCTTCTTTTCTTGAGTAGCCTTCTTCTTTTGCTTCTTTTCCATGAGCACTAGCAGATCTTGGTCAGAATCTTCTTCATCTTCACTTGACATTTCATTATTATCTTCATTT
The DNA here is from genome assembly GCA_034641835.2 of Pinus albicaulis. Classification (NCBI taxonomy): domain Eukaryota; kingdom Viridiplantae; phylum Streptophyta; class Pinopsida; order Pinales; family Pinaceae; genus Pinus; species Pinus albicaulis. The sequence continues at coordinate 14,307,118 of MU968480.1, read as the reverse complement.
TCATAATAACTCTTTCCATTTTCAAATTGTTTATAAGGACATTTAGCAGCATAATGACCCACTCTTCCACAATGAAAACATTTGAAGGGAAGCTTACCTCTGAATCTTCCAGTACCTGGTTGGAGTCTTCTCACAAAATTTGCTTCTTCTTCTTCTGATATATAACTTGATTCCTTGACAACTTCCTTTTCTTTTCCTTTTGCACACGCCTTAAAGGCAGCTTCTTTGATTTGAGAGGGACCTCCTTGTCTCATTTCATAAGCAGTCAGAATACCATGTAGTTGAACAATAGTAAGAGTTTGCAGATCTTGCCTTTCTTCAATAGCTGACACTTTTGACTCAAATTTTGAAGTTAAAGATCTTAATACTTTTTCCACCAGAGTAGTATCGGTTATGGTTTCACCCAAACTTCTCATACGATTTACAATATCATCTAGATGTAAAAAGAAACTGGCAATACTCTCATCACTATGCATCCTTAAATTTTCATATTCAATTCTGAGAGTTTGGAGTTTTGCACTTTTTACCTTTATATCTCCTTCATAGCTCAGAATGATTTTGTCCCATATTTCTTTTGCTGAATTTAGCTACATCACTTTAGCAAATTCTGGTTCAGACAGGCTTCCTAATAGGACATTGACAGCTTTGGCATTGATTTCATATTTCTTACTTTCTGCTGCATCAGTAGGAATACTTGCCGGACACTGATAACCTCCTTCCACGATTGCCCATACTTCTGCACCAAGACTTTGCAGATATGCTTTTGTTCATATCTTCTAGAATAACAGATTATTTCCATTGAATAGAGGTGGCCTTATAGATATTAACCCTTCATGACTTCCCATTTCGACGGATCTCCTTCAAGCGATCAAGCTTCTACAGAAGGACCTACTCTGATACCAATTGTTGGGAAAAATACTGAGAGGGGGGGGGGGGGGTGAATCAGTATTTAGGGCATACTCAAATATTTTTACTTTTTCATGCTCTAAAAACCCATACGCTACTTTATTTGATCATACTCGCATATATACGCGGATACCCTTCACAAAACTCGCGTATATGCAGAGATCTTAATATGCAATTAATTCATTACTTAGATCCTTGCATTTATTCATTCATCAGATGTTTATATAGAAACAGACATGTGCAGTAACAACAGAGTAAATCATTACACATAAGCATCACACATGAACACCAGGATTTTAGGTGGAAACCCAAGTCGGGAGAAAACCACCGCTGCCGTTGTCTCAGCCTTCAATATTTTATTATAAAGAAAACATCTTACAACTATGTACTGGCGCAGACTCATACCAGTACGCAGGCACCCACCTGTGCTCGTTTACTAGCCTCTCCTGGAAGGGAGCTACAACCCCCTGCTCTCGTTTACCAGCCTCTCCTGGAAGGGAGCTACGATCCCCTGCTCTCGTTTACCAACCTCATCTGGAAGGGAGCTACAACCCCCTGACTGAAGGCTACAACCCTCAGCACCACCATGGACCACGTTTCATCAATTTTCACACTGGATCCAAAAGCTTCCTTTAGAACACAACTTGCAGGCCACTTTTCATCATATTTTCGGACTAGACCCACTCCACACATTTAAGCTCAATCATACATCAAAACTGATACTTATCAATTCAGACAACCCAGATCTGTAGAATACACAGCAGAACAGATCAGACATTTCATACTTCACTCTTTAGCAAACCCTAGATTTAATACGCGCTTTCCTTTCACTGATACCGCGTATATACGCGCTTCCATTCACATCAACCTGCGTATACATTTGTACATTACAGAACAACCCATACGCGCTTTCTCTTCATCAAACCCGCGTATATACGTGCTTCCGCTACGACAAACTTGCGTATAGATCTTCAGACATTATAGGGCAGCATACTTCTTCAGATTAGATATTCAGTTCAGATTTAACTCTTCACTTCAGACAGATGTTCGCCTCATCTCAGATTTAAACATTCCACAGACAGATCTAGAAGATACAAATACATTTCAGATCTAGATAACCTTCTTCATCATTTTCTTCATAGGTGCATTACAGATTCAGATCTATCATCAAACATTTACCCTTTTCTTTCAGACATACTTCAGAGAGAAGTATATATTCAAACCCAGACTCATGCACACACTTGCACAATGATTTCTTCTCCTTATATAGATTTAGCCTTTGTCAATACCATGAGCCAAAACCACACAACTTTCGATGGTATTCCTGGACGGGATCATATAGATAATCCAGTGCTCAATACAATGGGTCAATACCATGGTAGTAACCCCTGGTTTTATTCTTTTAGAGCGCAATTGGGCATACGTGACTTGGCACGTACTTTTCCGCGTGCATACGCTACTTCTCCTAAACAAACCCGCGTATGCATAGTGACATACCTTATTTATCATTTCTTTGGCACTTCCTGAAATTCCTTTCTTCTGTTACTTCTGAGATACTTGTAGAACATCAGATTTACATCATTAATAAACTCATCAAGCATCAAGAACAACTTCATTAAGTAGGTTGCCATCATCTTCATCAAGTGGGTTGCCATCAAGGACAACACTCTACATCATATTGCCAACAGTAACCCCCATGTTGTTATTATTGTGCCCTTAAATTATTAGTGCTAGATCAGCTAGGATTACATTGTGGCCCCACTAGGATTACATTGTGGCCCCATGGACTCCTATATAAAGAAAGGAGGTTTTCCAATTTGTATCATCCAAGAATTGTTCATTCATGTAATGTATTGGAGGTTTCCCCTCGAAGTGGCTTATTTCTAAGGCGTTGATATATCTTTTTGATCCAAGTGGATATTGGTGGTCACTCGCCTATTCCACTTGGGGCCCCACCATTATCTCTTTCATTTTTTCAGTTACGGCACAACTTACTATTTTTAGCAATTTTTCGGGTCCTGAACTTCCGGAGCCGTTTTGAGGCCTTAAACGAAATTTTTTGGGGAAACGGGTAGCAACATGGGTCATAGACCAAGGTTTCTCACTCAAAGCTACCCCCCATGTCAAGGAATGGTGGGAAACTTACTGTGAGGAAAAGGATGAGACAGAACCCTTTCTATTCTCGGTCATACCCACTTGGAATTATTTCTGAGATGCCATCAAGGAGAAATACTATCCCATGGGGAGAAATGAGGACAAGTACATAAAATGGACCACGCTGCGACAACAAAGGGATCAATATGTGCATGAGCTAACGAATTTGTTCCATACCCTGCACACAAAGTTGGGTATCAAAGATTCAGAGAAACATCTGGTGCTAAAGTATCGCAGTTGTTTGCATAGATACATTCAGGAGGAAATGGAGTTCCTAAGCATCTCCTCGCTTGGTACGACATACTGGTATGTTGCCAAGATTGAGCAGAAATTCAAACAGAAGAAGCGAGACTTTGGATCTGGGAATCAAAAGCAAGGGAAAGGTGCTCCCAAACCGCAGAATAAAGGACGGAGCCAAGGCATGATGGCTCAAGACAACCTGTCGAAACCACAAGAAAAGAACAACACCGCAAAGCCAAAGAAGGACACGAGAAAGTGGTGTGAGTTCCATAAGAGCTCCACTCACAACACAAGTGAGTGTCGGGCCAAGCAGTCGCTGGTGGCCGAGATGAGGGGTTCTGAGTTAGATGCATGCTCCAACTCTAAATTAGAACCTGACAAGGGGAATGACAAAGGGAAAAATATTATTGATGCAAAGCCTAACGCCACTGTTGCCACTATGAAGATCCGAAAGGAGGAACCGAAAGATCTAGAGGAGGAGGAACGTCTCTTCCACTCCTAGATGTGGGTAAAGGGCTCCCCAGTACAGTTCATTGTCGACAATGGGAGCCAAAAGAACCTCATTTCAACAGACGCCGTGAAGCAGTTGGCCTTGCTGACCACAGCTCACCCACATCCATACACCATCAAGTGGCTTCACCAAGGAAGAGATCTCCACGTCAGCCAGTAGTGCCGCCTTCCCTATAGCATCAAGCCCTTCACATATGAGGTATTATGTGATGTTGCTCTTATTGATGTTTCTGATGTATTATTAGGAAAACCATACTTGTGGAAGCATCATGTTGTGTATGAGTCTCGACCTCGCGTTGTTATTGTTACTTTGGGAAATAATTTGTACAGGATACCAGAGGTACCACCTCCTACCGTTATCTCTTTGGTTACTGTAAAAAAATGCAGTAAGCTCATTTCCCAAACCAGGAAATTCATTTTCCTGATGATCTGCCCCTAGGGCAAGAAGAAGACTATGGCCATGACCTCCAAACAAGGCTCCTCTGCATGACAACAACAAGTGGACAAGGTTGTGGAGGAGTACGGGGACATCTTCACCTCACCCACAGGGGTTCCTCTGCACTGTCAAGTCAAGCACCCGATTGATCTGACCCTAGGTGCGCTGCTACCCAATGGACTGATCTATCGGTGCTTTGTTCTAGAGAATGATGAAATCAAGAGGCAGATTCAGGAGCTGCTGTAGAAAGGTCACATCAAATCAAGTTCATCGCCTTGCGGGAGCTTGATCATGTTGGTACAGAAGAAGGATGAGATGTGGAGACTCTGTATTGACTATCGGGCACTGAACAAGATCACTGTCCGGAATAGGTACTCGATCCCACAGATTGATGACCATATAGAACAAATAAAAGGGGCGAAATATTTCATCAAGATATACTTGAAGTCTGGGTATCACCAGGTACCAATTAAACCCTCCGATGTGTGGAAGACTACCTTCAAAGTCAAGGAAAGCCTTTTTGAATGGCTGGTCATGCCTTTCGAGTTGACGAATGCTCCGCAACCTTCATGAGGTTGATGGACGACATCTTGCGGCCATTCACCAACTCATTTGTAGTGGTGTACCTGGATGACATTCTGATCTTCAACCAGACTTGGGAAGAGCACCTCCACCACATCCGACAAGTCCTCCAAACACTGTGGCAACACAAGTTGTGGGCCAATTTGGAGAAGTGCACTTTTGGCATGACCCAGGTTCAATATCTGGGATACATTATTGATGAAAGGGGGCTGCATGTGGATCCATCCAAGATCTAATTAATTCAGGATTGGCCAGCCCCAACCACTATAACAGAGCTTCACAGCTTTCTGGGTCTTACTAATTTCTACTGTAGGTTCGTGTTGGGATTCTCTCATATCATTTGGCCCTTAAGTCAAGTCACCAAGGGAGGAGTGAGAGAAAAATTCTTTTGGTCGGAATCTCAACAGAAGGCATTCACAGAATTGAAAAATCGCCTCTGTTCTGCCCTAGTGCTCACATTACCAGACTTGCAACAACCATTTGAGATCAAGACAGTTGCCTTTGACTATGCTATTGGGCCAGTTCTTACTCAACAGGGACATCCAGTGGCATATCACAGTGAGACATTGTCTGAAACGGTTTGCAAGTATCCCACTTATGACAAAGAAATGTATTCCATTGTGCAAGCTTGTCGACAATGGAAGCATTACATTTTGGGGAAGGAAACAATCATCCACACAGGCCACTAGCCCCTACAGTTCATACAGACACAAGGGAAGTTGCAGAATGATCGCCATCAGAAGTGGTCCACATATCTGCAACAGTTTCATTTGAACATCAAGTACAAGAAGGGTAGCACCAATAATGTTGCAGACTTCCTTAGCTAACCACCGATTGTGGCACTCACTGCCGTTCTCAACGCTTGTGGGCACGAGAATTTTGGTTGGTCGCTTCTCTACGAGAGTGACCTAGAATTCGGCCACACATACAAGGTACTCTTGGGGGGTACGCCAGTTCCAAATTTTCACCTCCAAGATGCAATATTATTTCACCTGGGACACCTTTGTGTTCCCTCAAGCGAGTGTGCCAAGATGATATGGGAAGCACACTACAGTCGATTCGCTGGGCATTTCGGGGTTGAGAAAATAGTAGCAGTACTATAGAAGTATTTCTATTGGCCGAACCTTCGAAAGGATGTCGGGAAGCACATCAGATCCTACACTGCTTGTGAAATTTCCAAACCGACCATAAAGAAGCAAGGCCTATATACTCCGCTACCTACCCCTAGTCGACCTTGGGAATCCATCTCCATGGATTACATGTCGGGCCTGCCTTCTACTATGCATGGAAATGACTTTGTTTCCATGGTCATCGACAGATTCTCAAAGATGGCCATTATGGCGGCCTACAAGAAGAATATCACAGCAGAAGCCACTGCTAAACTCTTATTTGAACGAGTGTGGGTGCACTTTGGGATCCCACAGTCTATCATATCAAATCGGGATAGCAGTTTCCTTAGCACATTTTCGTCTAGCCTCTGGTCAATGCTGGACACCAAGCTCACCAAGTCCACAGCTTTCCATCCCCAAATAGATGGCCAGAAAGAGGTCATCAATAGAATGATTATACACATTCTGCGCATGTACAATTCAAATCATCCATGCGCATGGGACGAGAGCCTCCCTATGTACACCATAGTTATAACCAGGCTCTCCACAACTCAATCAGCCACAGCCCCTTTCAAGTGGGCTTGGGATTCCAGCCACTATGTCCCATTGACGTAGCCATGCCATTTGCGACTACTCAGGCCGATTTGGCTCATGTCCAGTCTGTATTTGACAAAGAAAATAGCTTCATCGAGTGCATTCAACACATCCACCAACATGTTCATGACATATTGGACAGAGCCAATGCTAAGTACAAGCAACGCCATGGTCAACATCGGGTGCCACATAACTTCCAGGTCGACGAAAAAGTGTGGTTACATTTGCAGAAGGAGCGCCTCACTGGACCCCACCGCAAGCTTCGCCTACTCCGATACGGGTCGTACACCATCACCAAGGCTATAGGGAATAATGCCTTCAAGCTCAGTATTCCACCATTCCTTGGTCTGCACCTAGTATTCAACTTGGACCACCTTCATCCTTACTTCCCACCTCTACTGGACACCTATGACATTGCAAAACAACTCACACCAACAGATTTAAACCCAGACTGCATGGAACAGGCCACCACAGATTGTATCATGGACATGCAAATCAAGAACACTCGCCAACAGAAGATCCAACTGTATCGGGTTGTCAAAGTTGGCCAACTCCTACACCAGGGAAAATGGTTCACCAGGGACCAAGTTCAGAAGAAGTTTCCTCATCTCATGAAGGAACTTAATGCAATGGGGGCCATTGCTTCCTAAGGGGGGAGGAATGATCCAGGTGGGTATTGGTTTTCACCCGCCTATTCCACTTAGGGCCCTACCATTGTCTCTTTCAATTTTTCAATTTCGGCACAAATTACTATTTTTAGCAGTTTTTCGGGTCCTGAACTTCCTCAGATAGATCTTTCTAACAAGCTATTGAGCATGTCAAACGAAGATCAGATACCAAAGTTACGTCCCCGGGAAGTTGAAACACCAATTTACCCAAACGAGGCCCATAGTTTTGGCCCTTCATCTCCTAGGGTTAGGGTTTTGGATGTTTAGGGTTTTCCATTGTTTTTAAATAATAAATATGCCCTCGAGCCTCATTTTAACTAAGTTCATAGGCCTATAGCCGCCACATCTCTTCTCAGAGATAGCTACTAGCGCCCTAGCTAGTTTATTTCCATTCTGTCTGTAAGCAAATTTCAGTTCTTTGATATTAATGAAATGAAGTGTTGTTTCCATTGCATATTTGTATTTATGGTTATATGCTTATTCTTTTGCATTCTTGCATAAATCCATACCACTTTTCTTCTATTTTTGGAGTTGGTTTCACAACATTTGGTATTAGAGATTTGGATTCTAGGGTTTCGCTGCTCCAAACAGGTCATTGTGGAATTTTCACTATAACCTTTTTTCTACAAAGGTTCAGAAGCTGAAAAATTTTAGAGTGTGAAGCTGAAATCTCGAGGAACATCATCACAAAATTTCAGATCTTGGTTCGCAATATTTTCAGAGATATGATCTGTGGAAGTTAGGGCTTTTTGTAGGCTCTTGAATTTCACTTAAAAAGGTCATCGCAGAATTTTCGCTATAACTTTTTTTTTTTGTGAAGGTTCAGAATCTGAAATTTTTAGAGCATGAAGCTGAAATCCTGAGCAACATCTTCACAAAATTTCAAATCTTGGTTCGCAATATTTTCGGATATATGATCTGTGTAATTTAGGCATTTTTCAGGCTCCCGAATTTCATCTCAAAGAGGTGATCGTGAGAAAATCTTCATAACTCTCTCTCTCTGAGCATAAAATTGGAATTCTGTAAAAATTGAATGAAAGTACATGGACTGTAGTTTCTAGTCTATAAATTTTAGAGCCAAAGGAGCAAACATTAACATGTGGCAAGTCATACAAGTTAGCTCTATTGAACCGTTCCATAATTAGGTCATTGTGGGAGATTTGACATAACTTTGTCTTGAAGAATTAAAATCAAGTCAGACCTGTGGCATTTGAAAGAAGCATTAGGGGACTACTATAGGGTTGAATTTTAGATATTTAGGATCTACAAGTATAGAGATAATTCAATTTCAATATCGAGCTCCTCAAAAGCAAGTAAAAGGTGTGTATTTTTTTTTCGAATTGCATAAGTCTTGTTTAACGAAACAAGTTGAATTGATTCCAAGGGCATATTGTAGAATAGATATCAGTATTGGATTCTCAAATGGCCCATTAAAGGAATTCAACACCCATTAAGCTTTTAGAATGTTCTAATATGACTCATGAAGACGAAGAATGGAAACATGACATATCAAAATTACAAGAGCAAGTGCAACAAATTTCGCTCTCGCAAAGAGCAAAAAAAAATGAGATGGATGGTTTTAAGAAAGGCATGGAATCTAAAATAGATGGTTTGAAGAATGGCATGGAAGCTAAGATGGATGGCATGGAAGCTGGCATGGAATCTAAGATGGCTGACATGGAAGCTAAGATGGAAAACATGAAGAATGATCTAAAAGCAGCTATGGAAGGTTTGACAAAGTTGATACAAGAAATGTTTCCTAATGGTGAAAAGATAGTAGAGGAAACTCATGATGAGAAAAAAATAAATGTTAATCATGATTTCATAAACTCTAATGTTGGAGGGAAGAACCACCATATTCCAAAAATGGATATGAGGAAGTTTGATGGAAAGGATCTTGTAACATGGATACTACAGATGGAGCCACATTTTGATCTCAATAATGTTCAAAACACACAAAAGGTACACATTGCAACCTTACATTTCAAAAAAAATACATTTGTATGGTATCGATGGCTTTTCTCCCATAAAAAAATTGTCACTTGGTCAATTTTTACGGAGGAAATGATAACACATTATGAGGATACAAAGAGAAACACTTTCTTTAGCCAATTGATAAATCTCAAACAAAAGTGTTCAGTGGGGGAGCACATTGAGGACTTCCAAAAATTGAATATAAGGGTAACTAATATTCTAGAGGAACACATGATTGATCTCTTCATAGGTACTTTAAAGGATAACATCCAACATGAAGTTCACGTTTTGGAACCTGATTCACTGGAGAAGGAACTCAAGTTGGCAAGAAAAATTGAATGTAAAATTATGGCGATAAGGAAGATTACCACTCACTTCTATAAAGATGGAAGTGTTTTGACTCCTAGATTTCCACAACCTACAAGGTTGACAACACAATAATTGGAAGAAAAAAGAGTAAAAGGGCTTTGCTACAGTTGTGATAGAAAATACACTAAAGGTCATAAGTGTGCTGAGAAGAAATTATTTTACATAGATTGTGAAGAGGAAGAATAAAATGAACAAGAATCTTCAAAAGAAGAGAATATACACCAGGAACCAGCCCTAGAAGAGGAAAAAATGAGTCCGACCATATCGTGTAATGCATTGGCAGAAATTACCACTCCTCAAACTCTCAAGATAGAAGAACATATCAAGAAGAAAAATGTAATAGTTTTGATTGATTCAGGTAGCACCCATAATTTTATTCATTATAAGGTAGCCAAGGAATTGAATTGTTTCCTATACCCAGCACAAAAATGTCAAGTGATGGTTGCAAATGGAGGAACTATAAATTGCTCTGGAAAATGCCATAATATCAAGATAACCATGGGGTAATATGTATTGAATAGTCCAATGCTTTCCATTCCTATGGGAGGTGCTGATGTTGTACTAGGAGTACAATGGTTACAATATTTGGGGATGGTAGCTTTTAATTTTCAAGAACTTTTCTTGAAATTTTTTTCAGTGGGAAAGGAAGTTGAATTATGGGGTATTGCAGGGAAGCCAGGAAAGATAATAAGCTCTAATTCCATGACAAATCTTATAAAGAAAGAACAATGAGGCGTAATTGAAAAATTATGCTCACTAGAAGTTCCAACATCAAAATCATCTATTTCTACAGATATTCAAAAAGTCTTGGACAATCATTCCAAGATGTTTGAAACTCCCAAAGGACTCCCACCTATTTGTAATCATGATCATGCTATTCATTTGATTCTATGAAGTGTTCCTCCAAACATCAGGCCTTATAGATATCCTTATGTCCAAAAGCGAAAAATTGAACGTATGATTTTAAAAATGTTAGAGGTGGGTATAATTCAACCTAGTAAAAGCTCTTTCTATGCTCCTGTAGTATTTTTACACAAGAAGGATGGATCATGGCGCATGTGTCCTGATTATAGGGAGCTCCATAAGCTCACCATTAAAGATAAATTTCCCATTCCTGTGATTGATGAATTATTGGATGAATTACATGGAGAAAATTATTTTACCAAGTTGGATGTTCATTCAAGATATCATCAAATTAGAATGAAGACTGAAGATATTCTGAAAAAAACATTTCAAAATCATGAGGGTCATTATGAATTTTTGGTCATGCCTTTTGACCTTACCAATTCACCTTCTACATTTCAAGGGTTGATGAACTCCATTTTCAAACCCTTCCTTAGAAAATTTGTGCTAGTATTTTTTGATGATATACTAATCTACAATAGGTCTTGGAAGGATCATGTTCAACATGTTGAAAGGGTGCTCAAACTATTACAGGAGAAACAATTATATGCAAAAACATCCAAATGTTTCTTTGGAGTACAAGAGGTGGAATATCTGGGTCATATTGTATCTCACGAGGGTGTTAAGGTAGACTCTAACAAATTAAAGCAATTAAGGAATGAAAAGTCCCCACAACCATAAAGCAGTTGCGAGGATTTCTAGGGTTAACAGGGTATTATCGCAAGTTTGTTAAGAATTATGGGAGAATAGCAGCACCTCTAACAACATTATTGAAGAAAGATGCATTTTCATGGACTCCTAAAGCAACTAAGGCCTTTTAACATCTTAAAGAGGCAATGTGCCTAGCACCAATCTTAGCTACGCCAGACTTCACAAAAACCTTTATTGTGGAATGTGATGCCTCAGGAAATGGAATTGGTGCAGTTTTAATGCAGGAAGGAAGACCCATTGCTTTTGAAAGTCGTCCAATCAAAGGAAAGTATTTACAAAAACCTATTTATGAGAAGGAAATGTTAGCAATATTGCATGCACTAAAGAAATGGCGAAATTACCTAATGGGAAGACACTTCAAGGTAAAAACTGATCATGATAGTCTTAAACACTTTTGGAACAAAGACTATCTTCAGAAGAGCAGCAAAAATGGGTCACAAAGATGTTGGGTTATGAATTTGAAATAATCTACAAAAAAGGAAAGCTTAATGTTGTTGCAGATGCACTCTCAAGAAAGAATGAAGAGGTGGAAGCATTTCTTTGTGACATTTCTATTATCCAACCAGATTGGATAACCGAAGCAAGAGATGAATGGAAGAAGGAAAAAGATGTATGGACACTCATTCAAAAATTGTAGCAAGATCATAGTACATATGATACATTTAGTTGGAAAAATGATTCCTTATGGTACAAAGATCGCTTATATCTTTGTAAGAATTCCCAACTAAAACAAAAGATTCTTCTGGAATTGCACACTTCTCCTTTAGGAGGACACTCAGGATTTTTAAAAACTTACCACAGGGTGAAGAAATAAATTTTTTGGGATGGCCTTAAATCTGATATTCAAAAGTTTGTGGTGGAATGTTTGGTTTGCCAGCAGAATAAAGTGGAAACAATTAAGACCCCGGGACTTCTACAACCTTTATCCATTCCAAGTCAACGTTGGGAGGAGATTTCAATGGATTTTATCACAGGTTTACCTAAGCCTGAAGGAAAGAGTGTCATCATGGTGGTAGTTGATAGACTTACCAAGTATGCACACTTTTGTGCATTATCTCATCCATTTAAAGCAAGTACAGTTGCTACTACATTTATGGGCACAATTCAAAAGCTACATGGAAACCCAAGGGTTATTGTGAGCGACAGAGATCCCATTTTTACTGGAAATTTTTGGATGGAGTTATTTTCTTGTTTGGGTACTCAATTAGCTCATAGCTCATATCATCATCCTCAATCCGATGGTCATATTATCATCCTCAATTCGATGGTCAAACTGAGATAGTAAATAAATGTTTGGAAGGATATCTTCGTTGTTTTGTATCTGATAAACAAACGCAATGGATCAAGTGGTTACCTCTCACTAAATGGTGGTATAACACTTCCTTCCATACTGCAGCAAAAATGACCCCATTTATTGCACTTTATGGATATCATCCACTGTCCATCACATCATATTTAAGAAAATATTCTAAGGTTCAAGAAGTGGAAGATCGCATTGAGCATTAAAAACATGTTCTCCAACTCTTAATGGATAACCTAACTTTGGCACAAAATCGAATGAAACAAAGGCAGATCAACATCGTAGTGAGAGACGTTTTGATGTAGGAGACTGGGTATTTTTACGGCTACAACCATACAAACAAATGTCCCTCAAGCAAGATAAGAAGGATAATATCGCCAAAGTACTATGGTCCTTACAAGGTGTTGCAAAAGATTGGTACTATGGCATACAAATTGGAGCTTCTTTCTTCTTCACAAGTGCATCCAGTTTTCCATGTTTCATGCTTAAAGAAGGTTATATGTGAAAATATTCCAGTTCAAACAATATTTCTATAACTTGATGAGGAAGGAAAAATCATATTGGAACCCGAAGCGGTCACGGAAACAAGAACTCGAAATCTACGGAATCGATCAATTTCAGAGTATCTCATCAAATGGAAGAACTTACCCACTGAAGATTCTACATGGGAAGATGAGAATTTTATACAAAAGCACCCAGAGCTACTCAAGCATTGAGGACAACACTTTTTTGAAGGAGAGGGGCATGTTAGGTCCCTATATTACTAGTATAGTCCCTTATTGTTATTAGTGTAACCCCCTTATTGTTATTATTGTACCCATGTAACCCCCATATTGTTATTATTGTGCCCTTAAATTATTAGTGTTAGGTTAGCTAGGATTACATTGTGGCCCCATGGACTCCTATATATAGAAAGGAGGTTTTGTAATTTGTATCATCCAATAATTTTTCATTCATGTAATGTATTGGAGGTTGCCCCCTTGAAGTGGCTTATTTCAAAGGCGTTGATATCTCTTTTCTTCTATTTTTGGAGCTGGTTTCACAACATTGATGATAGGCACTTGATCATTGATGCCTTTTTATGCATCTAATACTTCCAGAAGATGCTTTCCTCTACATTGATTTGAGTGGGATTTTTCTCTCAAAAATAATAATAAAATATTTTGGAATATATAAATCATTATACCCCTGTGATGTCAATTCCATGTACTTGTTTCTTCACCTGCAGCTCATTCCAAAATGTTTTTGCCCTTGTTTTTTTCTTAGTTATCCTTGAAAATGCCTCTTGACTGATTTTTATATACTTGTTCTAAAGTTTTACTACCTTCTTATAGATCTTCAAGATAGTTATTCAACTTGTCTACAAATAGAAGTTTCTTAACGTATACACAAAGATGGCCAAATCAAATTCCATTTTGGTTTTTCCTAAAATGTGTGTCCTCGTACCTTGGTATCTTTGTGGAACAACTTTATTCCTTTAGGAATTTGATGTGCATCTTATTTTCTTTGTACAATTCCTTAGAACAGAAGGAATTTATATAATTCCTTCTAAAAATTAATTGAATTCTTCTCTTGGAACTATTTTTCCATTATTCGGAGTTTGAATATGTGAAATAAGCTCACCATTAAAAGAATTTTATTATTGGACCAAATCACAAAAACCAACCTAAAAGAAAATAATAGGAAAACCAGAAATCCCTTCCACTATCATCATATGTCCGAACACAAATTGTTTCTGGCACAAGAGGTTGAAAAAATATCTTGCAAGATTAAAAAATTGAATCGTGTAAAGAACACAAAAATCTTTATTGTATATGATCTCTATAAAATTAAAATTAAAAAATCACAATATTTACCACAACTTCTTTCACTCGTTATTTTTTTTTTTGACAACAATGTAGCTTTTGTAAATTGTTGGTAAGTTTGAAGGTGTCACTTTGTGTAACCTTGGCTTCCTTCCATACCCCCTTTATCATTTTCAACTTAGTATCACACATATGTTGGAGTTTGAAGATATTTTATAGACATCCCTTGACTATTAGAAAAGAGCAAGAATCTGTTATGACCAACAGAAGTGTTGGTGCAACAATTTCAATGTTCTTATGTAATTTGAAAACTACATGAATTTATGGAATTTATATAAAAATATTATTTAAAATAAAATTTCCATAAATTCCTCATTGTGAACTTTCTCGAAGTTACGTGTGCATGTTACTAAAATTTCTATATGGGGAAAAACCCATGTTGTAGAATTTTTTATTTCAACTTCAGTTGAATGCAAATGTATTGCGAAAATTTCATATAAAAATAGACTGCTATGGGAAATCTTCAAAATCTTTGGCTGTAGGAAGTTCCTGCAATAGCTTATAGAATTGAACTTGCTTCCTCCTAAGGGCATAATCAGGTAATTCTAGCACTTTTCTACATGATGTGAGTTTTCTATACCTTGTTTCAATTATTCGTTTCACATAAATAGGTCCATTGATGGTATTGTGCTTCATTTAGGCTTCATGGGTTTGGAATTTGTCGTGGAATTTTTATTTGGTTGTACTTTTATTTGTAATTTTAAACCACAAGAGTATTTATGTTTAAAAAAATAAGACCGAGGAACAATTTGAGGAATTGAGAACAAGTTCAATTATTTTTATGCATCTGCAACATTTTATTTTTCACTAGGAAAAACCCTTTATGTGTAAGGTTATTGTATCTGGAAGGGGGTATACTTGCACTTTCTCCATTTTATTTATTTATTACTCTATTTGGTGGTAAAAGTACAAGGGATTTCTCATCATATTGGAAATGCATTGAGGACTTGCACCTGACATTGACTGCTTTGGTGTTTACCATGTCCAGACTCCATACAGGATATAAATTCAGTTATGTGTATGGAAATTTCTTCAACTTACAACTACACCACAACGCTCCAACTCTTGTTGGTCAGAGAAATCCTAGAAAAAATGAGGGACCAATGAAAGGGTCAAATGGAATTGAATATGATAACAATGACATAAATATGCATAAGAGCACACTAGGAAACCCTTTTATTGCTTTTTCCAATCCCTTCTTAGCTTTCCTTAGTCAATAAAATATATAGAAATATTTTTTATATAATTATTGGGATAAAGATCAAGAATCATGTGCGAGAGTGTCCTGACTAAGAAAATTATCACATTTTTAAGAAAATTAATGGACATCCTTGAGCACTGACTAACACCACAAATTATCTTCGAGAACTTTCCTAGAGTTTGTGTAACATTTTAAGTGGCCTGATACAATCCCTTGGTGTGCTTATAAGGTAACTTCTTTTGTGTCTGTATGGAAAAACAACACACGCCTAAAACTTGAGAACAAAAAATTGAATGTAAAATTTAAATTGTAGAATTTATTGTATTCTATAAATTGAAATATGTATTAATGTCCACTAAATACCAAAATAGATCGGAGATAGTAACTAAAACCAACACTAATAGCAGAGCAAAAGAGATGGGTGCCAGAAGCACCCTGACAAGAAATGAAATGAATCAAAAGTGAGTACATGAGCAACAAGAAACAAAATCATATAAACATAGGTGTACAAATAGGTTATCCAAATAAGGAAAACCTTAGAAAATGAAGAGCCAATAAAGAAAATTTGATTGAATTAAGATGCATTTTCCACATGGAAGGAGTAAATTATCCTTGTTCATATTTTGAATTAATAGACTCATCTTTAGCATTCTTTTTTAAGAATCCAATTGCAATTATAACATTTTTAGATTTTATTATTCTTGCTTGGATAAGAAATGTATTGACAAGGTGAGTTGCATGTTTTCCAAATGGTAAGTTAGTTTAAAAGGTTTCAATGGAATATTATCTTTCTGTGCATATCTCCCAATTTTTTGACATTTATCACATTTTTAAGAAAATTAATATGCATCTTTGAGCATTGTCTAGCACCACAAATTATCTTGAACAATCTCCTAGAAGTTGTTTAACCTTTTAAGTAGCCTTCTACAATCCTTTAGTGTGGTTATAAGATATTTAATCACTTGGAACATATGATGATGAGATCATATTAATACTTCTTCATATTTGAGTTGATTTATTGTTCAAATTACCATGAAAATGCTCCTAGGTATGTCCTTAAGTATGCCTTCCTTTCATTGTTTAAAACTAGGACACCCCAAAAAATATTGATCATTTTTTGTGGGGACAAGAACCATTTGACGAGAATATAAATCAACATGACATCCAACATATGAGTGGAAGGTAGTCTTAGAGAAAAATAATCTATTTCGGTATCATTTTTCAAATGACTAACTGTGATGACAAGGGTGCAACACTTCTATCCCTTAAATTCCAGTAAATACCAAAATAGATGAGATATTATTAACTACAAACAAAAATAATATCCAAGCGAAAGAGATGGGTACAAAAATCACCCTTACAAGAAATGAAATAAATGAAAAGTGATTACAAGAGTAGCATGAAACTATACCATTTAAAGGACATCTATATCATTTCTGAAGCTTATTATAGGTTCTTCATTTATTTACTTGCAACTATGCTAGCATTTGCACACATGACTTCATAGAATGGACTTCCTTTGGCTAGGTTCTAGGTGTGATGGTTAATTATTCTATGAAAATCTCTTGGGACTTGTACCCAGTCTCATTCTTTTGACAATTCAACGATTCGGTGGTGGGAAAACATATTGCAAATGAATCCTTGGTGAACTACTTAATAATATTTCAATGCTCCATAGTTCAGCTCCATAGTTTTCAAATTCTCCAATTAAGGTCCCCACAAAGGATATACCATTGCAAAAAATTATCATTTTGATAGATATCATTTTATAACTAACTTATTGAAGCATCTCCCTGAAGATATGGTCTTAACTGCTTCTAGAATTCGATGGTAAAAGATCTAAAAATCCCTAGAAATTAGGGATGAAGACCAAAACTGTCAGCGCTACCTCATATTTATGTAACACATATCCAAATTTTAAATATAAACAGATGCTCATGAAAATATCTTCCATCTATATCCAAAAATATGCCACCTCTTTTTCAAAGGCTTATTTTTTGTTGATAATATCTTGCTTATAAATCTCTAATAAACCCTTGAAAAATGAGTTTAATATTTCATTGATAATTTTACATCATGAAAATTGATATTTGGTTTCTAACTGTGTCCTTATTTGGGTTTTTAATCCTCTTTGACTTTAGTCTAATCTAGCATTCAGGTTGCACTCTTTATCAAAAATATGTCTGAGTACTCCAAAAACGTAGGAGAAATTTTGGCCATCAATAGCCAAAAATCACATGCTTACAGAGCAAAGGAATTCAAAATGAAAACTAAATAATGTTTTGTTTAGAGATATACCATACTATCAACATTATTCAACTTTTCAAGAGTGTTGGCAACATTGAAACTATCAACTCCCTACATAGTATATTTAGCAAAGGTACCTCTTTATAATCATATTATAATGTTGCAACTACTAGTGCATACATACTATCATGGACATTTAGATTGCCATCACTACCTTTACATTAAGCATACCAACAGGTTTATGCATAACACTTTGTTTTGAAGATTAACTTCACTCATTCCTGCACATCCAATTTCTATAATTTTATTTTCTATTAATCAAATTACCTTAGGAATTTGATAAACTGTGATTTGCTAGTGGTTGATATTTCCTTGCTTTCTTATATAGTTAGATAAATTGGTTTATCAAAAAAGTTTGCAACTATTATTTTCAAGTCACAATGATTAGGATTCACCTTTAATTTTTACATATCAATGTGTGTGATTTTTTGAACATTTTGTTTGTAATTTGCAGAAAATATGTAGAGTGGACATTTATCAGTGGGTCTCAAGCCTTCCCATTCTTCCAAGCTTAATTTTGTATCTTTGACAAAAAATAAAGTGTTTGTGAGTAGATCTCCACCTAATACCAATTTTTTTATTAGCATAGAGAAAATAACTCCTCTCATTAACAGAAATATAAATCCCTCATTCCCTAAGAAGGGTTGGAGAAAGGTAAATTATTGGCAGATTGAGGTGACCATTCCCTAGATTCAACCAAAACATGTTTTTTTTGGTGAATATTTTTCTAAAAGTTACAATAGAAGCACCCCCACTAAAGGGGGGGATAAGAGACATTAAAATTCAAATTTTTTCCAATATAACACATTTCTCCTTAGTTTATATATGATTTTCTTTCAATCACAATTAGACCATGGGAATAATTGTCAATTCTCATGTTGTTGAATGTGTTTTATTTGTAGATTTTTAAAATAGATGATGACAAATTGGTTGACTCAGTGCTCAATACAAATCTAGATATCACAGCAAGAGGATTGTATGGTATATTGAAACTATGGATACATTATTTCAATGTACAATTTTAATCTATGTTTAGCAAGAATTTCCATTGTCATCGCATGGATTTTAAGCACATGTTGCACAATAATTTTATTTTAATTTTCTAGCCTATATTTCCAGTCATGACTCATTTTCACTGTAAGATAACCTTGCATTTGTTTTTTGGTTATTTCTTTTGGTTTATTAACATTATTTCTCATGTTAATAATATGCCACGTGCTCTTACCACCCTAAATTAAGTAGAGAATGTCAAATAGGGGCTACAAACGTTATTGCACTAACCTCACCTTGCAAATTTCTAGTAACCCTCCATATAATGGCATGTTTTAGCCTTTATATCCTTTTGGATGATGTCTAGCAGACCTTTTTCACCAATTTGCATTATGTTTGTTTTGAAGCTCCCTTTTTTCTTGTTTTGCATACAATATGATTTTGCTTCTTTCTAGATTTAGTGATCCATCATTGCATTATGTCTGATCATTATTCATGAGTTGGCTTGCAAGTCACACAAGAAATAGGTTTCACATCATCTCTTCAATCATTACTCGACATGTTTTGTCCTTCACATCCTGCGACCGATGTTCTTTATTGATATAGCTTGAAATATCTTATGTGTTTCCTTGTTTTGAGTGTTTATCTGTTCACATTGTTTCTCGGTAACATCCTCTATTAAGTTTTTAGGCTCTTCTTTACATAGAATACGAGGAAAACATTTCTGTTGTGATGATATGTTCATCCCTTATTTCGAATTTCTTAATAAAGTTTCCACCAATGGAGGCTATACAATTCTTTAATAGAAACTGATATTGTATCTTGTAGTATCTTGTCTTTGAAATCTCTGGTAATTGAATTAAAATTTTTATTTTGTGCCAAAATTTTATAGGAAGCTCACAAGAAGGTATGTGATCCTTAGAATCAAGGCTTCATTGTTTACAATGGGTTGTTGATGAAATGTCTCAATACATAGTTGTATCTATAGGTAGGTTGTATAATTATAGTATTGAAGGTGATAGATTAAAGTACACGTTGTAAGTTCCCTGGTACAAAATTTTTAAGCTCCAAGTTTTGGAGGAAAAATTATGGAAGATATGCAACCATAATATTTACAACATATGATATGTCATCCTTGAGTAAATTTGGAGGAAAAATAGATAACCCAGATAATAGAAGGCATAAATTCATGCATGGTGGTTTTATAGTGAACCCCTTGGTAGATATTGAAAGGGCTTCAAGGAAAGAGAGTATCGAGTCAATTTCAAATACCTCTCAGAAGCCTATATCAGAGAACTTGAAAGAAGATCAAATAATGACTGGATCGTTGGACATGAACAGGTTTGCTAAGGGTCCCTCTACAATAAGTGTTTAGAAATCCTCAAAGGATGAGGCTACTCTCTTTGATATATGGGTTGTAGGGAAGGATGGAAAAAAGGATTTGGAATCTGTAAAAGAAAATTCAAGACCAAACACTTTTGACACTAGCACTGAAATTTTATCTTCTATAAAATCAAGACATGGTACTATTTTATAGTGTTTAGACATGGGTTTTATAGCTTCTACAATCAGGATATGTAGACTCCTCATTTTTTGAATTCCTCTGTACTGGGGATGATCTATTATTATTTAGTCTTATGAATTGGATTGTCCCTGTCATGGAGCACTTGTCAAAATGGACCATTGTTGAAATTCTACAAAGTCTCATGCAATTCTTGATGAAGCATAAATACTTGGATTCAATAGATCATTCATCTAATCAAACCTCTTCTTTGAAGAGGACATGTTTTATTTTTTTCTCTTACATGTAAACCTACTTATGCTTCTTATTTTGGACATTCAGGTTGTTGACTTGGAAAGTAATGGTCTGGATTATCTAGACCTACCTCCTGAAGAAAAAAAGGGCATTTCATCAGCCTTAAAAGAAGCCCAATCACTGCATTTCATGGATGCTTCAAGAAGACATATGCATTGTAACTTTCAACTATATGGGTTGAGGATTTGTCAAGAAGAAGGTAATGAGTAGCTATAGAGTTTTTGTTGAGAATTAGGTAATGACTAAATGAAATATAACTTCTCACCATATGAGTACGTTCTGAGTACCATGTTGTGTGGGGGATCAATCCAAGGCATGTAGTTTTTTGTTCCCTATAAATCTAGAAGGTTATTCCATAAAAATTTGTATAGCTCATTTAACAAAGTCAAAAATTCTAATTTTTCTAAAAATGTTATTGGAAATGAGGATATCCCTTTGTTTTTTTTTAGATTTGGTAAACATATTAATATCTTGACATGTGTGTTTGTCTTGTTTATTTGAGCCTTTTAAGTTAAACTCCAAAACTCACCTGCATATTGATTTTATTTTGAATTACATCCTAAAGGATGCATTTTTATTGAGAGAGAATTAATATGATTTTAATCTATAGGGGTGGAGAGGCAATATTGTTTTATAGTATGGCTCCTATAATACTTAGATCTTCAGTGGAAGAATGAATCAATCTGTTAATTTGTTTCATATATTTCAACTAGTGAATACTAACTTTATAAATATTGATCCAATCACCAAAAAATTGTAAACCTTTGACTTAGCAACTACAAGTCTTGAGGCTCGCTTATCACTGGCAAATAGATAAAATTAAGTCATATAAATTTTCCATGAACTTTTTGAGTTTTCCATGTCATTACTTCAATTACTTTTAGTGAAAGGTTCAAACCCATGAAGTTGAAGGTATATATCCATGTTACTAGCTGTGGGGAATTTTGGCTGCAACAAATACATTTTTCAAAAGCCACTTTTCATGACAGATAAATTAAAGCAAGTTCTATGACAATAGATTATTAACCATTGAATGAAATTATTTTGTATTTTTCATTTATCTAAAATGTACTAAATTTTATACATGGAAAAAAATTGGAAGTGAAGTTTTCTAAAATGTCAATAACAACAACAAGGATGTGGGAAAGGAAGTCTTAGAACTGGTGAAACATTCCCCTATATAAAGGAAAGAAAAATAAATTTAAGGCCCATTATCCAATGTGTGGTACAGAGAAGTTTTGGATTACTCATTTGGATTTATCCCCATGGGTAGGTCTCCAAACCCAACTACCCAACTAGATTGGATTTTGGTAAATCTTTGAGGCTCTCTTAGTTGTTTCCTTTACACGTGCTCCTAGAATGTTTCCTTGGAACTGTTGCTCTCTATTTTTTCTCCCTTCTAGGTGTAGTTATATGCATTACAATTCAGTAGGAAATGTTGCTCCACTTTTCCTATGTCCATTGGCTTCTTTCCATCTTCCTATATCACGTATTATTTATTGTTATATGGTGCTTATTTAGGCCAAATTTTGGTTTTCTCTCAATTGCAGATTTAGTTTAAAGTAGTCTTGAATTATTTTCTCCCTACAGGATGAAATTCTGATTGTATCATTGTTGCTTCCTCTTGGGGTTTCTTTTCCTTTTACCTTTAATGTAACATTCTTGTATGTGGATTTTTAGCTCTTATTTATATACCAAGAAACTTTCTTGTGTCATATACTAGTTATCGATCCACCTCTTACATTATTGGTCCAATGTATTTTATTCATTTGAAATATTCCCGGTGGATCTTGTTGGTATTATTTTTTTTCATGTAGCTTCCACAACTTGTCTACATAGTATTATCTTCCTTGGTCATAATCCTAATTTTGCGTGTAGAAATTTATACAAGATGCATGTATATTACTGGACTCCCCTAATCTAACAATTAAATCCACTATTAAATACAGAATCCTTCTACTCAATTCTTTGCGGAAATTAAATCACCAATTGCAAACATATGAAGAAAAATCAATCGCACATAACAAGATGTTTTACCAAGAAAGCTTAAAGCTAAAAACCCCAACTATCATATACTATGAATATCATGTAATCATGAAACAATCTCATAAAAATCTTAGCTCATAGAGCTCTCAGTACAATATACAATCATCTCACATTGTCATAGAAAAATTGGCTCACACATGCACCAATTTACAGCCCCCTGATAGCCTGCCTCCACTGCGCAATCCTTTTTGTTAGTTCCCTGTAATCAACAAGATTGGAAAATTCTGACAGTAGGGAGAATATTGTTTCAACCACTTTGGACTTGTAGGATGTAGCCCTCCTGAACCTGGAGAGGGATCTCTCCAATAAGTGTAAATATGGATTTATCTTTAAGGTTTTGGGTATTGATATTAGGCTAGTTATGAAGGCCAAGGGTTTTGTTTTGTTTTTGGATGGTTGAGCATGATTATTATTTGAGTGGAAAGTTCTAAATGCAAATAGTTTCAAAGGTGAGAAGTTGCAAGCAAATAGAACAAGCTTTGGCTGAAAACATGGATAATTGCAGGTTTTAGTCCATTGGGCTATGGAGTTATAATAGGGTTTTTTGAAACAATCAGGTTCAAGAGTGGTCTATGGGGCAAGTCATCTATGTCTAAGGATCTCTTTAAAGTTTTATTTATGGAATGAAATGATACAAAAAGGAGGGGAATTAAAAAAATGAAGAACAAAGAGTAGCCCAGGATCTGGTAAGTACTTTGAAACTAGCCAGCCTCTGACAAACACTTAAGAAAAACATAAAAGAAATCCAAGATCTGGTAAGTACTTCGAAACTAGCCATCCTTTGATAAACTTTCAATAGAAAACATTTAAAACACAAGGGAAACACAAACGATAACAAAGCATGGCCTAAGATCTGGTAAGTACTTTGAAACTAGCCATCTTTCAACACATTCCTAGAGAAACTTTCAGTCAGTCTTTTGGGATAAAACTAGGACCAGGGCTCACCATATCTTCCTTAGTTCATCTCTACTTAACATTAAATGAAAATAACTTTCAAGAATAACAAATAACTAAGACAGGAGGATGAGAGAACGCCAGCATTCCTACTGCTTGAACTAAATTAAATCATTCCTAAATAACACAATTTGGAAGAAAACATACAAATAAAGATTTTCAGTCAGAGAAGGGTACTGATATACAGTCAATCCTAACTCTATGCATGTTGTTATTTATAAGAGAAGATGGACAAAGTGGAAACAAAAATAAAATAACAAGTTACAATAAGAAAAACATCACCATTGACATAGACCAGGATCCCATAAATCAGCTTGTATTGATGCTTCAAACCAGTTACAAATTTAAGTCTAGTGTTTCAAGTCAGCAATCATCTTCACTACTCAGCCTAACTATTATATCACAAGCAAAGCTTCAAGAGCCTTTGAACACTATTTACAATCAGAAGTTTTGAGCACAAGTATATTTCAAAGTTCTGCAACCAACCTTTTCTCATCTTTTACAGAAGTATTTATAGAAGAATGAGGAGGTGGGATCTGATAAAATATCTACTGGGTCAATTAATACAGTCTTAATAGCTTCTCGGCCTTTGAGGGCTTGATAGAGAAGTTTACATATGTTTCCTCTGTATTGATTGTTTTACATTTAAGATTTAAGCTCGGTGGGAGCTTTTGTTGACTTTAAGGCTCTGTTTTAGGAGGTAATAACTTTACTAATATTTTGCATTAAGTTCCTTTGGCAGAATTAATTCTTCAGCTGCGCTGAGGCTAATATCTTCTTTTTGATTAATAAATTCGGCCTCTGTTTGAATGCTTTTGGCTACAGGTGGAAATGGATAGCTGAGAGGAATCAATTTGCCTCTGTTGTGGCGGTGGAGGCCTTGTCGTCTAATAAACACTCATGATTTTCTTTTAACTGTGTTTTAATTTGGAGGAATAGGCTTTTGATAATCAATCTTAGCCGTAATCCCCTCAAAACTGTCTTCAATCTTTTGTTCTGCTGTGGTAGGCCTTCAACACTGATACTCTTTTATTTTATTTAATTCTCTGTGTCTTGTTGATGTGGAGGGCCGCACAAGGCTCATATGGCATCAATGCCCATGAAGCATTGACGAGGCGTGGAGTTCAAACCCTTGTAGTTCTTTCCTTTTGATAAACATAAGTTCGAAGGATCGTCACCCTCTGCTTTATTTTCCTTTATTACTATGGGAAAAACATTTGAAACCTGTAAAACAAACAAAATATTAAGAAATCCTACGTTTATTGGGTAAAAACTGCTTCAGAGGGTGTGGGGAGGAGCGTGGACATTGGATGGCATCATCCAACGGTGTAGATCTATTTGCAGAGGTTAAAAGAAGAGAAGAGGAAGAAATAAGTCAGAACCATTGATCGTGCAGAGATCAACGATGGGGATCAATTGTGATGATACAAAGTGAATAAGTCACTTTATAAAGAAATGGCGAAAATTTGATGAGATAAGGTTAAAAAACTTTGTTCGGAGGAAAATATGGTTAAAAGTGAAGTTGGGGTTCGGGATGAATATGAGCCGTCAGATGAGATTGGCCCTACAAGATCAACGGCTGAGGAGGCACGCAAAAAAACTAAAAAGGAAAGATGGAAAGTGGTTTCGGGGATGAAAACCACTGTTTTCGCGTGGAGGAAAGGCAGGTAGGGAGTTTTGTCTTTTGGAATGCGATATGCGTCCCTACTCGACACGTGGATTTTCAAAACCACCTATTTCGCACGGCCTTTGGGAAAATAAACTTCGCGCTAAAAGTTACGCGATATAAACTGTGGGCCATTAGATCTGGGGCCTCAGATATGACAGAGGAAAATGAGCGCGATATGGATTAGATGCGCGGGCAGATATCAGGGAGGGAAGATTCATTATGGGCCATATGATCAGGGGATCGATGGTGCAGATTTAAATCTAGGGTTTAAAACAAAAATATATATAGGCAGAGAAAAGTTGAAGCAGGACCGTTGATCTGCAGAGATCAACGGCCAGGATTTGCTGAAAAACATTATGAGCGGGGCTACATATTTTTAGATGAAAGGCGTGAAATGCAATCTCGACCGTCCAATCTGGACATGTGAATGGTCCAGATGCAATCGGAAGCATCGGCATAGGCGAGGGGAAGAACTCGGGAGGCGCAGATGTGATTAATTGCGGACCGTCGATCTGCAGATCAGATCGGCGACGGAGAATTCATCGGGGGTTGACCAATCGGGGGAAACATTATGTTAATGCGATTGACAAAAACTTGTGATGCGATGCAGCACAAGCCGTTTGATCGGCTTAAGATCAACAACGGAGATTGTTTGAACTTATGCACTGACGGAAACCCTTTAAAACATAGGAAAACCCAAAATTAAATGAAAAACAAAGGTTTTATGGTGTCGGGTGGGTTTTATATATACATATGAAATGGATAGGTGCCCATCTGCAGGGCCATGGGTTTATATGGAACATGATAGGCCCAGCGCTTAATACATAAAGGGCCAATTGGGATTAGAAGGTCGGGCCTTGTCTTTTCAATCTAACCATTTGGAATTTTTGCGATGCAATTGGCACTTGGGACTTTAACTCATGGTCCCGGGCGAAGTTATATGGAGTAAAAAGCGGAGGGCAGGGTTTTAACAAAGGGACTCAATCGCATCAGAACTTTTGATGCGGGTCTTTCAATGTACCCATTTTTCATTAAAAATCATTGTATGGGCGCGTTTAGACCAAAACTTTGGAAAAAGTGGGTTTACGACTTAAAAAAGGAAATTATTAATCGGAGATGGAAATTTATAATGTTATAGCACCCGATTGCGGGCCAAACATTATATGAAGCGGCTATAGGATCAGGATTTATGAAACAAAGGGCTTAATCGCATCGGAAGTTTTGAGATGGCAAATAGACTTGCGCGCTGGGATTTTTGCGATGCAATAAACGTTTAAATGGCTTAGCGCCTGGTTCTAGCACCAGGTCATATAATGGGGAAGTGGTTAGGACTTAGCCCAAGGGGGCTTAAGTCTGTAATACAAAAAATGTTTTTTTAATGAAAATTTTTCAAGTTTTCAATGGATTTGGGGGTTTCGACAGAGTTAAAAAAGGAGTTTTAAACTCTGTAAAGGGGATTTCATGAAGGGGAAATGGGGAAGACTGAAAAATAGAGGAATTTCATGGGAATAAAAAGGGGTAAAAATGGAGGTTATTTTTGAAGTGGAAGGAGGGGAAAATGTTGTTTGCATCAATATTTTCTCTTATGGAATCAACAGAATTTCTGATTTAAAAATGGAAACAGCAATGAATATTGAAACAAGGGCATGATGTCTTCAAGAGTCTTCAAGAGATAACACTTTTTAGCAATAAAATTTGTTCCTTGAAGGCTCAAAAAATGTTTTAGCCACCATTTGATATGACAAATTTTATTGGTGGCTAACGGTGGCTCCACTTGGGGATGGTGCCTTCTTGAAGGCATCAAGAACTTCAGACCTGCATTCTCTGGGAGGCTTATCAGTGCCTTATCCATTGGGCTTCCTTTCTTTACTTGGATGTTCTTCTTTGTTATGAAAACATATTATCAGCCATAGAAAAAAATGGATCTTCATCAACACAAGCTTTCTACCTACCCAATCCTACTGATCTAACATTTTTTCTTCTTTAGAGTGCACTTGGATTGGAAAACTCTTTTCACAACATTTTATTCTTTTGAAAGCATAAAACTAATCTAATTCTACTCCTTTTTCTCCATGAACTCAGATTAAACAGTTGAGTCCATATTCTTCTATAGATAATCTACCAATATGTTAGGATTAAATAGTCTAACAGATTTTTATTCTCTAAATTCTACAACAGAAATTTAAAAGCATACAAGTCAGGATTGATCAGTCTAACATGATGCTGATCTATGGAATATAAAAAAAGTTGCACATAGATATTATTTTGCAGAAAATTAAATCAAAATGGAAGGCTTAAGATCTGAAAGTTCAAGCACTTCCTTCATCTTTTTACAACTCTGTTTTTGCCTCTTATTTGAGTTGTTCTTCTTTTATCAATTGGTTCAGATTTTGAGCTGATTAGAACCAGTTATTTCTCTGTTTTTGACTCAGAAATTTAAACAGATTTGAGTCATTCATATTTTGGAAACATAGGTTCAAATTTTGAGCATGTTTGAACCTTTAATTTCTAGCCTAATCTACCTACTGATAAGCCAAGATTAGACAGTTTGGCAAATCAAATTCACTATCCTATCAGCAGAAAATTTAATGCTAATTAGTCAAGATTAGGCTGTATGACTAACTAGGAATGTGTTTTTCAGGAGTGGCATTTAAATTTTCACACTTTTAGATTTGTTTCTCTTTTTTTTGGTATGGGGTTGTACCTTTATTGCTTTTGCAATTTTCCCTCTTTTCTTTCTTTCATTGTTTCTGTATTTTTGTTTTTACTAAATTTGAATGCAATGGTGGATGAAATATGTAGAATGAGAAAAAAGATAAAAAGGCTTTTAGAACATGACATGGATCAAGAGAAGTAATGCTTGAGCATCCTGCCATTGACAGGACCCCCAAATAGCTCTGCTCCATTCAACTCCTACAAGAAAAATGCATTATTACCAGCAGCTGAATGAATGAGATAAGAGCCAAGCCATAAGCTGTCAAATTTCCCATGCTTTCCCTTATCTTCCCTCCTTGAGTCCCACTTTAAAACTTTGTCCCCAACATTAAAATTTTTGGCCTTTGTTCTTCTGTCAAAAAGCTTTTTAATGTTGTCCTGCTTCTACAATGCTTTGTTATAAACCTCCTCTCTGGTTTTCTGAAGGTGGATAGTCTGATTTATCCTTATAATCATGTCATTATCTTCAAACTGAACCTCTTGAATCAACTTCATAACTGGCACACCAAGGCTGGTAGGAAATATTGCATCAATTCCATACACAAGCTAGTAGGGTGACATGCCAATATATTTCTTCAAAGTCAATATGTCAACCCAAAGTGCATGAACAAGCTTTGTGTGCCAAGATTTTTTGTTGTCCTCCAACAACTTCTTGATTATGTTCACTAAACTCTTGTTTGAGGATTCTGCAAGTCCATTACCTTGAGGGTAATAGGTCGTGGAATGCCCCAATGTTATCTGATACCTGTGACAGAATTCAACGATCTTCTTTGATGCAAATGTTGGTGCATTATCAGTGATGATCTTGGTAAGGCAGCCAGATCTAGAGAGAATATTATTTTCCATGAATTTTATGATAACAGAATAATTGGCATGCCTACAAGGGATGGCTTCTATCCAGTTAGTGAAGTAGTCTATGGCAATGAGAATCCATCTATGCTGAGCTGATGATGATGGATGGATTTCACCTATGAAGTCAAGTCCCCACTGTTGAAAAGGGGCTTCAACAGTGATTGGATGCAAAAGTAGAGGTAGCAGCTTCCTTTTGCCTTAAAAAAGTTGACATTTATGACAAGCAATTATCATCTTATGAACATCAAGAAAAAGAGTAGGCCAATAGTAACCAGCCCTCAAGATTTTTTTGGATGTTGTCTTCCAATATAAATGGCCTCCACACTCTCCTTCATGGAACTCGTGCTTAACCTTTTCTGCATCATACTCAGGAAAAAATTTAAGCAATATACCACTTGCATTTTTCCAATAAAGGCATCTATCTATAATGCAATAGTTTACAGATTTTAACTTTAAGAGCTTTTCCTTAGTTTTTGTCAAACCAGAGGTGTATTCAAATTAAGCAAAACATAAAGAATATCAGCATACCAAGAGGAATTCATAAAATGATCTTCAACAATGGGAGTTGAGATTTCCTCTTGTTCATCTAAAGCATTAATCATATTAATATCAAGAACTTCAAAATTTGATTCAGCCATTAATCTAGCTAGACCTTGGCCTTTGATAAGTTTAGTGGGTTTTATCTCTAAATCATATTCAAGAATAACAACAATCCACATACCTCTCTTACCATCTGGGTCCTGTGTTAGAATATATTTTACAACTTAATTTGGGACAAAGGCAATGATGTGTGAGTGCAAGATGTATAATCTAAAGTCTTTCAAAGCCTTAACCAAAGCAAAGGCTTGCTTTTCCATAATGTTATACTTCAAAGGGGCCTCTCTCAAAGCCTTGCTGAAGAAAGGCTGCTCTTATCCTTGTGGATTTTTCTGTGAAAGGACAACAATTATTGTATGTTCTGATGCAACTGAAAAAATATAAATTTTTTTGAAAAATCAAGACTTATTAGAACTGTTGTTTTGGTTAACGCTTGCTTCACCAGCTCAAAGGACTTCCTTGCTTCCACGGTCTATTTTACCCCTTTCTCCTTCTTCAACATGTTTGTAATATTCCTAATGAGCTCAGCCAAGTTGGGGATGAACCTTCTCAAAAAGTTAATCTTTCCAATGAAATATTGCAACTCCTTCATATTTCGAGGATGAGAGATTTGCAGTATGGCCTCAATCCTCTTTGGATCTATCTTAATACCCTCTTCTGAAATAATGTGCCCAAGAATCTTACCTTCTTGGAGACCGAAAAGTGTTTTCTTAGGGTTCAAAGATATCCCAAACTTTCTGCATCTCCCGAAGATTGTTCTTAAATTTTCTAAGTGCTCTTAATCTGTCTTTGAAAAAACATTAACATCATCAAGGTATATAATGATGAAGTAGCCCAGTTCTTCAGAGAATGCTATGTCCATGGCTCTCTGAAAAGTTGCTCCAGCATTCATTAGAACAAAGGGAATTTTCACATACATGAAAGTTCCCCAAGGTGTACTAACCGATGTCTTTAATTGATCATCAAGGTGAACTAAGATCTGATTGTACCCTGAGTAGCTATCAAGAAAAGAAATTCTTCTAGACCCTGCCACCCTTTGTAAAATATGATCCATATTAGGTAAAGGGTAGTTGTCTTTCAATGAAGCTTTGTTTAAGTCTCTATAGTCTATAAAAAGCCTGGTATCTCTAGTTTTCTTCCTAACCGACACCAGAT
Organism: Pinus albicaulis; assembly: GCA_034641835.2. Lineage (NCBI taxonomy): Eukaryota > Viridiplantae > Streptophyta > Pinopsida > Pinales > Pinaceae > Pinus > Pinus albicaulis. Next base: position 14,276,495 of record MU968480.1, on the reverse strand, counting down.
TAGACACCCACTCAGAATTTCTAATAGGGACAATAATACCAGCCTCATACATTTTCTTAATTTCCTTCTCAACCAAAGGCAGTTGAATAGGGTTTATTTTGCGCAGCTTTTGTTTGAATGGTTTTTGGTTTTCCTTGAGAGGGATTTTGTGCTGTATTATCTTAGTGTCATGGGATTTAAGATCTTCATAACTCCATGCAAAAACATCAGAAAATTCTTTAAACAACTCTATGTATTTAAGTTTAATATGAGCTAGTAAAGTCTTAAACAGTTTGATCATCATAGGTTTAAGTTCAATGCCTATATTACACTCTTCCACTTCAGTCTCTACAGGCTCCAGTTTTGGCTTCTTGGCCACATTGTTAAAATCGAACAAATCTTCTAAAGGGGCCAGACCCTTAGGCAAACTCTGATCTTTGGACTGCAGGGTTTCTAATTCCTCTGTTTCTGACTCTACAGTCAATTCTGTTTTGTTTTCAAGTTTTCTAGACAAAAGATTTATATTGGCAAGTTCAAGAGACGGTTCTTCTTCACCAAGAAAATTTTCTTCACTGTTGCAGTCTGTTTCATAATCTGAGTCTAAACTGTTTAGTTCGAATTCATTTCTGAATTGCATGAAGTATTTTATTTGTTTGTCTCCGTCAAACACCTGCCAATATTTTTCGTTATCAGGAACGGCTAGTCTGAATTTTATCTGAGTTGTGCAGTCTTTGGTTTCATATGGCGTTAAGCATGTTCTGGCTGAAAAGGCTAAGCTGTGGGCCATAATATTTCTTTTTCTTGGGACAAAAATTATCTGGTACTTCTCAAAAGTTTTTAAAAGGTCCACGACATCATTTCGATAGGCCCTAAGTCTTGGGTGATTTGCGTTGTATTCCCCGTTGACCTGCCTAATAATCAATTCAAAGTCCCCATACGCTTTAATTCTTTTGGCTCCTAACTTTTTCAACAAACGTAAGCCTAAAAGCAGGGATTCATATTCCGCTATGTTATTTGAACACTGGAAGTTTAATCTGCAGGAAATGCTCTCTGTGTGGTTATTCTCAGTGTTGCATATCCAGATACCTGCACCAGCATTAGTTCTAGTGCATGACCCATTGAATTTCATACTCCATAGAGGACTAGATTCAGGTTCATCTGTTTGGTGTTTGTCCTCTTCAACTAAAGTGATTTCGGGTCATTGTGGAATATCAACACTTAGTTGACTTTGTTTCAACTCCTCAGGTTTTTCATTTATTCGAGGAATTTTTTCTTGACTGTCAAGATTAAAAAGTGATGGATGCATGACTTGTAGCTCAAGACCTATGTTTGGTTTGCTAAAGTTTAAAGGTTCAACAAATTTTTTTGACACTTGTGCGCTGTGCACTTTTTCCTCCCTATTGGCCATCAATTCTGTTAGAGTCACCTGTTCAGAGAAAGTTTCATCGTGAAACAAGATAAAAGAATCAAGGCCTGTATTTACAGAATATAGAGGAGAATTTTGTGGTATGTCTTGACTTGTAACTGTATATTGCATATGAGACTCCCTGTAAAGTCTTCTTATCTGATTGAAAATAGGGATGGTTGCATAGGTCATGTCCATCTGCATAGTTCCTTGTAACTTAGCCCCCCAAGATCTTGATAATAACATTCCATACTTTGGGGGCACATCAGCCACAACGATGTCCATGACTAAGAATTTCGCTGGAATCTGGGCTAAGTTAACGCAGAGGTCTTTTATTAATCCTAAACATTTTACTCTACTCGAGTCAGAGGAGTAAAGGTCTTTATAAGGTCTGGTGATTTCTAGACCAAGGCTCTCCATCACAGCTTTTGGCATTAAATTATGAGAGGCCCCGGAATCATGCATAGCATTGTGAAAAATCTTGTCATCAACGTTTAAACTTACATAAAAGGGAGGAACAGGTCCCTCTTGATACTTACCTTCAATATTTGGACCAAAAATAAGCTCTGGTTGGTCATCGTTAAGATTGATTATGTCATTATTCTCTTCAATGTTTAAAGCCTTCAAAATTTGGGTCCTATATACATTCTGGGCAGCTAACTCAGTTAAGGGAATAGAGATTTTAACTTTGGAAATTTCCTGCTCCAGGCTAAAAGTTATTTGACTCTTTGAGGTACTTGTCTCGGCCTTATTAGCTACCACTCTATCAGCAACATTAGCTTGCTGATTTGTTCTATTTACATTTGACAAAATAGTTTTAACAAGTACTAGCTGAAGTGTTAGTACTACTAAGTTCTGCACTCTATTTTGTAATGTTTTAAGTGCCTATCTCTTTACCTTTATCAGAATTTCCAGCTATTGTTTTGTCTTTCTGTTTGAAAAATTTAGGCTTGGTTGCAGTGTTGTTTTGTGAAGATTTGTCAGAGGTTTTGGTGTTAGGAGTTTGTTGACTAGTTTTTCTTCTAAGGTCATATTCTCTTTGAGACTATGATGACATTTTCCATGTCCTGATAATAACTTTCATCATCATCTCTTTTGTCATCATAGGGTGTGTAAATTCCTTTTTTTATATCATAATTAATCTCAAAGTCATCATTATAAACTCCCAGCATGTTTATATCTTCTTCCTCTACTATTTCATTTGTTTCCTCAACCTTACTCACATAGTTTTGATGAAAGGGAGGACTGATCTGTTGATCATCTTCCCTAGGTCTGTTGGGAGGTTGGTTCCTTCTAAAATTCTTATTTTCGTTCTGGTTTCTATTTTGAGGAGCAGTTTGGTTTTGAATTTCTTGTGCTCTCTCAAGGATGCTCATTTTCTTCATCATCTCCTCCATCATTTTTTCCATCTTTGAGCTGGAAGTGGAAGGGGTAGATTCCTCTCTGAAGGATGCTCTCTTCTCATTTTTCATTCTTGCTCTCTTCTCCATTAAGTTCACTTCCACAGCAAGAGCTCCTTTTGGCATCTCTTCAAGAGTTGCAGGATCTCTCTCTCTCTCTCAGTTGATAGGCATCTCAGGGTCAAACCCTTCAGGAAACTTGTTTAGAGCTGAGCCTTGTGGAGGTTTTAGATCTGGGGAAAGTGAATTATACACACTGTTAAATCTGGTGCAGTAAGATTGAACACTTTCCCCAGTGTTTCTATGGAGGTTCTTGTAATCAGAAAGGACTTGGAGAGGATTTTTCTTCACTTACCATTTGTTTAAAAATGTCTGATGGAAGGCTTGGAGATCATTGATACTATGGGGGGTTAAGCCTTTAAACCATTTTATTACTTCTCTCCCCAGACTCTGAGCAAATAATCTAAGCTTGAAAGAATCATCATCAATTTCATTTCTGTCAAAGCAGTCATTCATTTTATCCACATGTTGTGATGCAGTTGTAGCATTACTAGCATCATATATTAGAATTTTGGACTGATAGTCCTGTGGAAGATTGACTAATGGTACAAGAAGGACTAAGGGAGCATACCATGCTTCCATGATATGTGGTGGAGGTGGATTTACAAGAGGTGGATTAACAAAAGGGAAAGTTTGTTGAAGTGGAGTGGTCTGGACAGTGGATGTAGGATGCGCAGATGTGGAAGGACCAGGAATAGATTGCTGAGCTGATCTTGGATGAGAGACACCTAAATTCGAAAGGAAATGTGAATCAGGTGGTGTTGTTAGGATGTTCACTTGTTTCAAGAGATGAAAATGAAGACTCAGAATCTAGCTGATCTAAATCACCAAGAGACCTAGTTCTAAATGGATTTATTAGATCTTCTTGTGATTGTTGTAGAGCTGCTAGGTTTTCAGGAACTGAATTAGCTCTCAAGGCTTATTTGAAAACAGTTGAAATATTTATCTTAGGAGACTTCCTAAGGATACTTTCTTGGTTATCAAATATCTCAGGTGGGTCAGGGTCAGGATAGGCTCTAGTATGAATCTTTCTAGGAACCACTATGCTGTGTTTTTTAGAACCAAATAAACAAGAAAAGTTCAACCAAATGTGACAGTCTTTAAGAGTTCAACTAATCTGTTTTGCACAAACTTTAATCCTACAGTCCTCAAACTGAGTTTAAATGATGATACAATGACAAGGGTTCTTCCCAGTGGAGTCTTAAGGTCTGTTGAGGATTGTGGAGTCACCAAGTGGAATTTTTTAGTTCTTTTGGAGGTAAAAGGTTTTATGGTCCACCACCATGTTTATTGAATTCCAATCTGAAATATTTTTGGGCTTTCTGAGTTATTTTTCAGTTGTGTGGTTTCTAAGAGTGTCCTACATCTATTTCAAAGTATAGCTACGGTTATGAGACAAAGATAGTCTACTCTTATGGCTAAGCTAGCTTATCCTTCAAGGTTAGATAAACTCCTATGAGAATCCTAGTATTTACCTAGTTTGTCACTAATTCAAACAAGTTTCATCATGATTACCATTACTTGGTAGCGCTTGAAAAGGCTGCTTTTACTCACAAGTTTTTATGAAGTTTTTTTAAGGGAACCAGAGATTTTGGGTTCGATTCCCCAGCGGAGACACCAGAAATGTTAGTTTCTGGTGGCTCAACTAGCCAATATGCCAAATGTTTAGTGAGTAAAGGGGTTTCTGAGATATTTGAAGTATTCAATAAGAAAATAACTCACGATCCCCAGTGGAGTCGCCAAAAATGTTAGTTCCATGTAATCAACAAGATTGGAAAAGTCCGACAGCAGGGAGAACATCGTTTCAACCACTTTGGGATTCTAGGATCTAGCCCTCCTAAATCTGGAGAGGGATCTCTCCAATAAGTGTAAATATGGATTTATCTTTAAGGTTTTGGGTATTGATATTAGGCCAGTTATGAAGGCCAAGGGTTTTGTTTTGTTTTTGGATGGTTGAGCATGATTATTATTTGAGTGGAAAGTTCTAAATGCAAATAGTTTCAAAGGTGAGAAGATGCAAGCAAATAGAACAAGCTTTGGCCGAAAATATGGATAATTGCAGGTTTTAGTCCATTGGGCTATGGATTCATAATATGGTTTTAATTGAAACCATCAGGTTCAAGAGTGGTCTATGGGGCAAGTCATATATGTCTAAGGATCTCTTTAAAGTTTGATTTATGGAATGAAATAATACAAAAAGGAGGGGAATTAAACAAATGAAGAACAAAGAGCGACCCAGGATCTGGTAAGTACTTTGAAACTAGCCAGCCTTTGACAAACACTTAAGAAAAACATAAAAGCAATCGAGAATCTGGTAAGTACTTCGAAACTAGCCATCCTTTGATACACTTTCAATAGAAAACATTTAAAACACAAGGAAACACAAATGATAACAAATAATGGCCTAAGATCTGGTAAGTACTTCAAAACTAGCCAGCTTTCAACACATTCCTAGGGAAACTTTTAATCAGTATTTTGGAATAAAACTAGGACCAGGGCTCACCATATCTTCCTTAGTTCATCTCTACTTAACATGAAATGAAAATAACTTTCAAGAATCAAAATTAGCTAAGACAGGAGGATGAGGGAACGCCAACATTCTTACTGCTTGAACTAAATTAAATCATTCCTCAATAACACAATTTGGAAGAAAACATACAGATAAATATTTTCAGTCAGAGAAGGGTACAGATATACAGTAAATCCTAACTCTATGCATGCTGTTCTTTATAAGAGAAGATGGAAAAAGTGGAAACAGAAATAAAATAACAAGTTACAATAAGAAAAACATCACCATTGACATAGACCAGGATCCCATAAATCAGCTTGTATTGATGCTTCAAACCAGTTATAGCTTTAAGTCCAGTGTTTCAGGTCAACAATCATCTTCACTACTCAGCCTAACTATTCTATCACAAGCAGAGCTTCAAGAGCCTTTGAACACTATTTACAATCAGAAGTTTCGAGCACAAGTATATTTCAAAGTTCTGCAACCAACCTTTTCTCATATTTTACAGAAGTATTTATAGAAGAATGAGGAGGTGGGATTTGATAAAAGATCTATTGGGTCAATTAATATAGTCTTAATAGCTTCTTGGCCTTTGAGGGCTTGATACAGAAGTTTACAAATGTGTCCTCTGTATTAATTGTTTTACATTTAAGATTTAAGCTCGGTGGGAGTTTTTGTTGACTTTAAGGCTCTGTTTTAGGAGGTAATAACTCTACTGATATTTTGCATTAAGTTTCTTTGGCAGAATTAATTATTCGACTGTGCTGAGGCTAATATCTTCTTTTTGATTAATAACTTCGGCCTTTGTTTGAATGCTTGTGGCTACAGGTGGCAATGGGTAGCTGAGAGGAATCAATTTGCCTCTGTTGTGGTGGTGGAGGCCTTGCCGTCTGATAAAAAGTCATGATTTTCTTTTAACTATGTTTTAATTTGGAGGATTAGGCTTTTGATAATAAATCTTAGCCGTAATCCCCTCAAAACTGTCTTCAATCTTCTATTCTACTGTGGCAGGCCTTCAACACTGATACTCTTTTATTTTATTTAATTCTCTGTGTCTTGTTGATGTGCAGGGTCACACAAGGCTCATATGGCATCAATGCCCATGAAGCATTGACGAGACGTGGAGTTCGAACCCTTGTAGTTCTTTCCCTTTGATAAACATAAGTCTAGAGGATCGTCACCCTCAGCTTTATTTTCCTTTATTATTATGGGAAAAACATTTGAAACTTGCAAAACACACAAAATATTAAGAAATCCTGCGTTTATTGGGTAAAAACTGCTTCAGAGGGTGTGGGGAGGAGCGTGGCCGTTGGATGGCATCATCCAATGGTGTAGATCTGTTTGCAAAGGTTAAAATAAGAGCAGAGGAAGAAATAAGTCAGAACCGTTGATCACGCAGAGATCAATGGTGGGGATCAGTTGTGATGATACAAAGTGAATAAGTCGCTTTATAAAGAAATGGTGAAAATTTGATAAGATAAGGTTAAAAACCTTTGTTCAGAGAAAAATATGGTTAAAATTGAAGTTGGGGTCCGAGATGAATACGAGTTGTCGAATGAGATCGGCCCTACAAGATCAACGACTGAGGAGGCACACAAAAAACTCAAAAGGAAAGAGGGAAAGTGGTTTGAGGGATGAAAACCAATGTTTTCACGTGGAGGAAAGGCAGGTAGGCAGTTTTTTCTTTTGGAACGCGATATGCATCCCTACTCGACACGTGGCTTTTCAAAACCACCTATTTCGCGTGGCCTTTGGGAAAATAAACTTCGCACTAAAAATTGCACGATATAAATTGTGGGCCATTAGATCGAGGGCCTCAGATCTGAAAGAGGAAAATGAGCACGATATGGATTAGATGTGCGGGAAGATAGTGAGGAGGGCAGATTCATTATGGGCCATTCGATCAAGAGATCAACAGTGGAAATTTAAATCTGGGGTTTAAAACAAAAATTATACAGGCAGAGAAAAGTTGAAGCAGGACCGTTGATACGCAGAGATCAACGACCAGGATTGGACGAAAAACATTATGAGTGGGGCTACATATTTTTAGACCAAAGGCATGAAATGTGATTTCGACCATCCGATCTGGACACGTGGACGGTCCAGATACAATCGAAAGCATCGGCATAGGTGGGGGGAAGAACTCGGGAGGCACTTATGTGATTAATTGCAGACCATCGATCTGCAGATCAGATCGTCAATAGAGAATTCATCGAGGGTTGACCAATCGGGGGAAACATTATGTTAATGTGCTCGACAAAAACTTTCGATGCAATGCAGCGCGGGCCATTTGATTGGCTTAAGATCAACAGCGGAGATTGTTTGAACTTATGCACTAGCGGAAACCCTTTAAAACATAGGAAAACCCAAAATTTAATGAAAAACAAAGGTTTTATGGTGTCGGGTGAGTTTTATATATACATATGAAATGGACAGGCGCCCGTCTGCGGGGCCATGGGTTTATATGGAATGTGATAGGCCCAGGGCTTAATACATAAAGGGCCAATCGAGATCGGAAGGTCGGGCCTTGTCTTTTCAATCTAACCATTTGGAATTTTTGCGATGCGATTAGTGCTTGGTACTTTAACTCTTGGTCCCGGGCGAAGTTATATGGAGTAAAAAGCGGAGGGCAGGGTTTTAAAAAAGGGACTCAATTGCATCGGAACTTTTGATGTGGGTCTTTCAATCTACCCATTTTTCATTAAAAATCATTGTATGGGCGCATTTAGAACAAAACTTTGGAAAAAGTGGGTTAACAACTTAACAAAGGAAAATACTAATCGGAGATGGAAATTTATAATGTTATAGCACCCGATTGCAGCCGAAAGGTTATATGAAGCAGCTATAGGATCGGGATTTATGAAACAAAGCGCTTAATCGCATCGGAAGTTTTGAGATGGAAAATAGACTTGCGCACTGGGATTTTTGCGATGCGATAAGCATTTAAATGGCTTAGCGCCTGGTTCTGGCACTAGGTAATATAATGGGGAAGTGGTTAGGACTTAGCCCAAGGGGGCTTAAGTCTGTAATACAAAAAAGGTGTTTTTAATGAAAATTTTTCAAGTTTTCAATGGATTTGGGGGTTTCGATAGAGTTTAAAAATGAGTTTTAAACTCTGTAAAGGGGATTTCATGAAGGGGAAATGGAGAAGACTGAAAAATAGATAGTTTCATGGGAATAAAAAGGGGTAAAAATGGAGGTTAGATTTTAAGTGGAAGGAGGGGAAAATGGTGTTTGCAGCAGTATTTTCTCTTATGGAATCAACAAAATTTATGATTTAAAAATGGAAACAGCAGTGAAGATTGAAACAGGGGCATGATGTCTTCAAGAGTCTTCAAGAGATAACACTTTTTAGCAATACAATTTGTTCCTTGAAGGCTCAAAAAAAAATTTAGCCACCATTTGATATGACAAATTTTATTGGTGGCTAACACCTGCTAAACAAGATCCCTGAATGAATTCGATCTTACCTTGACTTGACTGCGAAATCCTCATTGGCAGCTCCAATGTTTGTGTAGATGCATTGAATGCATCACTATAGTCACAATTGATATTCAATCACACCCTTTCACCTATCTCTCCACTAGGTCTCCACTGGATCTGACATGCAAGTAGTTAACTATTGTATTTATTTAGTTTCATGTAAGACACTACTTTTGAATTAATTAAATAATTAATTCAGTCATCTTTCACTAGTGTATATTTAGTTACAACTAGCACAACTGAGCTTAACTCACTTAACTAAGTTAAAATAAATAACAACTCACATAACTACTCTTCCAACATTGTTACAACTGTGTCACACTCAGTTACAACGAAGTCTATCATGCATGAGTCACCAACAAACTTACAACTCGTAATTCCTTCAGCTAACTGGTTTGCCACACCAGTTAACTGAAATCAAGTGCTTCAAGAGAATAAGTTATTATTTATTGTCTGATTATCATTAAGGGCTAATAATAATCGGCATGCATTCTATTTTTAGATATGCAATCTATAAATAGGCTTCGCCCATGTTCTAAAAATAGAAACTCATCTAAAGATAGAAATTTCTCAACCATCTAGAATCAACATCCTATTAATTTTAGAATATGCTCACCATTCTAAAAATAGACATACACCTAAAAATAGCCTGTAGGCCCCACCTAGTGAAGGTGCTTAATTTTCACTAGGATCATCATCTTGTTAAATATCCATACTCCCTCTCAACAAGAAAGGGATTATCCTTCACCCCGAACCTGCCTCTATGGCATTTGAATTTTCTCCTAGTGAGCGCCTTCGTCAGAATATACGCATCCTGATCTTTTGTATTAATGTACTGAAGTAACATGATCTTCTACTGCACAAAATATCTGATATGATGATACCAGATATCTATATTCTTAGATCTATCATGAAACACAATATTAATCGAGAGTTTAATGCAACTCTGATTATCACAATGAATCACTGTAGGATCTAAATGAGAACCGAACAAACCGACCAGGATCGTCCTCATCTAGATAGCCTCAGATGCAACTTGACTTGCTGCCATGTATTACACTTCCGCTAAACTGAGTGCCACAAATCTCTATTTCCTGCTGTACCAAGAAATAGTTATAGATACGATATTGAAAACCCCTCCTGATGTGCTCTTTTTATTTGTTGGGCTGCCTGCCCAATCTGCATCCATGAAGCCATGCAAATTCACCTCGTCTATTTTTCTGTACCATAAGCCATACTCAGATGTGCCCCTAAGATATCTCAAGACATGCTTGCCTGCCTTCCAAAAGAGCTTGGTATGCTTAATTATCCCTTGACTAATCTTATTCACCGCATAGCATATGTCTAGTCTTGTATTAACTAAATAAATGAGCGAACCCACCAACTGTCGATAGACAATAGCATCCACTACCTCTGTCGATGTAGCATCCTCTTTCCTCCAATTTCTTGGAAGAGTATCCATGGGTTTACAGTCCTCCATGTGAAACTTACTGAGTATCTCCTGAGCATACTTTCCTTAAGACACAAATAGTTCACCTTCTCGCTGCCATATTTCCAATCCAAGGAAATAATGAAGGAGACCCATATCCTTCATCTCGAACTCCTTTGCAAGGTCCTCCTTGCATGAGTGTATCAGTTGCTCATCACCAGTCAGTATTAAATCATCAACATAAAGAAAAATTATTAAAAGCTTACCTCCACCACAATCTGGTATAGGTTTTCATCCGCCTCACTCTTGGTGAAGCCAATTCTAGTGAAATAGCTATCGATCCGAGTGTACCAAGCACGGGGTGCTTGATTCAGCCCATACAGTGCTCTTCTGAGTCTGCACACATGCAACTTGTTGCTGAAGATCTCAAATCCTTTAGGTTTCTCAATGTACACTTCTTTGTCAATGATCCCATTAAGGAATGCAGTCTTCACATCCATCTGATGAATGTACCAATCCATTTGTGCTGAGAGAGAAAGGATGGTCCTTATGGAAGAATATTGTGCGACAGGTGCAAAGGTTTCTTCATAATCAATCCCCTTGATCCGTGAGAAGCCCCGGGCAACAAATCTTGCCTTATACTTCTCAACACTCCCATCAGTAGCTTGCTTTACCTTGTAGATCCATCTTGAAGCTAGCATTGATCTATCAACCGGCCTTGGAACAATTTCCCAAGCATTGTTTCTGACAATGGAGTCATAATCCTCCACTATTGCATCTACCCATGTGGGCTCCTACACTGCTTCCTGAAAATAAGATGGCTCTGTCACCATACATTTTCTCATGAGATCCATGTATCCATTTAATTGGTCAGGAGACTTTCTTTGTCTATGCTGTGAAGTAGGGGCTCCTACATTCTGTGCCGAATCAAGCTTCAACCTCTCATCTTCTGTGGTACGCCTTCTGCCAGTTTTTATGTTTGGCTCTGCATGACTTGACTCCTCCACTCCATGAACGTTATCCTATGGCTGATCCACATCTAGAGACTCATCTTTGGGAATAAGTAGTTCCTCCTCTGCATGAAAGTCTAGCTCCCTCTCAAGCATAGCTTGTGCAACACCCACGATCATTATGTTATTCCTCTTCGTGACCCCATTTTTTTGTGGGTTATGAGGAAATATGAGTTCTCTTCGAATTTCTTCTTTGCTATAGAAGTATTTGAATTCGTTCGAGATATATTCACCACCATTATCGCTCCACAGAGCCTTCACTTTCTTCCCCAACTCTTTCTCCACCAATGCTTTAAACTCACAGAAATTTGAGAATGTTTGATCTTTCTTCTGCATGAAGAAGATCCAGCGTCTACGAGAATATTCATAAAAAAAAGTAACATAATACCTGTGTTTTTCTGTTGAAGCAACCGCGAATGGCCCACACACGTCTGCGTGAACTCTCTCCAGGATCACCGAAGCATGGTTCTCCTTTTCATGAAAGGTGGTATTCACAAACTTACCCATAGTAAATCCCTTGCACTGATATATCTATTCAAGTGTACCCTTGGTAATTCCAATAGAAATCTGCTGCAAAATCTTCAGGGTGCCATGGTGAAGATGGCCCAATCTCTTGTGCCATAATTCGCCCTCATCCCAGCTCACCACTTCTTCTTCTCTGCCCACAATTGCAGCGCAACCATCTACCTCGAGCTTGTAGAGATTCTTAACTTGAATACCTATCCTCTTGGTTTGACCCATTGTTTTATGTCGCAGGAAATATTTTCCATCGCTGAAAACAACATCATAACCTCTTTCCTCCAACATCGTGACTAAGACCAAGTTCTTCTTTAGACCTGGAACATGTATAACATCTTTCAACATAAATGGTTTACCTGACTCCATCTCAAAGGTAATGGTACTAATGTTGGTCGCATTGTATTGTCCATCGTTGCCCATCTCTATATGCATTTGGAGATATTTCTCCTCCAAGTCGCTGAAAAGCTCCTTATTTCCCATTATGTGGAAGGAAGCACCATTATCAAGATACCACACTGATCCCATTACGCTTGAAACCAAAAATGCGATAAAAGAGAAATAAAGTTCAAATTGTGAGGCAAGGGCTTCACCTGTTGCAGCTCTAGTAGCCTTCTTTTTCTTCTTTTTTTGTGGGCGGTTAGTGGCAAGATGCCCATGTTCGTGACAGTGAAAACACTTCACCTTGGAAAAATCCAGCTTCTTGCCTTTAGCCTTGTATTTTGAATCAGATTTCTTCCCCTTCCCTTTCCTCACTTTGGTAGCCAAAGAAAAAGCCTCTTCATCATCAAGTTTTGATGAAGAGCCATCCCTGGACCTTCACCTTATCTCCTCCTGCACTACATCTGACCAAAGTCACTCCCAATTTGGCAGTTTCTCCCGCCCATTTACAGAGTCTTGATAACTATGCCAACTCTTTTGAATTCCAAGGAGAGCCAAGCTCACCAAGTCATCATCAGAAACTGTAATTCCTACACTCCCCAGCTCATCCCTACATTGGAAAAACTTTGTGAGATATTTTGGAATACTGCTGCCCTTATCCATTTTGATTTTTCTGAGTTTATCTTTTAAAGCCAACTTCCTATGGTCATCGCTGCTTTGGAAAATATCTGTCAAATCCTTCCACATTGTAAATGGAGTGGCTTTCCCATGATGGCTTGACACAATATGGTCTTTCACACCTTCCAACAGAATTCTTCTCATCTTCGCTCGTTTCTTTTTTCAGGCGTCAAGTAATGCAACATCCGTCGAAGTGGGCTTAGGAACATCGCTATAGATGAACTCCTTCAAGCCATTATCTTCAAGCATCACCTCCATCCTGTCCTTCCAAGCTATGTAGTTCGATCTAGCCTCGATTGCATACTCCAACCGCAACCCATTGAAAGCAATTTCAATGTTTACTCAACTTTCGCACCAAGAAATTCCTGCAACAAATTCGAATTGTTCCACCAACACAACTCAACACTGCTTCAATATTGAAATATTCAATGATTAAAAATGCTCTGATACCATGTAGAAATTTATACAATATGCATGTATATTACCGGACTCCCCTGATCTAACAATTAAATCCACTATTAAATACAAAATCCTTCTACTCAATTCTTTGTGGAAATTAAATCGCCAATTGCAAACGTATGAAGAAAAATCAATCGCACATAACAAGATGTTTTACCGGGAAAGATTAAAGCTAAAAACCCCAACTATCATATATTATGTATATCATGGAATAATGAAACAATATCATACAAATCTCATCTCATAGAGCTCTCAATACAATATACAATCGTCTCACACTGTCATACAAAAAATGGTTCACACATGCACCAATTTACTGCCTCCTGACAGCCTGCCTCCATTGTGCAATCCCTACTAAAGAAGATCCCTGAATGAATTCGATATTGCCTTGCCTTGACTGAAAAATCCTAATTGGAAACTCCAATGTGTTTGTAGATGAATTGAATTCAGCACTATAGTCACAAATGATAGTTAAACACACCCTTTCACCTATCTCTCCACTGGGTCTCCACTGGATCTGACATGCAAGTAGTTTACTATTGTATTTCTTCAGTTGCAAGTAAGACACTACTTGTGAATTAATTAAATAATTAATTCACTCATCTTTCACTAGTGTATCTTTAGTTACAACTAGCACAATTGAGTTTAACTCACTTAACTGAGTTAAACTAAATAAAAACTCACATAACTACTCTTCCAACACTGTTACAACTATGTCACACTCAGTTACAACGAATTCCATCATGCATGAGTCACCAACCAACCTTGCAACTCGTAATTCCTTCAGCTAACTAGTTTTCCATATCAGTAACTGAAATCAAGTGCTTCAAGATAATAATTTATTATTTATTTTTTGATTATCATTAAGGGCTAATAATAATTGACATGCATTCTATTTTTAGATATGCGATCTATAAATAGACTTCACCCATGTTCTAAAAATAGAAACTCATCTAAAGATATAATTTTCTCAACCATCTAAAATCAGCATCCTGCTAATTTTAGAATATGCTCACCATTCTAAAAATAGATATACACCTAAAAATAGCATGCGGGCCCCACCTAGTGAAGGTGCTTAATTTTCACTAGGATCATCATATTTTTGAATCTCAACATTGTGAGAAGTATTTGATATGGATTCTATACTTATATTTTATGGAAATTTGTATTCAAGTGTTTCTCTTGTATCTCAATATTATTCCTTGAGTTCTCTAGTAGGTGTTGGTGCACATGCCTCGTGCTTGTATAGGAGCACTAGTGTTATGAACTCCTAGAGTCAGACAATTTCCTTCCATCTACTTGGAGTCTCTTCATTGTGCATACATCTCAATTTATTCTTATTTAAGTCTAGCTAAAATTCATTTATAATGCTTATTTCGTTTTGATTTTATTGTTGTCCACACTTTTGAAAAACCCCCTTATGGCCAGTTGGTTGAGTATGGATGCAATGTGCTTTTCCTGAGCCCATTTAAATTTAATGTAAGGAATTATTGTCCCCATTTCAAGTGGTTTTCTTGAGCCCATCAATTCATTTTTCACTTGATGCTAGGAATTTGATCATTTGTGCCTTTTTGAGCATCTACTACTTCTGGAAGATTCTTTACTCTACATTGATTTGAGTGAGATTTTTCTCTCAGAAAGACTCATAAAATATTTTTGAATATATAAATAATTATACCCTAGTGATGCTAATTATATGTACTTGTTTCTTCACCTGCTTCTCATTCTAGAATGTTTCAGCCCTTGGAGTTTTTCTTAGTTATCCTTGACAACGTCTCTTGTCTTATAAGTTTACAGACTTCTTCTGATATTTTATTACTTGCATATAGATCTTCAAGGGAGATATTCAATTTTTTTAGTAATATAAGTTTCTTAACGTATACGCAAATATGGCCAAATAAACTTCCATTTCTGTTTTTTCTAAAATGTTTGTCCTCAGGCTGCGGTATATTTTTGGAAAAACTTTATTCCTTTAGGAATTTGATGTGCATATTTTCTTCTTTGTTTTTTCTTGTGTGATCTTCCTTTTTCATAAATAACACAAGTTTGTGATAGAGATGGACTGTGGGGGCATTTAATGTTGGAAATACTGAGAGGGGGGGTGAATCAATATTTCTTTCAATTAGAGCATTAGTTAATCTTCAATTATTATCAGTGTTTGTACAATGATAGCAGCAACCAAGAGGAACACAAATGCACACAATTTTTAAGGTGGAAACCCACTCAGGGACAAAAACCACCTAATGCTTTTCTAATAATTATTTTCAACTGCAATTGAAAATAAAGCTCCAACTTCCTAGAATCTAGAAAAGCATTCTTCTCCAACTCCCACTGGATGGACGCTCCAATGCCTGAGATTCTTCAGTAGTCACTAAACGGATGCACCAACACCCAATGAGCTACAACTCACCCTAGCACCACCCTACCACCCTATAGAAGAATAAAAGAAGAATGGACTCTCGTACCAGATAAAATGGTCCACTTTACAATGATATAGAATGATGTAGAAGAAGAAGATATACTAGATCATAACCCCAACTTTGACACAACCACTGCCTCTTCAACCCTTGGCAGATAAACACTAGTACAATTTGTATAATAATGTATTTACAATGACTAAGCACAATGATACCTTTACAATGATTGTATGCAGTGCTGCCCACTTGAAGACTTCATATGATGAACTTCTTGCTGCTATTATGCACCTTGGTTGCTTCTCTTGTCATGCTACTCTCTGCTGCACCTTTCTTTGTTTTTCTGCCGTAGAAAGTCTGGTCCTTTGCAACCCTTGACAACACATGATCTAGCTTTTTCTTGCCTTCTAGGAGCTCAATATTGGATCTGGTGTATCTCTGTCATTTAAGATCCTCAATATCTAATTTTCGGTCCTATAGTATTCCTCTGAGTCATCTTTCCAATGCCATAGGTCTGACCCAATTTGGATTCTTGAAGAGAGAGTTATACCCAATCTCTCACAATGCCCTAATTATGGACTGTTTCAGAAGAGCGCATTTGTACGGCGTGCCACGTGTCACTGTTTCTTCATTTGTTTTTAAAATTAATAGAGTGAAAAGTACCAACTGTGCACTATCTGCCAATTTTTACATAATTCTAATCCGATACTCAGAAAGAGAGTTATGATGGTTTTACCAAGGTCACTTCTTTTAGATGAAATTTAGGAGCCTGCAAAAACCCTTACTTCCACAAATCATATCTCCAAAAATATTGCGCAACTTGATCTGAAATTTTTACTACAGCTTCCTCAGGATTTTGGCTTCACCTCATAAAAATTTCAGCTTCTAAGCCTTCGTAGAAAAAAAATTTAGAGCGAAAATGCCACGATGACCTGTTTCAGATGGTCGAATCCCTTGCCTAAGGAGGAAATGAAGATCATAATATATATGAATGCTTGGTTGAGAGGGCTTCCAACAAGGAACGTGAGGATTTGTATACAAAATATTAATTATGACTTTTCAATGACCCATGCCCCAACCCCATGGGGTTTTGAGCCCACTAAATCGGGTACAAACTTCAAACATGAATATCTCTCAAACCTATGGGGAATAATCACATGTATACGCACTTTATCAATGGAAACATCTCGACAAGCAGAAACCATCAAAAGCATTATTGGCTCAAAAATATATTAATTCTGTAGGTCAAACTTCCTATAGGTCAAACTCCCCATTCAATTTTGTTAGTCATGTCAAGCTTGGGTTGACATTAATGACAACCGCTGATCAACAATCTCCCCCTTTGGCATTGATGGCAACACAAGTACTCCCCCTGCAATCATGACACCTCTTCCTACAACATTCTCTCCCCCTTTGACATCAATGGCAAAGGGTAACTCCCCCTGAAACACAACCATCCTGCAGACCTGTACACAATTCCACTCGCGCTGACACACAACCATCCTGCAGACCTGCACACACTTCCACTCCCCCTTTATATTCTGAAAAATGAGAATCTAATGAGAACTTGGGAGAATCCCAAGCTTCTGGCAAAGATATTCCAATGCTGGTGAATATTTAATATGTGATTCTTTTGGTGCTGCTTGGAATCTTGCTACTTGTCCAACTGCTTGCATAACATCTGGTCGGGAGGCTATTACATATAGAAGACTACTAATCATAGATCTATACAACCTTTGATCCACATCCTTAGATGAGTCATCTATGCTCAATTTGAAACCAAGTAAAGACATCTCGAAATCACTTTGCACCTTTGTAGCAAAATTCTTACTTAGTCGATCATCATTGATACCAATTATTGTATCATCATCTTTAGCTATTAGACATGCTTTAGTTTCTTCATCCATAACATATATGTCGTTTGGAGCTCGACTTGCTGTAGCCACAATTTCACCATACAGGCCTTTCCTGATTTCACATTTCGTGGATTTGAATAGTATTGTGTGTCCTTGATCACACATTTGTCCAACATTGAGCAGATTGTGATTCATGTTTTCAACCAGTAGAACATTATTGGCTAGAGAATCTTTGCTTCTGAGAGTGACAGCACCTAATCCTATAACATTTGAAGATCCATCATTTCCAAAGGACACGATTCCATCCTTCTTCTCTTTCAGAGATACACATTTATTTCTATCTCCAAACATATGCGTTGAGCAACCGCTATCAACATACCACACATCTTTATTCTTTTGAGCCTTTAGAGTGAGAGAACAATTATCATTCTTCTTCTTCTTCCATGTTCGTTCATTATGTGGCTTCGAAGATTCTTCTGGAGGATTTTCAAGTCTGCAATCTTTGGCTATGTGTCCAAAGTTTCGACATTTGTAACATTCAATATTATTTCTTAAATATTCAAATATATTGATGTTTCGCTGAGCCCTGGGAGGTTCATATTTGATAGATCTCTTGGAATTTTATTCGTTCCTAGGGTACGTGCGACATTCTACAGCTTTATGACCAAATTTTCCACATGAATAACAGTAGCCATAAAAAATATGTTGGTACCTGGATGGAAATTTTCGTCGAGGAATTGTCTCCAAGGCTGTTCTTGAGAATCTTGTCCAATGAAGTCTACATGCATGTCAGATCTCATAGGTTCATTGTATTTTGTTGTAGAAGGTCCTGCTTCTTCTTCTTTGTAACCAATTCCAGTTTTGTCATTGTAAGATCGTTGACTGTTGATGAGTTCTTCCAATGCCCTTGAGATGTTGGCATAGTTTTGGATAGTTTTTCCTTTCTTCACTTCCTCACGCAGCGAGACTACTTCGGCTTCTAATTCTTCGCTTTCTTGGTTTCTTTCTTCCAACTTCTTTTGAAGTGACTCTTCAATGCATTTGTGTTCTTCAACTTCAATTTTGAGACCTTGAACTTGTTATTCAAGAGTTTTGGAATGGATCTTCTCCGCCTTGAGATATTTTATAACCTTGATTGCTTCCTCATAAAATTTGTCTATGGTCCATCCTTCTTCTTCGTTGTTTGATACCTCTTGCTTATTGTGCTTGTGTTTATTGTGCTTGGCCATAAACAATACTCTCTCATTGGCTTCTTCTTCACTATCATTGTCTTCATCGGATGATGAGCTATCTTCTTTAGAGAGAAAGTTCCTTTTGGATCCTTGCTTGTTGAATTTCTTAAAGCCTTTCTTTCTTTTTGAGTTGCCATTAATTTTGTTTGGACATTTTGCTGCAAAATGCCCAACCTCATTACAGCTGAAACATATCAATGGAAATTTACCTTTGAATTGTCCCTTACCAATTTGTAGTTTTCTCGTGAAGTAAGCATATTCTTCATCTGAAAGACCTTCTTCATCATTTCCCTTTTCTTCACACTTGCAGGTGCATGTCTTTTCAATTGAAGGTTGTTTATCCTTATTGGTTTTCTTAGATGCAACTAACGCAGTTTCTAGATGCGAAGTACCCTCTTCTTCATCAAGTCTCATTTCATATGCTATGAGAACTCCATGTAATTCCTCTTTGCTGAGTTTGTCCAGATTTTCACTGTATTCTAAGACCGATACCTTTGGGTTGAATCTCCCTGGTAACATTCTAAGAATCTTCCGTATAATAGTCTTCTCGTCAACTGGCTCTCCCAATCCTTCCAGAGTATTGGTTATTTCATCAACGTATTGGAAGTATGCAGCAATGTTGCAATCTTCTTTCATTCTGAGTTGCTCAAATTTTTCTCTATAGATTTGAAGCTTTGCTTCTTTGATATTTGAGTCACCTGCATATATATTCTCAAGCTTGTCCCATACATTTTTGGCAGTTTTACAACCCAACACCTTATGATAAGCAGATTCAATAAGTCCACCGATAATAATATTCTTTGCTTTTGCATCATTTACCAAATTCTTCTTACCTTGTTCATCCGCGGTTGATGTAAATCCATTTTGAACAGTGTCCCATACTTCGTAACCTTGCGCCAAGAGATAGACCTCCATTCTTCCTTTCCAAAGTGCATAATTATTTTCATTAAATAGAGGTACACCATTCTTGGTATGCTCCATGACCTCCTTCCAGCTATTAAACTATTATTGAAGGAACCAACTCTGATACCAATTGTTGGAAATACTGAGAGGGGGGTGAATCAATATTTCTTTCAATTAGAGCATTAGTTAATATTCAATTATTATCAGTGTTTGTAAAATGATAGCAGCAAACAAGAGGAACACAAATGCACATATTTTTTAAGGTGGAAACCCACTCTGGGACAAAAACCACCTAATGCTTTTCTAATAATTCTTTAATATTCAACTCCAATTGAAAATAAAGCTCCAACTTCCTAGAATCTAGAAAAACATTCTTCTCCAGCTCCCACTGGATGGATGCTCCAACACCCAAGATTCTACAGTAGTCACTGAACGGATGCACCAACACCCAATGAGCTACAACTCACCCTATCACCACCCTACCACCCTATAGAAGAATAAAAGAAGAATGGACTCTCGTACCAGAGAAAATGGTCCACTTTATAATGATATAGAATGATGTAGAAGAAGAAGATATAATAGACCATAACCCCAACTTTGACACAACCACTGCCTCTTCAACCCTTGGCAGATAGACACTAGTACAATTTGTACAATAATGTATTTACAATGACTAAGCACAATGATACCTTTACAATGATTGTGTGCAGTGCTGCCCACTTGAAGACTTCATATGATGAACTTATTGTTGTTGTTATGCACCTTGGTTGTTACTCTTGTCATGCTACTCTCTGCTGCACCTTTCTTTGTTTTATTGCCATAGAAAGTCTGGGCCTTTGCAACCCTTGACAACACATGATCTAGCTTTTTCTTGCCTTCTAGGAGCTCGATATTGAATCTGGTGTATCTATATCATTTAAGATCCTCAATATCTAATTTTTAGTCCTGTAGTAGTCCTCTGAGTCATCTTTCCAATGCCACAGGTCTAACCCAATTTGGATTCTTGAAGAGAGAGTTATACCCGATCTCTCACAATGCCCTAATTATGGACTGTTTCAGAAGAGCGCATTTGTACGGCGTGCCTCGTGTCACTGTTTCTTCATTGGTTCTGAAATTGATAGAGTGAAAATTAAAAAATGTGCAATATCTACCACTTTTTACATAATTCTAATCCGATACTCAGAAAGAGACTTATGACAGTTTTACCAAGGTCACTTCTTTCAGATGAAATTCAGGAGCCTGCAAAAACCCTTACTTCCACAAATCATATCTCCAAAACTATTGCGCAACTTGATCTGAAATTTTTACTACAACTTCCTCAGGATTTCGACTTCACCTCATAAAAATTTCAGCTTTTGATCCTTCGTAGAAAAAAAATTTAGAGCGAAAATGCCACGATGACCTGTTTTAGATGGCCGTATCCCTTGCCTAAGGAGGAAATGAAGATCACAGTATATATGAATGCTTAAGTTGAGAGGGGCTTCAACAAGTGAACGTGGGAGGGATTTTAGGAGCACAAAAAATATTAATTATGACTTTTCAATGACCCATGCCCCAACCCCATGTGGTTTTAGCCCACTAACTAGGGTACAAACTTCAAACATTAATATATCTCAAATCATGAAGAATTACATGGCGTGCCATATATCAACGGAAACATCTCGACAAGTAGAAACCATAAAAATAATTATTGACCTAGAATATATTAATTTGGTAGGTCAAACTTCGCATTCAATTTTGGGTTAGCCCCTGGTGCTACTTGGGTTGACATCAATGACAACTGCTGGTCAACATTTACCAGATATGTCACCTTCTAAGGAAGGGTGAGATCTAGAGGCTTGCTGGAACTTTGCAGACTCTGTCTACAGATATATGAAATATCCTAGTAGGAATGGCTAGCAACCCAAGCCTGGAAAACGCATTTTCCAGAAATGGAGGTAGCAGGATTTGATCCCTGGTCTGGGATCCTTTGAATATATCTATCTAGAGTTGAAATCCAAGAGTGGGCTCAAAACAAATATCTCTAGGATCTTAAGACAAGTCTCCTTTTCATGTTTATCCTCATAAAATGCCCAATGAAGAGGGCTACATCAACAATGAACATGTACTAGCATAGCATCATTATATGAGAGAGAAAATGTGCATGAAAACATAAATAGTCACTCAATATATATAGCAGCAAGAAAATATACAAATACTTGGGGAATCACTCACTCAAGCTGAGCAAAGAACCCCTCAATGGCATGCATATGGAAAGTGAGTTATTCCTCCTCCTTTCCCTGTAGCACCCATATATGATGCCTTCCTCCAAGTAGCAAGGTGCCATTTCATCGATCAAGTCCTCACAATGTCACTCCCAATTTTGCAAGTTAGCTTCCAAGCTGTCATCATGCAATGGTGAAATACTCAAGAGGATAACAGAGTGATGTCTAGAGGTCCTCTCAGAGTATGGAGTCTGTAGAGTAGGTAAAACTATCATCCCTATATGGTCCATCCATCCCCAAGCTATGTGCCATGCAAATTGAGTCACCTCCCAACTAGGCAGCTCCTGAAATCTGTCATCCACCTTTGGCTCCGGCAAAGTAGGTAGGATGAAAATTTGCTCGTGGTAGACCACATAGTCTACCCCACGCTGTCTACCTCTCCACTTAAGATAAGTGTAAGGTGTCTGTTGATCTTGGGCTGCAATAAGGTTTCCATCAAGTGGCAAGATGAAGGCTAGGCCTCCAAAGGCCTCTCCCCCAACGCTGCAAATCATGCTGGCCCAAACATGTCCACATGTGATGAGTCGGTAGTCATCCTCATATGGCATCATGTCCATCATATGGCTCACCTCATAAAAGAATGACTGTCTTGGAATGGTGGCCATCACAACTATCATGCTCCTCTTATAGCATGCACTGCAAAAATAGAGGGATCCTCCTCCCTCAAGGGACACACCCAACCAAGGTGTCTCTCTCCTGATCATGCTCCTTATAAGAATAGGAGTAGCAGCATAAGGAGCCAAGATAAGCATCATGTTGGCTGTTATGTGTAGCAAGTGAGTGGGGCTATGATTCCTCATTGGTAGCCAGCGCAACTTAATCCCCATTTGCCATAGAGAATGTAAAATATTGTGGTTTTCCAACCACCTGTGTGCTGCCCCATTTTCCTTTCATGTTTGGAGGAAAGGAACAATGTAGGATGTAAAGTGATCATGTCCTCCAACACATAGCTCTTCCCCAAGTCTCCCTAATGGATGTTCATCAATCCGGCTTGTGGTCTCCAATGACCCAAGAAGCCTAAGAAAAGGAATGCCCCTTCTTGGATAAATGTCCTGCACAGAGATGGTCAACGGCAGTATACATGCAAGATAAAAATCAGAATGTATATGACTAACAATCTTACCATCTGCTCTGCTCATGTAAGTGGAGTAGCTCATGGGTATGCCTCCTCCCATCCTCAAGGAGAGAATGAATGGTTGTGATAGCTCTCCCAAAGAGGGATGTGCCTCCTCTACATCTGCATGACTTCTAAATATCCCCATGTGCTGATGTGTCCCCTCCTCATGCAACTGGTCACCTAACACCATGCAGGTAAAAAGATCCTTGGAATACTCCACCCAAAATTGGGAGCTCCAATGTGGATCCATCCTCCATAATGACAGTGCTGACGATCCCTCATGTAGACTCATTGTCATATGGCTACTTCCTTCTTTGACATCTCCTATGCCAAAGATATAAGTGGGACGAATGCCATCCTTCCCCTGTTGTTTCTGCCTCAGCGCAAAATTTGAAATGGGAGTGGGCAATAGTGAAGATGAGAGAAAAATCCCCTCCTTCCTACAGCTACACAAAGCTCCCTGAGCTATGTCAAGCTCTCCCAAGGTCTCCACCTCTATGAAGTCAATGAGTGGTGCCCCAAAATGTGAAGCATCCCTCCTCCTCTACTGATCCAGTGGTCTCCTTGGTAGAATGCCTCCATGTAGTGAGACATCATCATCAAAGGTAGACTATATACATGAATTGACAGATGTGTCCATGCCCTCACTGTGCAATCCAGTCTCCCTCTATGGTGCATCAACCTCTAAAAATGAGTAAGGGTAATTACTCCTCATCAACCAATGCTGGCTCTTCCCCTTACCTTCTCCTTATGTCCCCAAGTTTCCACACCTCCTCATCAATGGCACAGATGGATCATTTGTTGTGCCTTGATCTCGATACATGAGATCCTGGGGTCCCTCTTGCAATGATGCCAAAATCCCTCCAGATAGAGCAAGGGCTCCAACTTCCTCTGCATGAGGAACTAGATACTCTCTAGTTGTGTCAGCGCTGTTTCTCCCAACCTCCTCCTCATGGGTTGGAAACTTCCCAAGAATGGGGTCCTCCTTTGGGAAAGAGACCCTCATGCTACCCTTCTCAAGTGTATATGATGAAAATATTTCCTCGAGCAAGGTGTGGTGTAAGGTCCCAACCTCCCTTATGGCTTTATGAAGTAGATTGGAGTCCCAAGTTTCATCCATCATGTGTAGGGTTTTGTTTTGAGTGTGTTCCTCCACATGTGTTTTATGAATCCTCCCATCAAATCTCTTTACTAATGCATGAGATAAAACATGTGCATTTTTATAAGGAAAGGATTCAAAATTCCACCAGGTTTAAGCTTTACCTCTCCAATGCAGCGTTGTAAAAGGGGTTTCTTCTTCTTTAGAAATGTTGTGTTGCTACAAAATGGAGTCTAGCCCTTCCACCCAAGCTTTGGCTAAAATTGTAAGTGACTCATCAAGAATTGAGAGAATGGATCTATCATGCTTTTTCTTCCTCTCCTTGGTCACTCCTCCTTCTTTCCTCATCTCAGTTATGTCACTGCTAGACATAGGACTGCACTGGTCCTCATGGGGTGTGGCTGCATGCTCACTCCCATTATGTGCAACTCTAGAGTTTGTCCTAGAATCAAAACCCTTTGGAGATTCTCCATCCATCTCCTCCCTTGTCTCCTTGAGACCTCCATGAATTCTTCGAACAGATTTAGGAAGAAGACTTGTGAGCTTATCCTCCTTCTTTTTTCCAAGAGATGGAGTCTCTCTCCTGCTGGTCTTCTTGTCTCTTTCTAGATGAGAATAGGAAGTGCAGGGGTCTTCCTTTCTGTTTGCTCTTCCTCCTTGGGGAGGTTCTTGTTATTTTCAAAAATGGATGAGATCAATCTCATCCTCTTAATTTTTTGTTCTCTTTCTTTCTTGGGCTTTGAAAGCCACAAGCTGAGCCAAGAAAGGAGCTCTGATACCACTATGATGTTCCTTTTTTAGAAATATCACAAGTCTGTGCCAGAGATGGACTATGCAGGCATTTACCGGTTATGTCACCTTCTAAAGAAGGGTGAGATCCGGAGGCTTCCTGGCCCTTTGCAGACTCTGTCTATAGATATATGAAATTTCCTAGTAGGAATGGCTAGCAACCCAAGCCTGGAAAATGCATTTTCCAGAAATGGAGGTAGCAGGATTTGATCCCTGGTCTGGTATCCTTTGAATATATCTATCTATAGCTTAAATACAAGAGTGGGCTAAAAAAAAATGCCTCTAGGAGCTTAATACAAGTCTCCTTTTCCTGTTTATCCTCAGAAAATGCCCAATGAAGAGGGTTGCATCAACAATGAACATGTACTAGCATAGAAGAAATATATGAGAGATAAAATGTGCATGAAACGATATATAGTCACTAAATATATATAGTAGCAATGAAATATACAAATACTTTGGGAATCACTCACTCAAGCTGAGCAAAGAACCCCTCAATGGCATGCATATGGAAACATATCACAATATTGCTACACAAGGATGCTTGTGACTAAAACTGCACAGTCAATAGATGGTGCTGCTGCATAAAAAATGTAAATACATGCATATGGAAGTATAAAGCTCAAAGAGAGATGGGGAAGCAAGATCTCAACCCCTGAAATCAATAATACATCAATCCTTGGAAGGATTGGCTGAAATGTACAAAAAGGCAAAATGCCGAAGTTGCTGCCTCTAAACTGGAATAGCACTGCAACTCAGAAAATGGATGGAGATGGCTGAAGATGCTGCATATTTTAATATATCTCCTCCAATGGATCTTTCAAGAGAGAGGCTTATCCAATCCCTGAATATCTCTCCTTCCAAACTAGTGGTTCAAACCCCACTGCAGTTCTGCTCAGAAATAACACAGTCAAAGGAAGGGATTGTGCTATGAATGATGAGAGCTTGGCCTAATGAAAAGATATAGAAAATAGATCTGAAATCTCCTCTAGTGGCCTCCCATATGCAAAGAAGCTCTCTCCTTTAAAATCTGAGCTCCGGAAGTGATGCTTTGGAAACCTCCACTACAACCCAGCAACACAACATTTCTTGCACTGCTAAAAACGTTGTACTGAAGGGAAATGCTTTGGCCTTGAACCAGAATGTGGAGAAGCTAAAGATCAAACCTTCAAGAGGCTTCTCAAGAAGGAGGGAATCCTAAACAGGAGTTCCCTTGTGCTAAACAACAAAGCTATCTCAGTTAAGCAACTAAAGAGAGCAAGTAATTCGAAACATCCATGAATGAGAAAACAGTTGCTTTTTCCTCCTTTTATACCAATGAAGGCTCCTTGGCCATGTACCCCACACATTAGGGTTTCCTCCTCCTTAATCAATTGCATTAGATTCCCAAGCAAGCCACACCTCCATCTATTGTGTAGTTTGACTTGGTCAACATGACCTAGCCTTCTTGCAATTATCCCTTTTCACACATGGGTGTGCAAGACTAGCTCTAATGATGCTTCTCTTTCATTTCATGAGGGAATTTACTGATATTTTATTCATGAATGGGTCTCCTTGAAAATTTTATTCTCCTCATAGCTGAAATAGCCAAAATTAATGTTCCAATTAGCTTTATGCTAATTTGGTAACATTACAGTCCTCCCCTCCCGAAGATTGCTTGTCCTCAAGCAAGTGTGAGGTTAGAACTGATTTATTCCTCCTCCTTTCCCTGTAGCACCCATGTATGATGCTTGAATCCAAGTAGCAAGGTGCCATTTCATCGATCAAGTCCTCACAATGTCCCTTCCAAGTTTGCAAGTCAGCTGCCAAGCTGTCATCATGCAATGGTGAAATACTCAAGAGGATAAAAAAGTGATGTCTAGAGGTCCTCTTGGACTATGAAGTCTGTAGAGTAGGGAAAAATATCATCCCTATATGGTCCATCCATCCCCAAGCTATGTGCCATGCAAATTGAGTCACCTCCCAACTAGGCAACTCCTGAAATCTGTCATCCACCTTTGGCTCCGGCAAAGTAGGTGGGATGAAAATTTGCTCGTGGTAGACCACATAGTCTACCCCACGCTATCTACCTCTCCACTTAAGATAAGTTTAAGGTGTCTGCTGATCCTGGGCTGCAATAAGGTTTCCATCAAGTGGCAAGATGAAGGCTGCGCCTCCAAAGGCCTCTCCCCCAACGCTGCAAATCATGCTCGCCCAAACATCTCCACATTTGATGAGTTGGTAGTCATCCTCATATGGCATCATGTCCATCATATGGCTCACCTCATAAAATAATGATTGTCCTGGAATGGTGGCCATCACAACTATCATGCTCCTCTTAGATCATGCACTTCAAAAAGAGAGGGATCCTCCTCCATAGAGGGACACACCCAACCAAGGTGTCTCTCTCCTAATCATGCTCCTTATAAGAATAGGAGTAGCAGCATAAGGAGCCAAGATAAGCATCATGTTGGCTACCATGTGTAGCAAGTGAGTGGGGCTATGGTTCCTCATGCGTAGCCAGCGCAACTTGATCCCCAACTACCATAGATAATGTAAAATATTGTGGTTTCCCAACCACCTGTGTGCTACCCCATTCTCCTTGAGTGTTTGCAGGAAAGGAACAATGTAGGATGCAAAGTGATCATGCCCTCCAACACATAGCTCTTCCCCAAGTCTCCCTAAGGGATGTTCATCAATCCTGCTTGTGCTCTCCAATGATCCAAGAAGCCTAAGAAAAGGAATTCCCCTTCTTGGAGAAATTTCCTGCACAAAGATGGTCAAAGGAAGTATACATGCAGGATAAAAATTAGAATGTATATGACTAACATTGTTACCATTTTCTTTGCTCATGTAAGTGGAGTAGCTCATGGGTATGCCTCCTCCCATCTTCAAGGAGAGAATGAATGGCTGTGCTAGCTCTCCCAAAGAGGGATGTGCCTCCCCTACATCTACATGACTTCTGCATCTCCCCATGTGTTGATGTGTCCCATCCTCATGCAACTGGTCACCTAACACCATGCAGGTAAAATGATCCATGGAATACTCCACCCAAAATTGGGAGCTCCAATGTGGATCCATCCTCCATAATGACAGCGCTGATGATCCCTCATGTAGACTCAATTTCATATGGCTGCTTCCTTCTTAGACACCTCCTATGCCAAAGATATAAGTGGGACGACTTCCATCCTTCCCCTGCTCTTTCTTCCTCATCGCAGAATCTGAAATGAGAGTGGGAAACAGTGAAGATGAGAGAAAACTCCCCTCCTTCCTGTAGCTACCCAAAGCTCCCTAAGCTATGTCAAGCTCTCCCAAGGTATCCACCTCTATGAATTCAATGAGTGGTGCCTCAAAATGTGAAGCATCCCTCCTCCTCTGTTGATCCAGTGGTCTCCTCGGTAGAATGTCTCCATGTAGTGAGACATCATCATCAAAGGTAGACTATATACATGAATGCACAGATGTGTCCATGCCCTTACTGCACAATCCAGTCTCCCTCCATGGTGCATCAACCTCTAAAAATGAGTAAGGGTAATTACTCCACATCAACCAACGTTGGCTCTTCCCCTTACCTTCTCCTTATGTCCCCAAGTTTCCACACCTCCTCATCAATGGCACAGATGGATCATGTGTTGTGCCTTGATCTCTATACATGAGATCCTAGGGTCCCTCTTGTAATGATGCAAGAATCTCTCCACATAGAGCAAGGGCTCCACCTTCCTCTACATGAGGTACTAGATATTCTCTAGTTGTGCCAGCACTGTTGCTCCTCATGGGTGGGAAAATTCCCAATAATGGGGCCCTCCTTTGGGAAAGGGACCCTCATGCTACGCTGCTCAAGTGTATATGATGAAAATATTTCCTCCAACAAGGTGTGGTGCAAAGTCCCAGCCTCCCTTATGGTTGTATGAAGTAGAGTGGAGTCCCAAGCTTCATCCATCACATGTAGTGTTCTATTTTGAGTGTGTTCCTCCACATGTGTTTTATGAATCCTCCCATCAAATCTCTTTACTAATGCATGAGATAAAACATGTGCATTTTTAAAAGGAAAGGATTCAAAATTCCACCAAGTTTAATCTTTACCTCTCCAGTGTAGTGCTGTAAATGGGGTTGCTTCTTCTTTAGAAATGTTGTGTTGCTACAAAATGGAGTCTAGCCCTTCCACCCAAGCTTTGGTTGAAACTGTAAGTGACTCATAAAAAATTGAGAGAATGGATATATCATGCTGCTGCTTCCTCTCCTTGGTCACTCCTCCTTCTTTTCTCATCTCAGTTATGTCACTGCTAAACATAGGACTGCACTGGTCATCATGGGGTGTGGCTACAGGCTCACTCCCATTATGTGGAACTCTAGAGTTTGTCCTGGAATAAAAACCCTTTGGAGATGCTCCAACCATCTCCTCCCTTGTCTCCTTGAGACCTCCATGAATTTTTCGAAAATATTTAGGAAGAAGCCTTGCGAGCTTATCCTCCTTCCTTTTTCCAAGAGATGGAGTCTCTCTCCTGTTGGTCTTCTTGTCTCCTTCTAGATGAGAATAGGAAGTGCAAGGGTCTTCCTTTTCTGTTTGCTCTTCCTCCTTGGGGAGGTTCTTCTTCTTTTCAAAAATGGATGATATCAATCTCATCCTCTTCATTCTCTGTTATCTTTCTTTCTTGGGCATTGAAAGCCACAGGCTGAGCCAAGAAAGGAGCTCTGATACCACTGTGATGTTCCTTTTTTAGAAATATCACAAGTCTGTGCCAGAGATGGACTGTGGGGGAATTTACTGGATATGTCACCTTATAAAGAAGGGTGAGATCTGGAGGCTTGCTTTCCCTTTGCAGACTCTATCTACAGATATATGAAATTTCCTATTAGGAATGGCTAGCAACCCAAGCCTAGAAAACACATTTTCTAGAAATGAAGGCAGCAGGATTTGATCTCTGGTCTGGGATCCTTTTAATATAGCTATCTAGAGCTGAAATCCAAGAGTGGGCTAAAAAAAAATGTCTCTAGGAGCTTAAGACAAGTCTCCTTTGCCTGTTTATCCTTAGAAAATGCCTAATGAAGAGGGTTGCATCAACAAGGAACATGTACTAGCATAGCAGTGTTATATGAGAGAGAAAATATGCATGAAACCATAAATAGTCACTGAATATATATAGCATCAAGGAAATATATAAATACTGGGGGAATCACTCACTCACGCTGAGCCAAGAACCCCTCAATGGCATGCATATGGAAATATATCACAATACTGCTACACAAGGATGCTTGTGACTAAAAATTTGTAGTTAATAGATGGTGTTGCTACATAAATAATGTCAATACATGGATATGGAAGTATAAAGCTCAAAGAAAAATTGGGAAGCAAGATCTCAACCCCTGAAATCAATAATACATCAATCCTTGGAAGGATTGGTTGAAATGTACAAAAAGGAAAAATGTCGGAGTTGCTGCCTCTAAACTGGAATAGCACTGCAACTCAGAAAAGGGATGGAGATGGTTGAAGATGCTGCATATTCTAAATATATCTCCTCCAATGGATCTTTCAAGAGAGAGGCTGATCCAATCCCTGAAGATCTCTCCCTCCAAACTAGTGGTGCAAACCCCACTGCAGTTCTGCTCAGAAATAATGCAGTCAAAGGAAGGGACTGTGCTGTGAATGATGAGAGGAGCTGGGCCTATTGAAAAGATATAGAAAATAGATCTGAAATATCCTCTAGTGGCCTCCCGGATGCAAAGAATCTCTCTCCTCTTAAATCTGAGCTTCGGAAGTGATGCTTTGGAAACCTCCACTGCAACCCAGCAACACAATGTTTCATGCACTGCTGAAAACATTGTACTGAAGGGAAATGATTTGACCTTGAACAAGAATGTGGAGAATTTGAAGATCAAACCTTCAAGAGGCTTCTCAAGAAGGAGGGAATCCTAAACAGGAGTTCCCTTGTGCTAAACAACACAACTATCTCAGTTAAGCAACTAAAGAGAGCAAGAAATTCGAAATATCCATGAATGAGAAAATGGTTGCTTTTTCCTCCTTTTATGCTAATGAAGGTTCCTTGGCCATGGACTCCACACATTAGGGTTTCTTTCTCCTTAAGCAATTTCATTGACTTCCCAAGCAAGCCACACCTCCATCTATTGCATAGCTTGACTTGGTCAACATGACCTAGCCTCCTTGAAATTATCCCTTTTCACACATGGGTGTGCAAGACTAGCTCTAGTGATGCTTCTCTTTCATTTCATGAGGGACTTTATTGATATTTTATTCATGAATGGGTCTCCTTGCCCATTTTATTCTCCTCCTAGCTGAGATAGCCAAAATTAATGTTCCAATTAGCTTTATGCTAATTTGGGAACATTACAGCTTGTCACTTAAGTTTTAACCATCCTGAATTTTTAGTATAGACAAAGCTAATGTGATCAAATGGATTTTTTTTAGTACTTTTTATATTTTTCATCGTGATAAAACTCATTTAAAGATTTTCCTTTCTATTTTACATCTTTCCAAGTTTTTTGTTTTTATTTTCTTATGTAGAGTTGTTGTAGTGACTTATCCTTGAGAATTTTCCTAATTTGATAGGTCTTGCTATATTTCTGTGTGAATTTTAAACCAAATGGGAGTCTTTTAGTTTTAAATTAGTATCGATGGAATCTGTGAAATGTGTAACTCCCACTTTCCTTTTCACTGGAGGCGAGAAGTCTCTTCAAAGGTTTTTGCTTATGATTGGTCTTGTTTTTTCTTTGTTGGTCATAATTGAAAATATATATTGAAATGGATGAGTCAAGGACAATCAGTGAAATATTAATCTCTCCTAGCTCTAGAAAAGTGGTGGTCAAGATCAAGACATACAATAAATTTATGGTGGAATAGCATCAAAACTAATAGAGGGATATGCAAGAGTGTACATTAATAACCTTGAAAAACACGCCCATTGAAGCTTGCAATATTGTTTATAGGAAGAAAAATTTATGTTTCTTACTTCCAAACATGTAAATTAGTATATTAAATTTTAATGAATATGTTTTCCTATTATC
The DNA here is from genome assembly GCA_034641835.2 of Pinus albicaulis. Taxonomy (NCBI): domain Eukaryota; kingdom Viridiplantae; phylum Streptophyta; class Pinopsida; order Pinales; family Pinaceae; genus Pinus; species Pinus albicaulis. Next base: position 14,244,513 of record MU968480.1, on the reverse strand, counting down.
ATATATGATTTTATACTTTTTCGAAAATAATTCCAAGACTTCACAATGTTTTATAACTTAGTAAAATATTCACCAAGACTTTACAAAGTTTAATTATTCATTGAAATATTCGCCAAGTTCTTACAAGACTTTATAATTAAGTGAAATATTCGCCATGATTTTACAAGATAATATAATCTGGTGAGAAATTTTCCAAAAAAATTATATATACGTATTATATTATTGATAAAATTGCTTTCCACTTTTCCTATGTATTATGGGATTCGCCCATTTATTATACGTATACATTTAGGGGGGTTCTTCAAATTTTTCCTCATGTCACCATATTTCTAAGGACGTTGATTAAGTTGTATTCTAATGATGCCAATGATTAAACATTCAAGAATTAGGGGGGAGTGAAGGTTGAGGACTTGGAAAACAAATTTCCATCGGTTAACTTACTTTCAACAAAGACTCACATTACTTGAGTCAGGTTCCTAAAGCCAGAAAATTAACTTCCAATTCCCTGATAATACATTTTTCTCACTCACCATGGTATCTGCATCACTCCCCTATCTAATCTTCCTCATATCCCGTTGGAATGGCACGTTGGATAGGGTAATTAAAATGAGATTCGTAGTTGTTGTACAAAACATGACGAGAGTCATGGTTAATTTCAATGAATGCCACACATTTTCATGTATTTGAGCCCTATAGGTTTCCACGATTACCGGGTATGGGAGGATCCCTTCCATCATTGTAGATGTCATATATTTCTGAGGAAGCTAATTAATTCGTAGTCTAACAATGCTAATGATTAAACATTGAGAAATGAGAGGGAAGTGAAGGTATGGGAACTAGGGGAACAAATTTCCATCAGTTAACTTAATTTCAACAAAATGGAGAATCCATGGTTCAAGGGAGGGTAGTAAATAAACTTCATATACATAAATTAGGAGATGATAGTTTGGTCAATCATTCCACTGGTTTCTACTCGTCCTTTCACTAAGAGGCAGGCTCTGTTGGCCAAGATTTCAGCATCACTATTGAGACTTCGTAGGATATGGTAGGGGGAGTAATTACACAAAAATTCCATCATACTAATGATGCGATCAAATAAAAAACTTGGCATGTTATCAATTGGGGGATCCTTTGTTCTAAGATGGTGAATAATTAGGAAGCAGTCACCTAGGATAGTTATAGCTTTGATGACCCTTTTTGCTGTTAAGCATAGCCCCAAAAAAAGATCGTACATTTTCGCCTGATTGTTGGATTTTATGCCAAGCCCCCAAGATAATTTTCCATAATTATTCCCTTGGTAGTCAAAAGAATGCATCCCCCTCTTTCCACCTCTGGTTTAATTAAAATTTTAATTATTAATCACCTTAGGAAAATTGGTAGAACTTGGGAGCATTTCTTATTTTTGGGAGGGTTAGTTGAGTCAGTTTCTACCAAGCCTAAATCCAGAAAAAGAAAGAAACAAAGAAAGGCTTACAACCTGGTCCATACTATTTAAATTCCAAAACAATCAACCTCCTTTTTTCTTATCATAAACATAAGAAAATATTATGTGGACAAACGCATTGAAAACCCTTTTTCAATTCAGGTGGTAGAAAGGGTATATGTAAGAAAGGGTAATAGGGTTCTTGAGGAAAATCCTTCAGCCTCCCAACAATAACAGTTTCTGGAGTTTCCATAAGAGAACCTTACTGATAAGTTTTGCAATGATAAACATGAGAAGGGTTTAGAAGTAAATCTTAGTGAAACAAGGTATTTAGAGGGCCAAACCAAATCATCCAAACCTATACATAGAAATAAGGAAAAATAATTTAATACATCATTTGTTCTTTGCAACTGTATTTTTTAGGTTTAATTTAAAGTCATCAACATATGTATATATACTTAGTATTTTGTAATTAAAACTTTCCATATATTATGGATTTCAAAGCTTATGTAATTTTTGTATAAATTAGATGAAAAAGCAGAGAGAAGGGTTGGTTTCTGAAGAAAAGTATTTGTGTTGTCTTTGAATCCATTTCGAGATTAATAGAGATTTCAAGGCAGAAGTATTTGAACTCTTATATCATAGATTGTTTTACTGATGCTTATCAATCAATTTTCCTAGTGATTTTTTCCCTATGCAATTCCATAAATGTTTTTAGTCTTCATATTTTAAATGAAAGTCATATAAGTTTGAAAAATGTGTTTTGTGCTTTTCTTTACAAGTTCCAAGTACTGTCACTTTTTATTCTAATATCAAACATAATTAAATCTGATGCTCTATATTGATGTGTGTTTATTTTTTCACCTATCAAAATGATAATCATAGATCTAAATAAGTGTTATTCAACTTGCCTCTGAGCTCTGATTTTTCTCCCACCAGACCTTGAAATCTTCATTGGAATGGCATCTTAGTTGTAACTTATTTGAAATTTTATTATCATATGTGCACTTTTTTATGATGTAATATGATTATCATTTCATTTCATATGTTGTAATATTAGATATATAATAGACAAATTAATTATTGCATGAAATCAATAATAAATTCATTATATATATAATTAAAATAAATAATAAATAATAAAACTAAAAATACAAATAAATAAATAAAAATTTAAAATAAATTAAAATAAAATAAAAAATAAATTTATAATTTATAATTTAAAAAAAAAATTGCAAAACAAGAATCCTTTTGAATATTCAAATGATCCTCATCACATAGATCTAGATCATATTGGTTAGATGCTAATATGGAATATGTTTCTAATGATGAAACTGAGGTTGATGCTCATATGAATGACGATAATGATGACTAGGATGAGCATGATCACGATGGTTATGAGCCAATTGTTGGTAGTAGTGTTGGGCATAATAAACGACCTAAAATTTAATTGTCAATCCAGGAATTCGTAAACTTAGAGGTGCAACACTAGAAATGCCAGAGAAGGACTTCAACAACCTATACTAGTTAGTACAATGACACCACACCATTCTAGAAACTGGAATAAAAAAAAAATTACTTTGCAAAAATTCAAATAAAATGAACTTTCGAATTGTCATGAACAATCCTAATCAATAGAATAAATATTTGAGATTATATTCAGTGTGGTCATAAGACAAAGTGATAATTAAACTATTCAGGATGTTTGCCTTCCTCAAAGATTTTCCTTCCTATACTGAACTAGTGTTCCTGCACTGTAGCAACGTTCCTATACTAGAATGTTGTTCCTATACTGAAATGAAGTTCCTTCAAGGGAATTATATATTGTACCTGCACTGAAGATTTTATCCTTTATATAGGAAATTTGAGTCATTTTACTGTTGAATCCTTAGTTAAACTGAGAGGGGGGGGGGGGGGGTGAATCATTTTAACACATACATGAGCCTTTTAAAACTTTTCATCAAGCTTATTTACAACTTAATTTTATAACCAACTTAATATGTGAACAGTCTTAATATGTAGCAGCAAGTATTAAGATAATTTTACACCAAACTTATTATGAGAGCAGCAAGCATTAAGAAGATTGGATAGAACATATCAACACATAGGCAACACACAGAGAGACAACAGATATAAGTGGAAACCCATAAAGGGAGAAAACCACATCTTATTATTTTTGTGATGCAAAGGCAAGCTCCAACTCCCTCTCACCACTGATTTTCTGTAGGCACCAACCTACAGGAGGCTCCAACCTCAGTCCGCTACAACTGAAATCTATCAAGCTTCAACTTGATAGGGAAGCTCCAACTTTTAGATTCGATCAAAAGAAAATATTTGCTGATTTACCTTAGATATCAGCTATGGTCTATAGCATCTCCTTCTGCTCCTCCTTTTTCTTATCTTCTCTGCCTCAATTCTTCATACTCTACATTCTCTAACCTGTTTCTGCATATCAATGTGATATCCTTTATACAGTTTGCCTCATAACAGTTCTTATTCCACAGGGAATTCAAAGTGAATAGCCCTGACTCTTTTCCTTCTGCCTCCTCACTTCTTTTTCCGGCTCATTCAGAAAATTTCAGCAATTTATACAACTTTCAGTTTTACAGTGGAGTTTGGTTTCGCATCACAAACAATACAAACCAATCAAAAACGTTTACATTCAGTTAAAATATGGATTACAAATCAACCCAATCAGTTTTGGATCACTGTGTGTTTGTCTTTTTTGTGACTGTGTCTGTCTTTTTCGGCTCTGCTGCTCTCCTGTTCATTGCCATGGTGTAACTGATGCATATATGTAACTGCGCTTTTTATATAACGCAATTCAACTCTCGGTGTAATAATAAAGCATTTTTAACATACAAACTACTCTTTCAATGTAAATCAAATTCCTCTCGGTGATATAATCATAATGGACCCTTTTAATATATAAAAAAACCTTTTCTGTTCAACTAATCAATCTTTACTTAAGTTCTGATGCAATTACACCTCTTGCGATGGTTCTGATGCGATTGATCACAATCAGAACTTTCAATTGTATGTTCTGATACTCTGATTTACTCTGATGCGATGGTTCACTGTTCATTGCACTTCACTACGCCAATGCGATTAGTAAAGGGCCCACCATGTGATGTTTCGGCATTTCAATGTTCTGTGTTACAATTTCTTTTACCCATCGAAGGGTTTTAATCAAAGGAAAATCTTAAATTTATGTGTTTGAATCTCTGCCGATACGATGGGTCACTGTAGACCCCACTCTGACTTTCTTTAGATCCAATGGTTGCAATCTTCAATGGTCCGACGGTTGCGATTGGATCGCACAATCGCGATCGCAATATTCAACAGTTTGTTCAATCACACTTTTACTTCTGATGCAATGAATCACTCCGATGCTCTTTAAACTGGAACCCAAACAAATATGAGTCACTATGTATAACATATCGAGTCCACAATCACCATCGAAACTTTTATTAACATGTTCCGTTGCCATAATTTTCTCCGATGCGATGGTTACTGTTCATAGATATAGTGTATATATATATTGTTTAATATATATACTGTGCCGCTTTACCTTTGATTTATCCCAATCCTTCATAATATATGTTGGTCTATATTACATTTAACAAACCAACATTAAATTCTAGATTTTCACATATGTCAGCATATACAACGCCTTCAACATTATAATGAACCATTTTTTTTTTGTATTTAAATCCCTAGTGAACACTTATATCATGTCCTCGGGCCCTACAGCATAGATATATAAATGTGGTGTGCCCAGCATAGTGATTCATGTCAATTCCAAGTTTATTAACCCAGTGTACACACTCATATGCATATACCGTTTTTTTCACTTAACTTCCTCCACCATTCAACATTTTCTCCAATGGTTAATGCCTAACCATTAACGCGATTATTCAACTGGGCCCACCGCAACTTATATTCTCATATACAAACTTTATATGCGCACCCTTTGAGGTATTTCATATTCAAAATACTATGAAGACATATATTACCTCCTCTATCATACATTATAGTAGACCTTTTGGGATTACCCAGGTGATAATATATATATAATCGTTCTCGGGCCCACCTTCCTCCACACTGTATTCATACTTCAGTTTCTATCAACCTTGACGCATAAATAAGCTCTTTCAAACATTGTACCGTGACTTGAATTAAAGCTGACCTTTGAGCCCACAAAGCCTTATTACTTACCTTCCGCCTATTAGTTAAATTTTATAATAGACCCAATACATATTACTTCATATAATATTTGGCCCCGTAGCTATGAATGTAGGTCACACAACCTTGGTTCTCTTCCCCGCAACTTCTCCTTTTATCGGACGGTCAATCTGCTCTCGCGCACCAACTGAGCTTTCGACCCCCATCTGACGAATGACGCGCAATATCGTGCAACCTATATGCTCGTCACATAATTCTCCAAATTTACGCGAAAAATTTGTATTCGAAAACCGATTTAGGACATGTGGCCCTCAGCGACATAAATCACGTTCAAAAAGGTTAACTCAGCTTACCACTCAAGGGCAGCGCAATAAAGGTTGTTTCTTCCACCGAAACCGTCTTCACTATTCCTCATGGTTCCGTTCTTTGACTCAGGGTTCTGGTATTTTATAATTTTGCTTCAATTGTTTATTTAACCTCCATTCTTTGTTTTAATTTACAGATTGTGCATTAACCCATTTAAACAGAACCCCGCTATTATTTTTCTTCTCGGTTCCACCCTTTCTGCATGGTTCCGCATCTCCTGTGATCATTTCACTGTTGGTTTGTTAATGGATCTACTTCTATATTCTCTATCGCTGCCTCTATATTATCTGTCTCTACCTCTGTGTCTTCTATCTTTGTTTCACTATACTCTCTGCGACCTTACTCTACTGCTCGACTATTTCATTTCATGGCTCTGCCTCTGTATTTGTTTATTTGTTTATCTCTGGTTCCGCTATAAAACTCTGTTATTTGTTTTATTCCTTCCTCTCTCAACTCTACTCTGTCCCCCCAAATTTCTCCTGATATTTTTCTCTTTGCTTCATGTCTCATGGTCCCTCTTCTTGCCTCTCTTTCTCTGCTTCTTGTCTGCCACTTTGTGCTACTTTTCTTCTCTTTTTGTTGCCTCTTCTACTCTACTATTTTGCTTCTCTTCTTTGCCATCTATGACAAAATTTCCAACATTTACCACATCACTATGTTCCTGTACTAGAATATTTATGTATGTATTAAAACAGAGGTTCCTATACTAGAAAACCAATGTTCCTGTACTAGTTTCCAAATCACTTGTAGAAGGGAACAGGTGTCTTAACTAAGGAAATAAACTGCAAGGTGCAACAGAATTGGAAAGTGAACTTTCACAAGAAATAAGACTCTTCTACTTAATCAATATTCAGAGATGAAAAGCACTTTAAAATTCAAAGGAAATTCTTGCTTAAAATAAGAAACTTCTTGCACATAAAAAATAAAACTAAAAACTATCTAGTCCAAATACCAGTAGGCTTCTTCTTGAGATGATTGTTTGTTAAATGAATCAGATCTTCAATTTATTATGAATAAGTGTTTTGATTTAGAATTCCCTTTAATCAATTTTAATGTTAAGTTAAGTTTATTCCATAAGCAGAATCAGTGCAAGCACAGATCAATATAATGAAATAGTGTCTCATTAAAATCTCACTGATATGAGTTAAAACTTAAACCAAATTTGGATACTAAGAATTCTATTATTCATAAATAAAACACCATTTTCAGAAGGAAACAAATGACTTGGAGGAAATGGAGAAAACTTGCAGAAATAAAGTAGGAAACGTTAATTTGTAGAAGTGGAAATTCACCGGTGCAAGAAGCCAAATGCACTCCTCTTGCAGAAATAAAATGCAACATGCATCAAATGAAATAATGGAAAATGGAAAATAAGAATAACCAAACCCACATTATTCAGATCCGAATCACACAACTTGTAAAGAATTCAAAGCACGTTAACTATGAAAGAACCACACGCAACCTACTTCAAACCTTGCATTAAAATATGATTTTAACACACCTCGCGATAAAGGGAGAACGAGCTGGGTTGAATGGGCTCTAGCCAACCATCTCACTTCCCTACTATTGAGACAGGATGATGCATAATTGGCACAGTCCTTTGTATTAAACTTCAAGATAACGAAAATACATCATAAACCATAAATCTAGCCTCCAATTGATCATAAGGATTGGGGTAGTATGGCTTTCTCCCCTTAGGCTTGGAGCCATAACTCTGCTTTTATACATTTCATAATTCAAATTTGGCTTTTGGCTAGCCAATCCATTACAAAACAAAATTAGGAATTGAATCCAAACTATTTTCCAAAAATATGATACCATTACAATCATTATCCCATCAAGAAAATGCAACTTTGATACAAAATTTCCATCTTTTGGCAAATCTGGGCAAGATCCTAGAATTCTGGAAAAACTGTGTTTTTTTATAAAATTGCTTCAAGGGCCTGCGTGTAACTTTTGGAATAATTCGAATCTTTGGAAATGGTACAGGTTCTAGGTAATTGGTTATATTGGTAAAAACCCCATTTTATTTTATTTTAGTGATTCACCTCCATCGACACAAAACTCAAGTTCAAACTTGGCAGTTTAGAAACTATGCAGATTTTGAGCATATTTGTTGATTTACATCTAGAGACCCACACATGTGTCCGGGGTGTAATCCAACTCATGGAAAGGTGTTATAACATCATTTTGGACAATAACCATCTTTTGTTTTCCCCGAAATCATGTCAAGATCTCAAAGCCCCAAATCGGTGCAAGAATGCTAGTGTAGGAGTGTTGCTGCATGAATGGTATAGGAACTTGTTGCATCGTATGGGAAGGTGAATGCAGGATCAAGGCCTATTGGCCTATCCATATAATCAAATCAGTTTCAAACCTGCAAACATACAAACTATTATCTATGATTCGTTTAGTGTTTAAATCTCATTAAAACAAGGAAATAACAAATATTCACTCTATTATCTCCGAGAATGCACAAAACTATGAAAATAAAAATTCAAACTAAAAAAATCATGAGGGATGTCAAGTAACAGGTTATAAAAAGCGAGGAAAAATAGAAACCCAACATCCTCACATACTGACCTTCTTGAATGTCCTCATGCAAGAAAATAAATTGTTGTATTGTCACTCCCTTGCAAAAAAACAAGATTAAAACATTTATGGACACTTGTAATAATGTTCCTACATTTTTTTGTGATCAATATTTCTTTCAATAGATAGAGATTTTTTTTCAAAAATGGAGTGTCTACTGGACTCTTTATTTATTTAGATTGATTTCAAGAAAATCTAACACAAAATCTACCATAAGAATACCAAATTGCAAGGACGGTGTTATTACTTGAAAAAAATATCCAACTATTAAAATTTCCACAAACATCTTTGGGGCATCCTTGATCAGAATTTTTACCTTAATATCCTCATTATAAATATGAGTAACATGATTTGAAAACCATGGTGTTAAAATTAGTCATAATAATACTTTCCTGTAGTGACCATCTTACCATTATCCACATATAGTTGAAGCTCCTCTTTTCTAGGCAAGGTGAATTACCTGCACACGCATGGCCCTGCTTCCAGTAAGCATAAATAGCCTCGACAGGGATGCCTTTTAACCCATGAAATCCCTGTGTCCAACCTATTATTTATAGATTCAGAGTTGTTTCTAAAATAATTTACATTTGTTTTGAAATTAATTGAAGTCCATTGTCCCGGCTTGGTAACTATCTATCGATAGTTCCATTCACAAGAACTAACAAGAAAGAACAATTCGGCTCGTGATGAGACCTCTTTTCTTCCAGATTTTCAACTGAAAGCCATTACCCTAGCTTGATAACTAGTAACGATAATTTCGTTCTTGTTAGGACTCCTAACCATGGTAAGTTGGCTCGTAATGAGACCTCATATCCATCAATTAATCGGTTTTATAAAAAATATTATTAGAATCAACCTTAAATAGGTTACTTAATAGTTGGGGAGGTGATTCGTCTCCTTAAGAGCATGGGATGGCATGAAATTTCTTTAATTACTAATCTTTATTTATTGGTCCTTCTACCCTAAAGACTCATTTTAAATAAAACATCTTAGATAATGACTAAAAAATACTCTAATTGATCATGCCAGGGTTCTTGTGAAAACTTATTATATTTTTGTAGGTGTGGTCCATCATAGGAGGATTCTCATCAATACCTTCAAGGAGGAACTTAAAAAAAGTTTCGTAGCTGATAGTTATTGGTCAATAATCAAAGTCACTTTAAAAAACATGAGGCATTAAGAGTGAATTCCTTCTAGTGCATAATAATAGAACTTTCAAAAGTTGTACTTTAGGAAATCACAATTTCAAGAGTGATGTTGTAAAATTTTATTTCAGGTGGAATCTTTATTCATTACCCTACCCTATTTTAAAGAAAGGAAGAACACTTTTAAGTGTAGGTGTACTTCAAATGTAGCCATGTGCGTAACATAATGCTAAATATACTCACACTTAGTTTTAAAGAATAAACTTTGATACATACCAAAGTGTGAGAAACCAATTTCTTTGATTGATATGCTACCAAGAGTTGTCAAATGATGAGGGAATGATGTGTGCTTATGACTCATTGAAACCAAGATTCAATGAGATTCACATATTGATGATCATAGAAAATTTTAGGAGAAAATTTTCGCCCTTGGGATAAATTAAGGGGTTTTAAATTTTTATTGGGTGAATTTTTTTGTGTCATAGTATATTATTTCAAATCCGCCCAAACTTATTTTATAGAAAAAAATAGGTCTATAGGTTAGCCCACCATATTTTAAGGGAGACGGTAAAAAAATTTAATTTATATTTCAAATCGCCCAAAATTTATTTTATAAAAAAATTAGGTCTAGAGGTTAGGCAACCTTATTTTAAGGGAGAGGGTAAAAAAAAATTATCCCTTGAAATTCGGAGTTGCAACCTTCCATTCACCCCAATTTACAAGAATATGTATTTATTATAGTTATTTCACCCTCCACATTTGGTGTAAAAAAGGTTTCTTTCTTTCATTTGCTCACATTTCATGGTATTGAGATTAATTTGGAGAAAATGACCCTCATTTTTTGGAACAAATGGTAGTAAAAGAATTATTCACCTTTATTTAAAAATTCAAGAGTCTTATTTGCATGTCTATTTAAGTAATTGAGTAGTGTTTTTTTCATCTTCCAAGTATGTTGCATATGTTTAGTCACAATCATATCTAATGCACGAGAGCTCACAAAATTGTATAATTTGAATTAAGAAGTAAAGAATTCAGCACACTATGGTACATGGTTGTTCACAAAGTATTATAATTTGAATGAAGAATTCGTGAACCAACATACAATGGTACAAGTAAGTATGTGTAATTTTTCTACATTGCAATTCCTCTTGCATGCTCTACTTTTTCCTTCTTCTTCTTCTTTTTTCAGTTTTCGAAACCATAAAAAAAATTTCTTAGAAATGTATTGGGTTTTCATAATAAAATAAGTATCATTAAATATGTGTCCATTACAGAACCTGAGAACCTCATTCTCTTTTTCCTTCGATAACAAATTTTGGGTATATATAATTGTAATTTTCTGATATATACTTGTCATTTTCAAATATTGTTTAGATAATAGGTTTTTTATTTTTCAATCTCATTAAAATAATTGATGTATGATTCTTGCTTTTTAACTTCGACTCATCATTAAGGTAAAATCTATGAAAACATTAAAAAAAAATCGTAAATAAGTATCAATAATTCTATGTGTCAATTACAGAACTTGAGAACCTGGTTCTCTTTTCCCCTCGATAATGAATTTTTGGTATATATAATTATAATTTTCCGATATATACTTGTCATTTTAAAATATTATTTAGATAATAAGTTTTTTTATTTTTCAATCTCGTTAAAATAATTGATGTTTGATTCTTGATTTTTAACTTCAACTCATCGTTAAGTCAAAATCTATGTAAAAATTAAAAAATTTCATTCGAAAAACATGATCACTCATGTTCACAACCCAAATTCCATCATTTATTTTGTTACTTACCCTTTGTTTTCAATGTACACTCTATGAAAAGTATGTTTCTACAAAGAAATGATAAATTAGTTGTTGCTATTTGAATACCAAGGTGCTGAAAGTTTTAAAAACTCTATCAGAAGATCTTTTGCTGGAACACACCCTATTAAAAAAACAAATTTCACTAAAATTGATAAAATTTTATCCATTACGTTTCTACTAGGAATTGATAAAGCAGTTGTTGTTATTCTTGGAATAGTAAGGTGTTGGTTGTTCGAAAAATTTAGCTGGAACACAATTGAATGGATTCATGAAGACATTATATTAAAAAAAAATTAACCAATTATATTCAAAACCGATGTATTATTGAAATAAGAACTGTCATCCAAATTTTCAAGATTGAAACTAAATAGTTTATATTAAAATGAGAATTAAAAAAAAAATGAATAATAAATTTGAAATTGTTTACTTCAAATAAATTTCATTATCAAGATGAATATGGAGGAGATATTTTGAGAGATTCTAAATGCAATCCACATCACTAGATATGCAGTGAAATTTTATTTGTTGGTTGCCCATAGACATCAACGATTATTAGCATCCTATTCATATATATGGTATCCATGAAGATGAGAGAGATTGAACATTTTGAAGACATTAAAATAAAATTAAAGACATTAAAAACTTACACGTGGTGTATATATATAACCAATATATATATCAATCTTAAGTACAGATTTATTTGGTTTCCATAGAGATTAAATCTCTTATGTGCAAATTTTTTAGTCAAATTTTCACTATAAATTTTTGAAGACATTGAATCCATTTTATACATTCAAAAATATAATTTAAACAATGAAAATTTATTATATATATATATATATATATATATATATATATAAGTTTTCCAGAGGTATTAAATGTCTTGTGTTTAAAATATTTAATTATAATTTTCACTGTAAATAAAAAATGTGGGCTATAATGTTAAAAAAAAGGGTATACATGTTATATTCTTACTCTCAACCATACATAAAATATTTCAATTTCCATATAAACTATCATAATATTATACCAATTTCATAAAGAAATAAAGTAACTAAAAGTAATAAAAAAATGGTATACTTTTGAGTACAAGAAATTGTATAATTCTTATACTTTCTAAAAATATTTTAGTACATGACTTAAATAACTTTAAAAAAAAAATTAGTACATGACTTAAATAATGTTTTTTAATATGCATGTCTAATAATTTATTTCAATCTCAACTTCATGCATATGTATATGGAGAGAGTGTAAATGACAAATCATTTTAATGTTGATCATAATAAAAAAATTCAATGTTGTAAGAGGATCAATTAAAAGGAAAAAAGTTCAAGGAGATATGTAATTTATTTAATTTTTAATATCAAATTAAATGCAACATTTAAAAACATATAATTATTAATAAAATATTCAATATGACTTATAAACAAAATATTTTAATTTAGAAGGTTAATTAATATTGAAATGTATTGAAAAATATATTAATAATAGAAAAATAATTTGAATGTGGAAAATATAATCCACAGGTAAAATATTTCAAGAAAAGCATTTAAATGTGTATATATTTATATGATTAAAAAAACTATATATGAAATATATCAAGCAATTGAAAAAAAAAATTGTTTATGGCTAAATCCTTTTAAGTAGTCTCATTGTGGCCATTTTTTAAGAATATGTTTTGTTCAATTTTGTTTCAAATCAAGAAAATGTGTTCAAATTGTAAGTTTAAGCTATGTAGTTTACAAAATCCAAGTTCTCAACTAAATTTTGATGACATTGAATCCATTTGTTACATTCAAAAATATAGTTTAAACAATGAAAAATTACATGTGATGTGTGCTTATATATATATATATATAATATATATATATATATATATATATATATATATATATATATATATATATATATATATATATATAGAGAGAGAGAGAGAGAGAGAGAGAGAGATAACAAATCTATTAGTTTTCCAGAAGGATTAAATCTGTTGCGTGCAAATGCTTTAGTCAAAATTTTCATTGTAAAATAGGTTTTCCTTGGAGCTACAATACTTTCTTTATCCCTAGAAAAATTCATATACACTCCATCTGCAATATTGAAATCCAATCTAAACCAATACAAACATGTACCTATACATCTACTTGATCATGTGTGCACAGATTTTTTGTTAGTGCCAAGTACTATAGTTAAGTTTCTAGTTAAATAATTTATCCTCATATCCCACTCATGAAAACAAAAAGAGCATCATGAAATCTCCCAATAAGAAAGAATTTAAGGTGTTGTACATATGTACTTTTATCTAAAATTCTCAAGAAGCACTTTCATAAAACAAAATATTCATGGATAGACTAGTTTTCAAAACCATGGGGCATAGAGGAACTATGTCTTTTGGATCCCTTATACAATTGTATTTTATATCTAAATTTTTGTTAAATTAATTTTAATCAAAAATATTATTGGAAATAGCCTATATTTATTTTATGTCTAGTTTGGAACATAACAAGTGAGTTATTATTTTAATCAAAAAATATTACAAGGTGAATGAGTATGATTAAGTAGACTGGGCATAATATATACCTCCAGTTTCATGCTTAACATTAGCAAAGAAAGCATATGTTCTATAACATTACCAAAGAAATCATATGTTCCATCCATAGTTCATTATTCCCTAATGGTATCATATAACCATAATATTTATTCACATAACATATTCATCACAATCTATAACACTATGTATGTTTACTAGCACACTCACATCCAAAAATAAATAAAGGTAATGATACTTAGTAAAACTGTTGTAGCATCATATAAAATTATATTTACAAGAATTACATTGGCACAGATGACATTGATTTACCATTATGAATAAATAGTAAACTTGTAGCAATATTCAACATTGAAATAGTAAAATACTCCAGCAAAGTGCATCAAGCATAAACAAACTAGAGGAAGAACTTATCTAGTTGAAAGTTGAAGGCCAACGTTAACTTAGGTAGAGTAATGTTCCACCCAACCATAGACTCTATCGCACTAATTATTTATATAATATGCCACCCTAATTGAAGCTATGATACCGCTAAGGAAAATTATAACATTTTATGGAAATTATTATTAGGATAAAAAATTACCTGTCCCATTGTCTCATTGCTATTTTTTTTTCTTGGAACAACACAACTATTTTGGTGACACGCATTTCTTTCCTTACAAAGTATAAGGAGAATACCTTCCTTATCTACTAAATAGTCCCTCAAAATTATTCTAGCTCTCCCTCTATGTGTGCATACAGGGTCTAGATAGTATCCATTAACTCCAACAACATTTACTTACTTCTAGACCTTTTTCATGTTGTAAAGGCTTCCTTGATTGGTTGTTCAACCCACACTATGGTTTAATCCTTAGCTTCTATCCATGGATTCTCCATCACATAGCTTGATATTTTTCATGGATCCCTTTCCAACCCTATTTTTGAATCTATCTATGTTTTCCCTCTCTAGAATTCACGTATTTTCACAGAAACTATATTTTAACCATTTGAATCTCTTCCTTATCTATTTTCAGAATCTATACATATTTATGTAGTTCTCATCACATGAATTCAAAATTTCCTCTATCATTCCTTGATCACCCTTATAGTAGGAACCATTACCTTTACAAATACTTTCATGGATGTTAGCATCAACCAAGAGATAATGAATTTGCCTCTCCCTCTATTTCTTTCTCTCTTATAACTTACTTCTCTTCCATTTGATTTCCCTTCTCTACTAATGTTCACACACCATTCATGTGAATACAGAATGGCCTCCACTATTGACCTTAGAACCAAAATTGATTATGTCATTTAGGTGAGCATTATATTGGACTATGTTACTAGTCTTAGTACAGGAATGACCAGTAATGAATCATTCCTTCCTCCCTACAACTATTAACATGCATTCCTCTTAGAATACATGAATCATTGCCTCTCTACAATCAATTTCCTACATCCAATCATGAGTTTTTCCCCTCCCCATAAATCACATGTGTGGGGGGTATAATGATGAATGAATGAATAAAAAAATCACCTTGTCCCCAACACCCCATGATACCTTATTTTCCCCCTTATTGTGGGGACGTGATTTTTTTCGAAGAAAATGTGAGAAAATATAGGTTTTACTACTTCTCTCACAATTCCCATGATGAAGGTACTTATCCACTTTATTTCATAATTATTGAAGGTGTACATATCCACAACCACCACATGAATTCAAGGTTTAGTAGTTAAGGTTTCTAGATTTGTAGTAAGGAACATGGTGATGAAGGAAACAAAGTAAATTTTGGAAAAAAAGGAAAACTAAGGATTATTTGGCATGTATAAACCCCTAGAAACCTCTCACCTTTCCCATCTCCTACTATCATAACCCCCTTTTTATGTGCGCCTACCTCATGTATCTCTACTATTTTATTAAATTCAAGAAAAAATTTATTTAGATTATTAAAATCACCATGAAATTTCTTCCTCATGGTGTAAATAAAGCATGGTAATTAAAATATCCATGCCAAAAAAAGTCAAACATTTAATCATAATTAAGTACAGTTAATCAATGAGATTCAATACTAGGACCTTCTATCATATCCCCCTTCGAATAACACAATCCTCAATTTTGTCTTCGCATTAACAACACCTCTTTTCCTCATTCTTTAGCTGTATTTGTAGTTACATCCTATTCAATATCTTGGTATACCACCATACTTCAACATTCCAACATATGCCTATGTTAGTAATCAAGTAAGCATACCTAGTATAACAATTATCAAGAAACACTTATATTATACACAATATTTCTCAATTCCATGATGTAAGTATCTATTCAAAGATATGTATGTATTTTTTATTTAATATTTAATTTGATAATCCTTTCTAACACACCCTCAAGGTTCTAGCCACCATCCCACATGAACTTACAAGTTTCCTCCTCCTTGATACACTCACCCTCTAGGCTTAGATGTCCCCTTGTCTACTAAACAATCCCTTACATGAACCATCTTTCCATGGATTTCTCATGTAAGGAGAGTACCAACTTATTACTATATATCCACTAGTAGTATATAACTTGTGGAAATCAGAGGGTTCCTTTGTCATAACAATGACCTTCCTTCAAGGCTTTTGATCTTCAATAGCCATCATATATCATGTATCAAACACATACAGTTACAATATATATATATATATATATATAGATATATATATATATATATGTATGTATGTATGTATGTATGTATGTATGCACATATACATACATATATGTACATATGTACATATACATATATACATATCTACATATGTACATATATATATATATATATATATATATATATATATATGTATATATATATATATATATATATATATATATATATATATATATATATATTCATAATAATACAACTTATAAATTCCAAGTCTAATTCATAAATAATAACATATTTCATAAGTATGAGATTCCTTCTCATGGTGTTTAGCTCTTGTGTGGCGTAGCACCTAATATTTCTTACATAATTACACTCATTTTCATATTTGGGACCATTCCACCTACAACCTAAATTTTTTAATCAACCAAATAAAAGTGATTATCTATGCATATAATCCTTTATTTCAATATTTACTACCATCCATGAGGTTTTCTCAGAATAATATTAACAAACTAATAATTCAATTATTTTTAGTTGTTAATCATACTCAATTAAGTGGAACTATGTTTCAATGTACATGTGTTACTTAGCATACCTACCATTACAAGATGAAACAAAATAGTTATTCCAATAAACCGATGTGTCGATATTCATGATCACATCTACTCAATCCATCCCTGTCGCTTGATTTCAAAATCCTACATTTCTATATCATGTATTCCACCATCATCAATTGGAAGGTCTAACCAACACCTCAACACGTCATCTAGTCACCCCCCATATGTACCTCTAACATAATACAAGGAAATTCCAAATGTTATCTACTATATATTACCTTAGGAATTCTCTCCTTTATAGGTGCTCCTCACTATTTGCAGGAAGGTTATAGTCTACTATGCCAATATAAGCAGGGAGACAAGTGGACATTTCTGTAGTACTATATCCTTCCATATCCATCAACAATATGGTCTTGCACATTATCTCTATTGGAATTAACTATCATGTGTTATACAAATTCATAACATGATTTTGTTACCAATTCATTCATTATAAGTGAATCGATCATGAGATACTAATTCATGGTTGAATAAAAAGGATTATAAAAATCTTTCCATACCAAAATATTATTCATTCATCATATCCCACCTAGGTATCATTAGCACACATGCATTCAATCATAAACAAATAAATGAATATATAAAGTATGCCTAAAGGAATTCTTACTCCAATCATTACAAGTCATATATATTGGCATGATTAATTTTCATATTTGGATAGTTTCCTTCAGCATTCCTGATGTTACTTGATCATTTGATGTCTCGTGGAAACTCACATGATCCCTTAATCAACCTATTTACAAGCATCCTATCATATTTATCCTTTTCACAAGGTTTTCTATCATACGCCACTTCAGCATCAACATTTTCAACCGTCATTGAGATTTTATTTAGAATAAATTGTGTGTCAATCTTTGAAATGTCCAATGTTTCGAGTGGACACTCCACCCATCATCAAGGAAAAAGACAAAAATAAAATAAGTGGGTTTAGTAATGAAAAGAGAATATAAAGGTAACAGAAAGGAGTTAACCATGAAATAATAATATGGGCTCCAATGAATGGAAAATATATTCAAATAATATAAAGAATAAAATATACCTTAGGATAAATTTGAGGCATAAATTATTAAGAAGCCAACGAAGACAGATATTTATAAACTAATTAAAGGATTCAAAAAAATATGAAAATATGGATTAAAATATTAAATTATTATTTTTTTAAATTCAAGGTATTTTGGATTCATAAAAATTGTTTCAACAAGACATGCGCTTTGTTGAAACATTGTGGAAACAATTTCATGTTTTGGAGAATCCTCTAGAATATGGTGCAATAACAATATTATGGAATATTTTAGATGGTATCTAATACTTACAAGAAAATATATCATAATACTTAAAATTAGAATATCTTTGCTAAACCATGATTTTGTGACCAATAGAGGATGAGAGGATATTTAGTGCACTATCATTTTTGAAGTCAAATTTGAGGAAAAAACTTGATAAACATATGGATATATGTCTAAAAATATATGTAACAAAGTATGACATTAACAATTTTCCATATGAAAGAGCACTAGCTCTTTGGAAATCATATTGTGATAGAAGGGGCAAAGACAATACAACAAACTTCTCTAATAAAATTGATATGGAACATGATATTTTAGAGGATCAAAATTACAGTTCATGTGGAAAAGATTGTGTTCAGAATGAATCAAATGCGGACCAAATTGAGAAGTGAAAAATTGATATACCACAATATTTTATCTATTCCAATATATATGAAGTCCCAAAGGACACTTATTTTTGTATACATGTTCCATAAGTTGTGTAAGAAAAATTGAATGGAATAGTACAAATGAGGTGATTCCTTTTATTTGATTAAATTTGTTGTTCCTCTATTTTTGGTGCAGGTTCTAAATTATTTATCACAACAACATTATTAATACTATATGCCAATTTTACATTGAATTTGGGGTAAGGAAATGTTATATACTTTCTATTCTTTATTGTAACATTGAAGCTATATTTCCTTGCTTCATTTTTTTTAAGATTGATTTCATGATAATTAACTATTACTTTATCCCTTTCTTGTATGTGATAGAAAATGAAGCAATAATTTTATGAGGTGAGGATCTATATTTTGACATAGGTAGTGTCCTTTTATAAAAGGATAAATAAGTACTTTAACAAGGCTTTTACTAAGCAAGAATGGGTTCATTTCAATTAGATGAGTTTTTTTTTTTTTTTTGTAGCTCTAATATCTTGGTACTGTTAATGGTTTGCTTGTTTGTTGCATTTGGATCATTTTTCCAAATTTGAAAATTTTGGGTTTATTTTGGTTAAAAATTATGATCTCTTAAATTCTTATAGTTTTTATTTGATTTTAATTGATCCTTTTGTTAAAGCATGATTTGTTTCATCTTATTTTATTGATTTAAGGGGTTCAGTCAAAGTTAAAGACCTTTGTTGAGTAAAAATGTCTTTTTTTTTCTTTCTTTTTTCATGTTCATTTGAGAATGATATGGTATTAGGATTAATATATGACTTCACTTATTATCTAGGCATTCAATGTGTTTTCCATAATTATTATTATTTTCTTTATATATTTGATTATTGAAGGATATGTTTTATTTTATTTTTATTTTATTTCCTCTCATGTTGTGGTGTCACAAAAGAATATTCACCTTTTAGAATCTACTATTTTATTTTATGTTTTCTTTGAAAATACTTATTGTTTGTTAAGAGAGGAAAATGGTCTCTCCTTAGTTAAGTGAAGAAAAAATGGTCTATGCATTAGGATCCTATGTGTTCATCATAGAAGTCATATTATCATCAGGACATTAATATAATGCAATTATACTTTGATACCAATACAAAAAACATCACATGTAATTAGTTGAGAACGATAGATTGTTTAGTGTAGTACTATTCTTGAAGTGAAAACCCCCTTGATGATCATTTTTTTGTGACATATTTTTCCAAGTAATGAACATTCATAGACTATTTTTTATATTTGTGTTGGATTTTTTAACTCACCCATTGTAGATTTTTAATGAGTTTGTGTTATTACCTTTCTTTTCATCATGTAGGAAATTAAGTTTCAATGCATATTTATCTTCCATTCATTCTCATTTTTTATTTTCTGCGATTTCAAATAATTTTTTACCAATTCAACATTATTAGAATTGTTAACTATAGAATAAAGTGCAACAACGACTACAATAGTTATGATACAAAAGTAGGGGAAAAAACTAAATATTATGATGAAACACCATATTTTAAAGTTGTTGGTTTGTTTGAACTTGAGGAATTGGAGAAGTATCTACCTTTTAGAAAGGTGATGTATAAGAAAACAAAAGAATTTTATGTAAATATTCATGATTTTTATATAGCTATTCATAGACATTATTTTAATGTGAAGCCTATAGAATATTAATTACATAGAATAAGGCAGGGTTATCTAGATGTGTAAAGACCAAGTTTGAGCAAAAGAATTTATTTGGTTCAACATCACATTCTTTTGGGGGTGCCTTTCCAATTAGTTTTCTCTTGGGTTGTGATAAGACATTTGTGGTCAAACATAATAAAAACATGCAAAAAGATTTGCAATCATGTATAACAATAACCTAGAGCAACATTACCCGTGATTTTGTAATATCCCAAAAGGGAGAATGCAGTAATACTAAAACATAATAGATGAACTGCAACTAAGTAAACAAATAATCTAAAAACGCCATCAAAATGTACATACTAGCTGAGCCATTTTATTAACAAGGAGGTGGATAAAGAAGTATAGCAGTGCTCAAAATATGAGACACTCAAGCCAAAGAACAAGGATAGAATGCCTCTAAGGTCCTCCCACAAGAGGGATTGTGTAATTGTTGGACTGCTGGAGGAAATACTGCGTTGTCCTTGCTACAAATTTTGGGGCATCAACTACTGGAAACTATGGTAATGTAGATCTGGCAGTTCCAAAGCTCAGAAGATGTTGAAAATTGAGATCCGAGCTCTGTTGGGTACCGGATTTGTATAATTTCTTCTTCCATTTTACCCTATATTTCTATCTCTTTGTACCATTATTAATCTTAAACGCATGAGGTAAAACCCTTTCTCTTATCTTTCATGGGATATTTTATTAATGAAGTAATTGTCATGGAGGTTTTACCTTTTTACATATTAACTCCGATATTTATACAGATTCGGCCAAATCAGGAGCGTTGCAGTTGTAAGTTGAAGAACAGCCCATCTCTAGTGCTTTCCTCATTTGTTGTTACAACGTAACAGAATCTGTTTGTACCAGCGCCATTTCAGTCCTTTTTACAGTTTCCTTCTGGGCAACTAGGTTTCTGTTGTAACAAAATGTATTTTTGTGATTATGGAGTTTTTGAGGGGAATCAGGGATTCCAATACATTTGTATAAAAGGTCTGCGGGTTTTGAATCAGGGTTAAGCCCTTTTTCATACAGATATTATAACAAATCTATTTTGTCATTAATCGAATGTGAAACATCTTTTTGTTTCTTCTATAATTCGTGAGTTTACCGCATACTTGATCAGAGAGTTGGGCCCACTCTTCTGATCAGGTGCTTCATTTTCCTTTCTTGCATTGTATTTATGATTTAGTGTGATTTTATTACTGTTGTTATGGTTAATCTTTAATTGTTGTGAATGTCTTTCAATTTTTTAGTTTACTTAATTGTTGTTACAGTGGACTGTGTGTCATGGATTTAAACCTTTGATCTACAACAGGTCATGTGCGTGTGGATGCATATACTTTGACGTTAGTCTTGAAATAACTAACGCCCTTGGGTTGATAATTTATGTGGAAAAAGGGGTGAATTATTTTCATACCCAGACACCAACATTTTGGCGTCGTTGTCGAGGAAGGCTAACAGGTGCAAGAACAGGATCTGCAACAGATCTAAGGGTCAATCTCTCATCTTGGGGAGGGAATTTATTGCCCTGCTTCAAGTCCTGAGCGTAAGTGTGTTGAGTTTTTCTTTTCTATTTTTTTTTATTTTATTTTTTGTAGAATCGATCTCTTATCTTCGGGAGGGCATTTGTTACTCTTGTCAAGCCCTGAGCATAGCATGATGTTTTTCTTTCTTCTTGTTTTTCTCTTTTGTTAAATTCAACCCCTCATCTTGGGGAGGGTATTTTGAAACCCTGCTCTAAGTCCTGGGTGTAGTTTCCAGTATTTCATTTTTATTCTATTTTCTTTGGGCCAACTTCTCATCCTGAGGAGGGTATGTGATTACCCTACTTCAGGTCCTAAACTCTGATTTTCCTTTTTTTTTATTGTTTGTTTGAATCTATTCTTTCATCCCAGGGTCCTGAGCGAATTGTTGTTACTTTAATGAACCCTCCTCACAATTTTTATAAAAAAAGATCTGAATAAGAGGGGTATAGGAAGACCCCCAAAGAAAGGAAATAATCTAGGAAGGAAGACATACATTCAGCAAATTATTGAAAAATCTACATCTGAGGCATCATCCCGTGTTGTTGTTAGGGTTAGAATTTAGACAAAGTCTGAAGGGCAATCTGTGGAGCAACCAGTGTCATCCACGGTACCAGAAGGTGTTCTTTATATTGCGGAAGACTTAATAAACATGATATTAGTGGAGGAGACTTACTTATCATCAGCAAAAGTGGAAGAAATAGAAAGTAGGGGATCAGAAGAGCTACACAATTCTAACTGGGAAGGAGAACCTCAAAAAGGGTTTTCATCCCCACGACACCAAGGTAGCGCAGTAAAAATTCTTGTAGCTAAATCAAATGATTCTGATTTGGTGAAATAATTCTTGAAATATTTTGAGTCACCAAGGAACAAGGGGAGCACAGTGCAACCTCCTACCACTAAATCACTCCAAATACCAGCTACAACACTAGTTGAAATTCCAAGTGAGTATTGGAGGGTATTTATGGCACCTGTAAGTTCCTTTATTGAATTTCCCATTGCAAATATTACAAGTGATGCGCCAATGACACCCATCCCTTTAACGACCTTGCCTAGTTTCCATGGGCTTTCTTCTGAAGACCCTGATATGTTCCTCTTTGAATTTGATATTGTCTATCAAGGATATGACTATATTACTGATGCTTAGAAATTGAAGATATTTCCTACTACCCTAAAGGAGATAGCCCTGAGATGGTTCATGGGTTTAGGAGGGAGTACAATTGCCTCATGGGAAGGGATGAAAGAAGTTTTCTTGGAGAAATACCAAGATTACTGTGAATCCCGTGACATTAAGGAGAAAATATTTAAATTTTCACAGAAAGAGGATGAAAACATCGAGGACTATGTAGAACAATTTAAATACATATTGTAGAGGTCATGACATAGTGACCTGGACAAGGACATTCTGAAGATCATTCTTCTTCGAGCACTTAGGGAAGACTCACTGCAACTTCTAAATATAGTAGGTAAAGGGGATATTTCGAAAGAATAATTTGATATTGTATGTGAAAATTGTATTAAGTGTTCACGAGGGGCTACAAGTAGTGGACAAGGGATTCGTTCATCAAGGACTTCCGGTGGAGGGGTTACAAAAACAGAAATTGGAAATCTACTGGACAATCTAAGGACCGATATTCTGAGCACACTTTCAGCTCAAATGGACACTCTATAGGAAAAACATAAGCAAATGGAGTTGGAAAAAATCATGGCCATATTATGCCCATAGTGCAGAAAGAAGCACCCTTTGAAGGAATGCCTATTGAACACGGTGGAAACCTGCGCAATATGTGAACAGACTCGTGCGACCAGTTCGTGTCCTTCCTTGCCTGGGCTGAAAGCAGTTTCCCAAGAAGCAAGTGAAGAAAGCATGGTAGACTAGCTGTACTTAATGGGGCAGAAGAAGCCATGGCAACCTCGACCACTAGCTATGAATCTAGGTATGTTTCAGGACCCATCTCAGTACTTTAACAATTTTAATATGGGTCCCAAATCTAAACTTTTTTCATCCATGTGGTCTCAATATCAGTATCCCCCTTTGCAACAATGGATTCCTCAAGCTAGTATGAATCCTTCATTGAATTAGACCTGGCGTGGACCCTCTCCTACTGGACAGTTTCCTCAGTCTATGCCTCAACAGCAACATCAGTTTCCCTCCAATGTACCCCTAGAAAACCCAGCCATTAGACCCCAGCTTCCTATCCAGCCCAACCCAAATCCAAACAATAAAGGGGTCCAACAAACATACACTCTGAACCTTCCGTCTTACAGCATTTCTACCGTGCGACTTAATGAAATAAATGTATGGTCTGGCCTGGTAGTAAATGCATCTACTTCACCTATTATTACATAACAAATTGACAGTGGAGATATAGAACCAGAATAGAGAATATTAAGGGAGAATTTAGACCAAAACATAATAAATTAGACACCTCCCCAAGTTTTTCCTAATCAAGGTCATTTAACTTCTCCTCCATATCCTGAAATACTGACCTTTAGTAAGCCAAACCCTAAAGAAGAATTTGATTTCCTAGGGGAACTACAAAATCTCTGTTAAAATACCCCTGCTACAAGCTATGAGGGATTTACCTATATATGCAAAAACTCTAAAGGAATACTGCTCTAAGAAACTAGGGAGGAAACCTAAGGATCCATTAACCATTCATGTAGTGGGCAGACTATCTGATATCATGTTAGGAAAAATCATGTCTGCAAATATGAAGACCCTGGGAACACGATTATAACAATAAATATTAATGGGGTTGAAATCCCAAACATAATGGTGGATTTGGGAGTGGTCATTAACATTATCACTTCTGAAACAATGAACACATTAGGACTTGGAAACATTAAACTAGCCCCTACTATTATGGAACTTGCAAACAGATCCACAATTAAACCAGTGGGGAAATTATAGGATGTGATCATTTCAGTAGACTCATGGCATTACCCTATGGACCTCCTTATATTACAGACCTGATCTTCAATAGGTGGTCACCCATTGATCCTAGGAAGACCCTGGCTTGCAACTACATATGCCTACATAGGGTGTCGATCTAGGCACATGATTATATCTAATGGGACAATTACAGAGAATCTCAAGCTTTATCCTCCTGCGGAACCAAGCCCATCTAAAAAATCATTACCCATTCAAAAATCTCTACCTGTAGAAGAGCCTAAACCCGAAAATGGAGATGTTAGACCAGTCCTCACTATTGGGCAGGCCCTTTAATTCAAAACAGAAATCGAGGATGATGCCATTAACGCTTTCATAAATGATTCCAGTTTAGTTTCTGATTCAACTCAACATATTCTAGAATTTGTTGTGAGATGTGAGACACTGGAAAAAATTGAACTAGAAGATGACATCAAAGATATTCCTGTAACTTCATCCCATGATAGTACTCCAATTGAGATTGAACCAGGGAAAACACTTAATATCAACCCAAACCTGCCTGAACCTCAGAAAAAACAGCTTTTGAAATTCCTTCAAGATCATTGGGAAGATTTTTCCTGGGATTATATCGATATGAAGGGTATCCCTACCAACCTATGCACTCATAATATCTATATTAAAGAAGATTTCCGCCATATAATACAGCCTCAATGGAGGATGAACCTTGCTCTCAAAAACATTTTTAAGGAAGAATTACAAATATTATTGGATGTAGGATTCATTTACCCCATCTAAGATATCAAATGGGTATCTCTGCTAGTTATTGTTCCCAAAAATAATGGTAAATGGTAGATCTATTTAGACTACAGGGAACTAAATAAGGCAACACAAAAATACCATCTCCCTTTACAATTCATTGACCAAGTCTCGGACACCTTGGCTGGGAAGAAGTTCTTTTCCTTCCTAGATGGATTCAGTGGATATAACCAAATCCAAATAGCCCTGGAATACCAGGATAAAACAGCTTTCACATGCCCCTTGGGAACCTTTGCATACAAGGTCCTCCCATTTGGCCTATGTAATGCTCCTGCTGCCTTCTAGAGGGCAATCTTGGGAATATTTTTTGATTTGGTCAATGATAAGGTTGAAATATATATGGATGATTTTACTCCATCTGGAAACTCATTTGAGGAAGGATTGGAAATTTATAGAAAGTACTCAAAAGATGTAAACAGACCCATGTATCTCTGAGTATAGTCAAATGCCATATGATGAGGAAAGGAGTAGTATTGGGACATTTTCTCTCAGCTGCTGGAATCCAAGTTGATTCGGCTAAAGTAGAGATAATATTACACTTCCCAGTACCCAAAACACCCACACAGGTACATAGCTTTATTGGTTGTTGTTACACCATTTTTTGGTCATCTAACCTACTATCATTAGATGGACCCAAGTACACCATGTAAGACCAATTTTACCCTAAGTAAAATTGCTTTCACTATGTAAAATAACTTAATAAACCACATTTATTAGGTTGTTTATGGTCTAAACAAGAAACCCCAAAAGGAAATATTAAACAAACCTATATTTGTTTGATTTTCCTCATGGAATAATTAATTAAACCATAATTTAATTATTATTCCCAGTCATGTTTAACCCAAAAACAAAGAAATTAATTAGATAAACCTTTTATTTATCTTATTATTTTCTAGGAATAATTATTTAAATCTTATTTAGATAATATTCCTTGTTAAATATGACCAAATCATCCACAAATAATTAAATAAATCATTATTTATTTGATTATCCTTCAACCACTTCCTTAAAAAGATAAATGAATCATTTATTTATTTATTATTCACAAATAAAGGGATCTAGATTTTATTTATTTATTATTCACAAATAAAAGGTGGATCTAGATTTGGTTAACATTATTTTAATCATGCACCAAGATCTAGAATGACCCAATATTTTGTTATAAATAGGAGGGTTTTTCCTACCATTCTTCACCTTTTGTTGCCTATTAGATCACTCTGGATCTAAACACTTGGTCCGACTTTGAGCCATTATCATTGTCATATTTTCCATTATTTGCTGTGTGAGCTCCCTTTGAGTTCTATCTTTGTGTGGGTTTTCTACACCAACAGGAGAGAGAAATGCTAGATCTGAAGTGCTGAGGACTTCCAAGAACCCATCCCATTGAGGAGAATTGGAAACATCTTCTTGTTTTCCTCCCAGGTGCCCTTAATACAAAAAATTCTTTCAAAATTGTTCTTGTCTTGTCTATTGGATATATGGAGCAAACCCTTCTTTTTACTGCTTAATGTCTTTCTATGCATAGATCTGGTTTTTTGCAGCTCTTGTCTTGATCAACTAACTGCAGATCTGAAGATATTGGCAACCACATTTGATGTTAGGGCTATTAGTTATGCGTAGCTAAAGTGGTCTTTTTTCGTACACTTCGACAAAGGATTCATACTAACAATTGGCGACTCCACACGGGTTTTCAATTACGACCACTGTCGTTTTTCATATTCCTGCATATCCAGCTACTTCAGACCCTAGGGTTTCTTTTCAGCTTTTTGTTTTTCCTATTTTCATGTTGTTTTTCACCTATAAAACCCTAAAACATTAAAATTTCTAACTTCCACGTGTTTCTGGCCCTATTGCGCAGGTGATAGACATCAGCCGCAACTGAGACGACAACTTTTCCACAAATCTGCCGCCGAGACAACCGGAGTTGGAGGTCGCACTTTTCAGCCCAAAAACAATGACCTTGACTCCAGGTCGCACTTTTCAGCCCCTTTTCTACAACCTGAACAGGAAAACAGGTCAGAACCTGCGACTTGTGCTTTTTTCTGCTATTTTTCTGCAATTTTTCTGGGTTTTGCTGAAGCTTCTGTAAGGGTTTTCTAGCCTCTGTCTCCACCCGTTTGGACCTGTTTCTGATATGTTTTGCTCATCTAAGTGGGAACCTAGCCCCTTAGGGCTTCAGTACCCTCCACTTTTGGTGGAAGAGTTTTAGCTGTTTCAGGTGTCTGTTTTTTCAGAGTTTCAGCCTTCCCTTTTTTCAGATCTGATACCTCATTCTCAGATCCCTTTATATCAGCTCTTCTTCCTTTCAAATCACCTCTTGTAGTTTTTTTTGGACCTCCCTTTAGGACCTCCTCCCTGTCCTTTCTGCTTTTTGCTGATTTCCTCCTTTTTTCCAGACACCTTGCCTCTGCCTCTTGGCTGTGATCTGCACCTCTTTTCAGCAGCTTTCTCCTTTAGATCCCTGTCCCTTTTGACCCTAGATCTATTGGCCTCTTTTTAGTGTGTTTTGACTAGATTTTTTCCCTCTTTTAGATTAGTTTTGAGAGACCCGCCTTTTTGGGTTGAATCGATGCACTAGTAGCTGTTAATTTTCTGTTATTTTCAGCATTATATACTGTTTTTGCAGCATTATTTTCAGTTACGCAACACACTTTTTCTCTTTCTCTCAAAATGGAAAGGGTTTAAAAATTAAAATTAACGCACGCCACACACTCACCCTAAGCGAAGAAGAGCCTGGTTTACACCTCCAGGCACCGACTTTAAAATCAATTGACACTGCACCTTTTTGCCCTTGTTTCGACATCGTAATCACTTGATTCTGCACCTCCCTGCCTTTGTCAGTCGTTCTTCTTCCCCTTGTGCCATGTTTGTGTTGTCACCATTGCGCCCCCAAGGCGCGCTTCCTGGAGACTTCTTGGCATTCACCCTCAGTTTTCGGTCGATCGACCTGCTCCGTCCCGCCGTCGTCGAGCCAGTCCTCCTCCGAGTCCGCACTCCGACTCCTCTTTTGATTCATTGGGTTCTCCTTTTCCTTCTGGTTCTCCCCCTATCACCTTCACTATGTCTGGTCTAGGGCCTAATGCTAGCGGAAATCCCGGCCCTAATGCCGAGACAACTACTAGTGGAACTGCCATAGGAACTACCTCGGCCGCACCCTTGCTGCCGTACATCGCCGACCTCAACCTCCCCGATTTCAATCAGTTGATCAATGACCCTATCCGCCACGATGTTGGTTGGCCTGCTATGCCAACCAAGCTCCCCTCTGACATCCCTAAGTTCAAAGGCCTTGCTGGAGAAGATCCGACCAACCATGTCCGATCTTTCCACATGTGGTGTTCCTCCAATTCCATTACCAATGATTCCATCCGTCTTCGGTTGTTCCAACGCACGCTTACCGGCAAGCTTCTAAATGGTATGTTGACCAAGCCACCTCTTCCCATACCACCTTTGCGACCATTGCCCAAGCCTTTTTATCTTATTTCCAGCTCCCTCTCTGATACGATACTGGTACGGAGCTTTTGACCTCTTTCAAGCAAACCTCTTTGACCCGCCTTTCCACTCATGTCCAGGAATGGCGTCGAAGACGAAGCTTGTGTCGCTCTCCCCCCTTCGAAGATCGGGTTTATATGGACTGGTTCCTTCGCACTTTCTTAGCTCCCATTGGCAAAGATGTCGCCTCCCATTTCCCTCAAACCGAAGAAGCCGCCCTCCAAATAGCCTTGAAATATGACCTGATCTATGCTTAGTCTGGTTATGTTTATACCGTCCTTCCTAACCTCCCCAGGCCCGGAGGCGCTAACGCCCCGGGGGAATCTCATTTCGCCGACGGTATCGTTGGAGCCCTTTCTCATCCGTATGCTCAACCTCGTATGGGCTATGGTCTCCCTCAAGGAGGGGCCAGCACCTCTAGCACTTTTCCCCCTCCAGGTAGCATGTATCTAGGATACGGCATGCCTCATCCTTTTGCCCAACCTCCTGCTTACCTCAATGTTTCCCAACCTCACCAATACCCTTATCCGCAGCCTGGTGCGCTAGCTCCTCCAGCATATGCGCTTCCACCTCCCTTGCCTCCTCCAACCCCGCAACAGCACCTACAGCCCCCTCCTGGGCAAGTATTTGCACAGCAGGGCGCGACTAATCCCCCTTCTTAAAGAAGGCGGAGAGGCAATCCAAATCCATCCGCCCCTGGTATACGTGGACCCAATCCTCAAGGTACTGAACCTAACACCGCTAACCAGCAACAAGGCACTCATCCCAAGCCGGACAGGCCTCTTCGCACAAATAAGCCTTGTTCGTGTTGCGGTGTTTATGGTAATTACACCCACGATTGTCCCCTCTTACTACATATGCGGTAGATGTGGGAGTCTCAAGCCACATTGCGAGGACAACATGCCTCCCCTCATGCTCCCCCTAATGTGGCCACTACTCAACCAGCTATGTTTACTGATCCTTTCCCTCAGCAAGGATTCGTGGCTACCCAACCACCTGACGGATGGGTGTCGCCATCCACCTTCCCCTTTCGGTTCCTCCAATTACCAGAGATCGCATGATGAACTCGATCCTTCCACAACCGCTTCTCAACCTCGTTCAAACCTCGGTCTCGCCGTTGCCCCAAGCCTCCCGCCCACCGTCTCGAGTCCCCTTCGTGTCTCTGCGAGCCTCTTTCGACATCCAATGGCCCCTTACATATCCCTCAACCCAAAGTTGAGGTTCATACCAAGATTCCTAAAGGACCATTACGTCGAAATGCTGCTTCTGGTCGAGCTGCTCATTCGTATAGCATAGTAGATGATTTGGCGCAATCTCCTGTTGCCATTTCCACATTGGAACTCTTCCAATCGTGCCCTTCCCAAAAGAAGGCTCTGCTATCTGCTGTGGGTGCTGTAGATCCTGCTGATGACCAAATGATTTTTTTTGATGCCCATCAATCAAAACATCCTCCTCTTCCTGCTTCCGTCGCCTTCCAAATCCCAGTCAAAATCCGGAATGCCAACATTTCTCGGTGTATAATTGATGAGGGGGCATCCACTTGTGTAATGTCCGCTTCGGTTTGGAAGCAACTCGGATCTCCTGAGTTGGCCCCTTCCATGATCACCCTTTGAGTGTGGGACGGCCACGCCTCCCATCCCATCGGCCTTTTTCGCAATTGTCCTATCACCCTTGCCGGTAAGACCATTTGCGTTGACGTCAAAGTCATCGATGCCCCTCTAGACTACAACATTCTATTGGGGCGAAGCTACACCTATGCCATGTCTGCTGTCCCATCCGCGGTTTTTCTCAAGATGTCTTTTCCTCACAATGGAAAGATAGTCACCATTGACCAGTTGACTTACCATGAGCCACCATCTCAGGCCTCCCCGGAGACAACCATCTCTTCTGTAGCCAATAAGCAAACCGTCGATTCCTTGACCAGTGTCTCCCCGGGCGTCTACAAATATTCCTCCCTACTTGGAACTTTTCCTGGTCTCCCCCCTCCTCATATCTCTGATCCCATCTTGTCGAATGTTTGCATGATGCAATCATCTCGGGCTTCCCTCAAGCAACCCACTTCGGCTAGTCAACAACCTCATACTCAACCTCACCCATCGTAACCCACTCCTATCCCTTCATCTCCGCCAGCCGGACCTCCTCCCTCTGGCCCTTCTCCTTCAGTTGGTATCCCTGAACCCCTTTATCCCCCTGGATTGGTTCCCCCAGGCCTTAATCATCTCGGAGCCGTCCCTCCTGGTCATTATCCCGCGGGTTAGATACCTTTCCTGGCTCCCCCTCCTAGAGTCTATTCGGTCCCCGTCATGGCCACCCTCTCTCTCCCTAACCTGACCCTGGGCATACCCGTCTGGTACCTTGACCTTCCAGCTGCTACCCCTCCTAGTCACCCCAAACCCTATATTGCTTTGACACCGGTTCAACCGGTCCCCCTCGCTTCCTCTGTTGCTACCATGCCCCCTGCACCTCCCCAGGACCCTACCCATGTGGTGGCAGCTCCAGGAAAGAAAGGCAAAGCTCGCAAGGGGGCATCCAAATACAAGGCCACCCCGACTGACCCAGCCCCTCCTCCACCCGCAAAGCCTTGCGCCTTGTGATATGTCGTCGGTCACGCCACCCATACTTGTCCTGAGTTGCCCCGCATTCAACCCATGGTTAAAGTCACGTTCCCTGAGTCTACGGTCTCCGACCCTTCTCTTCCGTCCTTGTCCGTAACCAAGAACCCAAAAACTATTCGCACTAGCAAACCCTGTGCTTTGTGCGGTGTACATGGCCATTACTCCCACCATTGTCCTCCCCTGACGCATTACCACACCTCTTTAGAAGTAGTCCGAGAGTATGAGGTTGAACAAAATCAATCCGCCTCTCCCATACTCGCGCAGTATGCCTCGGGTCAGCTTGACGATCCCCACGATCCCATCGACATTCCCCCCCTGATGTCCAGATGATGGAGTCTACTACGACCATTCTTTACCTATCATCCTTTGTGAGACCCTTGGAGCACATTCCCCTCGAATCCTCCCATGTTGTTTTGCTCGATCCCCCTTCAGCGACCACCCTGGGCTCAACATCTTTCAACCATTCATTTCCCTGTTCTTCTGTCATTCCCCGTGACGATTCGTATGCGAACCTTTCTTCCCCTACGGATGCTTTAGGTAACTTTGCCGTGTCATGTGGTGTTTGTTCCACCTTTGACCCCCTCTCTTCCGCCCCTACGCGAGATAACTCCACCCGTATCTCTGTTGATCTCCGCAGCCTGAGTCCCCGCCATACCTCCTATATCCCTCATATACCACCCTCTAGTTTGTATATGAGTCATAGCCATCCTGCTCATCGCACTCCCTCCCGCAGTTGCCACTCAATGTCTTCTGTATGCTCACGCTACCCTCATTGTCCCTCCTCCCCCCATTTGTTGTCTTGTAACACTATTCCGCAGGACCTCCCGTCCCCACCCTATATCGGTTACGCCGATGGTGCAAGTCGTTACTCCCGGAATCTAGCCTCGGTAGGTTGGGCCATTTTCACCCCCTTGCATGCCCTTGTGCTCTCAAACGGGGTCTGCATTGGTACTACCACCAAAAATCAGGCTGAATATGATGCAGTGCGTGGTCTCTTAGCCAATGCCCTCTATCATCGCATCCTCCATCTACATGTTCGTTTGGATTCCCTACTTCTTGTCATGCAACTAAATGGTGTTTATCATGTGCATAACCCTGTGTTGTTTCGACGATATTTACGAGTGAAACTCTTGATACGTGAATTTGAAACCATAACTTTCAACCATGTACCTCGAGAACAGAATCACTATGTAGATAGTATTGCAAACCATGTTCTAGATTGGCATTTATCACACGCATTTCATACAAGACAATAAAATTCATAATCATTAACAAAGATGCATATCCATAATATGTGTCACAAAACATGTGTTTAGAGTCCATCTACTGTGATACATATGACATGCCCATCGCATGTTACAAAAACTCAAAACTGGGGGCACCACCTGCCCCTACATACACACTAGGGGGCACCACATGCCCCACACCTACTCACTATTTGGCGGATCCCGAGCCAATGGCTCTGCTCCTGAAGCTCATAGATCACGTATGCCTTGAGCGGCCATCGCCATGCGCTGCATGACACCTCACCATTCCGAGGGTAGACCAATACATGGCTCCACGTACTGGTCGTCTAAGTCTCGCCACCCGCGCTCTGAAACTCCGGTCAGCAACCTCTCACATCTACGACGGATTTCCTCCAGAAGGGCGGCCGCATCCTCATTGCGCGCTGCTCTCGACCCACTCGGCCCTGCAGCTCCAGATGCTGCCGGTCGTCCCATATATCCGGCCGGTTTTACCGGAGCTATATTTTCATACCAAAAGTACATGAATCAGTACCCTATCTACTATTCAATAAATTTAACATGCCCATACAAGAATAGTAATTTTTCACTTCCCATCGGGCCTCCATACTCGACCAGGCAGAAGTGGCAGGTCCGGATCTCCACAATAACTCATCCTGCTATAGGGATAGTCATCTAGGTATAGCGGCATCTGATCCCAATGGGAAAAAAACTCAGGACGAAACACCCGTCCGACCGCCCCTCCTCCTCCTCTGCATAGTAGGCACCCCCACCGGCGCATCCTGGGCTCCCTCAGGCCCCCATATGGGAGCTGTATACGAGGTCGTAGGGTCGGGATATTCTCAAAAAAGAAGGAACACAATAAAGTCCCATACGAGCAATCGTGGTTCACTTGCCGCTTGCAAAGAGACAGCTGTCGTTTTAACGACACCAACATCATTTGGGCCCACCCATAGTAGGTCCCACTCAACACACTCTCTACGATCATCATCTGGCCCCCAATGATGTGTTGGAACGCCTGGCTGCCCAGGATCCGCAGCACGGCTGCGGCCACTCCCCGGGTCTTCAGTCTCTCTAGGTCCCCGATCGGTATCCGCATCCCTTTGACTTGGAGACCCGGTCGGCAATGCCTTTAAACATACTCCATGATGTTCTGCCCCCGCGGTAACACTGGCTGCATGTTTCCCACCATCCCAAGTGGCGGGAGACCTGTCAGGAAATACACATCCTGGATTGTCAGTTCGATCCTGTGCCCCTGCACTACAAAGACCTCATGCTCTGGATCCCAATAACTGATAATCCGGGCCAACAAGGGCTCTCCAGCTCTCATCAAAGGGTTCTCCAAAAACTTCAGAACCCCAAACCTGGCCAACACATGATGGACACCTTGATCTGCCTGGATCTCTGCCCGCAATGTACCCAGGTCTCTCTCTCTCCAGTTCACCCGTATATCTGCCATATCTGCACAAAAACATCATCTTTTTCAACCTACAGATATGGAATATTGTAACCAAACACAAAAAACCCAACTCTCAGCCATCAAACAACACTAAAACCCCCTCATCTTCCAGGTCGCACTTTTTGCCAAATCCTGGGACAGGTCGCACCTTTTGGCTCAAAACCTGCGTCCCAGGTCACAGACTTTGGCCCAAAAAGTGTGACCCGACCGAAAAGATGCAAGAGGGGTTGTTCCTGAGATTCTGGGCCCTAATCTGAACTTTCAATCCATCAAAATGAAAGAGTAAGGTTAGGCCTTCTCTCCTCTCTACACTCACCACAACAACACTAGCAAATGAGTGGATTTGGAGGGAAAACTGCCTTATTAAAAGAGAACCATTGTTTCTTCTTTCGCCTGCTACGACCATACCGTAGCTCCGTTTGACAAACCGTCTGCATTGTTGGAAAGCTCTCATCGAGCCCTCAAATGGGTATCTGTTATTTTTTTGTGATTTGATACTTCACCAGGACACATTTTTTCCAAGATGGGTCACTTCACCTCTCCTTAAAATCGCATTTCTTCACTTACAACACTTGTACTTGGGGCACCACTTTGCCTCCTTACTTGTCTTTGTTCGTGTTGATTTTCGTCATGAGTTACCATCTTGTACTCATGTTTTCATGGTCCCCCATTGGACCTTTACTGTGTGGTAGCACCATCGAGTCGCCCTTGTTTAGAGCATCCAAGTGGAGTCATCATCGCATTCATGGAGTCTATCCCGAGTCCCTTTGTACCCCGCTATAGTCCTCCATCCCCCATTGCTTGGTTTCTCTCTTGTGTCGCACATTATGGCCTTCAGTCCCACTGTCCCTTATCCCTGATGATATTGTGTTAGTCGCTGCCATGTCATTCATGCCCTTTATGCTCTAGCAAGGGAAGTTGTCCATTCGCTACTCAGTCCCCTCCATTCCACCATCATCATTGGTATTAGTCTGTCCGTCGCTCTACTATTTTCTCTCGTGCCTTAGTTGAGGATATCTCATTGCCTCACCTATGGCGGACCTCCTTCTGTCGACATCAGCTCCTTCATTCCAGAAGACAGGTCTAGAGGGCGGTGTACCTTGGTTCCAGCTTCCACTCTTGTTCGGTGCCTCGGATCAGGAAAAGGGATCTCTCATTTCCCTTTGACTTGATTGTTTCTCCAGCTCCTTTCAGCATGACCGAGATCCGTATACTTGATGGTTCAGTGATACAGCAGCAACTCTTGATGATTCCCGGGGGTGTGTGAGATGTCTCAACCCTCATGAGGGGGTGGCCCTGCAGGTAGCCCCCCACATGCCCGGATGACCTCCTCCTTGCAGCCTTCGATGCAGCTCCAGATATTTGATGATGTTGGCCTTAGCCACTTGCAGCGCCTCTTTGATTTTCATGTATCAGTCAGATTTTGCGAGCCCTTCCCCATTTACAGGGGGCATTTGGGTTGTATTTGTATCTCATGTACTCAGATATTATTGTACAAGTCCTGGCTGTTATCCCAGGCACAGCATGTATGTGGGATTCCTCATTGTATTTTTATCTGGCTCATGATTACGCCAGCTGTACTTTATGGTTCGGTCCCTTGTTTACCGGACACACTATTCTTTTGTACTTTGTCTCGGCGGGCATAGGTATGCCTCCCCCGCCGCCTTCAGCACAAGTACCCTCTCATAAAAAGAGACTTGTTGCACCTACGAGTCTCATCTCCTCAGGTTCTAGTCCTTCAGCACACTATCTACCTCACATTTCTCTCTCTGACATCCCTTTTGTTGTCTAGTGATTGTGTTCTTACAACGTACTTCGGTCATACGATTTGCTCCTGACACTCGCACGCCGGGGGGCAATCTGTTACACCATTTTTTGGTCATCTAACCTATTATCATTAGATGGACCCAAGTACACCATGTAAGACCAATTTTACCCTAAGTAAAATTGCTTTCACTATGTCAAATAACTTAATAAACCACATTTATTAGGTTGTTTATGGTCTAAACAAGAAACCCCAAAAGGAAATATTAAACAAACCTATATTTGTTTGATTTTGCTCATGGAATAATTAATTAAACCATAATTTAATTATTATTCCTAGTCATGTTTAACCCAAAACAAAGAAATTAATTAGATAAACCTTTATTTATCTTATTATTTTCTAGGAATAATTATTTAAATCTTATTTAGATATTATTCCTTGTTAAAAATGACCAAATCATCCACAAATAATTAAATAAGTCATTATTTATTTGATTATCCTTCAACCACTTCCTTAAAAAGATAAATAAATCATTTATTTATTTATTATTGACAAATAAAGGGATTTGACCCAAGTCAAATACTTTTTCCCTCCAACAAGTATAATAAAATATTCCATAAAAGGTGGATCTAGATTTGGTTAACATTATTTTAATCATGCACCAAGATCTAGAATGACCCAATATTTTGTTATAAATAGGAGGGTTTTTCCTACCATTCTTCACCTTTTGTTGCCTATTGGATCACTCTCGATCTAAACTCTTGGTCTGACTTTGAGCCATTATCATTGTCATATTTTCCATTATTTGTTGTGTGAGCTCCCTTTGAGTTCTATCTTTGTCTGGGTTTTCTACACCAACAGGAGAGAGAAATGCTAGATCTGAAGTGCCGAGGACTTCCAAGAACCCATCCCATTGAGGAGAATTGGAAACATCTTCTTGTTTTCCTCCCAGGTGCCCTTAATACAAAAAATTCTTTCAAAAATTGTTCTTGTCTTGTCTATTGGATATATGGAGCAAACCCTTCTTTTCACTGCTTAATGTCTTTCTATGCATAGATCTAGTTTTTTGCAGCTCTTGTCTTGATCAACTAACTGCAGATCTGAAGATATTGGCAGCCATATTAGATGTTAGGGCTATTATTTATGCGTATCTAAAGTGGTCTTTTTTCGTACACTTCGACAAAGGATTCATACTAACAGTTGTGCTAGTTATTACAGATGCTTTATAGAAAATTTTGCTACAATAGCACATCCACTGTTTCAATTGCTAAAAAAATATGTAGAATTCTTGTGGATTGAGGATTCTGAGACAACTTTCATGAAAATAAAGGGACTGGTGTGCACAGCTCCAATCCTCCAGGGACCTGATTGGGCATTACCATTTCACATACATACTGATGATTCTCAGATAGCATTAGGGGATGTTTCAGGATAGTAGGTAGGCAAAAAATTGTATGCAATCTACCATGTCAGCAAGAACTTGATTCCTACTGAATTAAATTACACGGTGACAAAAAAAGAATTCCTGGCTGCCATTTATGTTTTCAATAAGTTCCGGCACTACATTACCGGGTATTCTATTGTTGTCCATACTGATCACACAGCAATCAGGTATTTTATCAATAAGCCTATTACCCCTAGCCATATTACAAGATGGCTACTATTGCTTCAAGAATTTGATATTACAATAGTAGAGAAGCTAGGAAAAGATAATGTAGTAGCTGATTTCCTGTCTAGAATTGATAACAATGATGAATGCACACCTGTAGAAGATAGTTTTCTGGATGTACATATTTTTTCATTTTCTACTAAACCTCTATGGTATGTAGATATTGCTAACTATATTGCTACAGGGAAAGTGCCTCCTCATCTGTCATACAGGGAAAAGAAGAAAAATATTCATCATAGTGCCTGATATTCTTGGATGGCAGGATACCTTTTTCACATGGGAGTGGATAAGCAGATCTGACTCTGTGTGTCTGAGGATGATATTTATGAGATATTGAAAGCTGCTCATGATGGCCCTTGTGGAGGGAATTTTGCAGACAAAAGAACATGCCATAAGGTGTTACAAATGGGATATTAATAGCCTTTTATCTTTCGTGATGCACATAATTATGTTATGAGGTGTGATAGTTTCCAACGTATGGGACAGCCCGGTTGAGCTGATGAAATTCCTTTGCAAGCACAGCTAGTCCTCAATCCTTTTGAGAAATGGACTATTAAATTCGTTGGACCCTTTAACCCACCCTCCCTACAAAAAGTCCACATCTTGGTCTGTATTGATTACATGACTAAGTGGGTGGAAGCTAAAGCTGTTGCAAAATCAACAGAGCATGTGCTCTCAGATTTTCTATTTGAAGAAATTTTTGCTCATTACGGTACTCCAAAAGAGATTTTTTCAGATGGAGGAGCACAATTCACATCACAGAGGATAGCAAAGATCATGCAGAAATATGGGGTCAAGCACAGAGTGACATCTCCATACCACCCCTAGGTGAATGGACAAGTGGAAAGCACAAACAGGACATTGGAAACATCTTGAAAAAAAATTTGGCTTACCATCGTTGGGATTTGGCTTGGAAGCTGCCTGAATCTCTCTGGGCGTACATAACAACATGGAGAAATACAACTGGTTTTTCACCATTCGAGCTGGTTTATGGGAAATCCCCATTGTTTCCAATAGAATTCGAAATCAGTACGATCAAAGCAGCTCTTGAAGTTGGTTTGGATTTGTCAGATGCCCAAAAACACCGACTAGCCTAGCTCAATGAACTAGATGAAATCCGTTCAATGGCTATCTAAAGAACTATTGTTATTCAATAGAAGAAAATGAAATGGCATGATAAGTTTATTAAAAATACGGTGTTTCAAATTGGAGATTGGGCACTACTTTATGACTCCCACTTCAAGGATTTTAAAGGAAAGCTTTGCACTCATTGGATGGGACCTTATGAGGTGGAAATTATATTTGATAATGGAACAGTCAGCCTAGTCACAATTGAAGATACAAGCGCTTCATTTATAGTCAATAGAAATTGCCTAAGATTGTACCACCGCCCGACCTCTAAGGATGCCTTTATATCAAAAACCTCTCTAAGAAATCTGGTTTGAAGGTCATCAGTGCAGAGAACTCTTCCTCTGGACCCTTGTTATAGAAAATAATTAAATTAAATTAAAATTAAAAATTAAAAAATAAAATAAAATAATAATAAAATATATATATATATATATATATATATATAATAAAGAATAAATAATTATGTTTTATTTAATTGTCTTTTTGTAGGAGTTACTACTAAGGAGTAAAAATAAAAGAAAAAATTTCCAGAGTATCAATTGTTGTTACACATGGTGTTTTTACTCATTTTCTACTACTCATGATGCTGTTACTCGGTTGCTGCTACTCATGGTGCTATTACTTGGTTTCTGCTACACATGGTACTACTACTTAGTTGTTGCTACTCATGATGTTGTTACCCAGTTGTTGCTACTCATAGTGTTGTTACTCAGTCACTACTACACATGGTGTTGTTACTCCTTGATCGATGTTGCTACACATGGAGTTGTTACTTAGTCGCTGCTAGTCATTATGTTGTTACTCGGTTGCTGCTACTCACGGTGTTGTTACTCGGTTGCTGCTACACATGGTGTTGTTACTCCTTGATCGATGTTGCTACACCGGATGTTGTTACTCGTATTGTTGTTACTCTGAATGCTGCTACTTGCACTTCTATTTCTCTAGATGTTTTTACTCTGATGCTGCTACCCGATGTTGTTACACCAGATGTTGTTACTCCAATGCTACTACTCGATGTTGTTACACCAGATGTTATTGCACCGGATGTTGTTACTCTGATACTGCTATTCGATGTTGTTACACCAGATGTTGTTACACCGGATGTTGTTACTCCAATGCTACTACTCAATGTTGTTACACCGGATGTTGTTACTCCTATGTTGCTACTCGATGTTGTTACACTGGATGTTATTACTATGAATGTTGTTACTCATACTGTTGTTACTCCAATCCACATCATTACTACACCGTCTTCCTACCAATCGTCACATCGTCCAGGTAGGTCGTCAGGTATGCCTCCACGTGACTTTTACCGATTTAATTAAATATCCCATTTGAAGATCTTAATGTCGCGGATGGGAAAAACTTAATTTGGGGGGGGTGTTGTTGGTATCATGTGTTTTGATAGATTGGATAACCAAAAGACAAGGCAACATCAAAACCAATCTTTAGAGTTCCAAGATCTATTCCTCCTATTCTCAGAGAGGGATCTCTCAATTTTTTTGCAAAAGTATGTCGTGTTTGCTTTTAAGTATGATTTTAGACTAGTTATTGAGTGAAAGTGTTTGTTTTGTTTGTTTGTTTGGTTGAATTAGTACAACAGAACATGAAAGGTCTAGGCAGTATAAACAGAAAGAAGAAGTGTCAGATTCATTGGGAAATGGAGTCAAAAAGAAGTAAGTAACAAGCTCATCAATGGATATGGGATATCAAAGGGAAAATCTAACGTGGCCATAGGATCCTTTAGTTTTGTGAATGAGATGGAAATTAATGATTTGAAAAGAGAAGTTGAATTCTCAACAAAGGGAACTTAAAAACATAACTTGAACGTAAAGAGGTATTTGATAGACAGGGCTAACCATGAATTCTACAAACCACACTTTAAGAAAATGATGACTTCAAGACAACTTTTAAAATGAAATCTAAGATTCAGGGAATGCCCTATTTCCTCAAATATTTTATTTCAAAGGACTTAGAAAAAATAAAACATTCACTGATAATTTCAGTCATAGAAGAGGGAACACCTAAAAACATCCATGATTACAATTATAAAGACCTCTAAAACAATTTTTCAAGCAGGGAAAAAGGGTATGATCGAAACATACCTCCTTGGCTAACTATAAACAATGGTACTTCAAAGGGAGACTTCAAAAACAGTTTTCAAGTGGCAGCAGACAAGCAGGGAAAACCATAAATCATGCTAAAACCAACTATTTGAACTATTAGACAAATAAACAAGCATGAGGACTAAAGAGAAAGATTAAAGACTCTAAAATACCTCAGTAGAAGAAAACATAAAATAGTGAAGGATAAACAGGTCTAAGGTGCTTCCAGGAGTCATTTCTTAGCCTAAAATTTTCATCCTACTGTAGTAAGAATTTATGGAACATAATGAAAACATGGAAAACAATAGATAGTTCAGAATAAATCACCAACAGCGAAGCTCAGGGATCCAATGATAGAGCCTTCTCAAGAAGAATCATGTCACAACATCATCAAGTTTCCAAGACTTTAATTTCTTCTTCAACTTCGAACAGACTATGTATTATTTCAGAGAGTTTCAGTATTACAACTAGTGACCAACCAACAACATCTCATCTTCTTCAGAAGTATTTATAGAAGAAATGAGGAGGTGGAAGATTTTTAGGATTGAAGTGTAACTAATTCTACACTAAATGAAACTCCTAGCCTTGAAAACCATGCAAGGCATGAGGCAGGAATGCATCAAATTACAACTTTGTTTCATTTACTCTGTTTCTGCTTTTTTAGGCTTAATGGGTAAAAAGATTGACTATAAGGCACTTTCTTATCTTTATAATAACTTCTACTGACAGTTGGGATATTTTTTTTTCTTGTAATAACTATTCAACTATCTTTGGCCTTAATGTTTCAAATTGAAATCTGATCTGGGTATTCCTTTGAGGTAGAGAGCCTACAGGTGGCTCTTTGGTAGCTAGGGGATTCAATTAGCCTCTGATGTGGCAGTGGAGACCTTTCGGACTGATATATTTATTTGCTTCTCCTTAAAACATCTTTAATATTCTTTAATATATGTTTAGGATTGATTAAGCCTTGATCTTAGTCTTCGGT
Source organism: Pinus albicaulis (assembly GCA_034641835.2). Classification (NCBI taxonomy): domain Eukaryota; kingdom Viridiplantae; phylum Streptophyta; class Pinopsida; order Pinales; family Pinaceae; genus Pinus; species Pinus albicaulis. Next base: position 14,202,142 of record MU968480.1, on the reverse strand, counting down.
CTTTATTCTCTGATATTGGCTTTAGTTATTTAAACCTGGGGATTAAAAACCTTGATTTCTAGGCTTAGGCATTAATCCCTTTATTGTTGATTTCTTCACTAATACACTTTTTTTAATTGATGTTCACTGTGTTTTTGTTGTTTTTCTGGCGCGCAGAAGGTTTACATGATATCACCGATGCTCATGACGCACGGGAAAAATCATAGTTTTAAACCTTGTAGATCCCTTTTCTTCGTGAATAATTTCTTGTGGATCGTCGTTCCTGGCCTTTCGTTTCTTTTTAAAACTATGGAAAAAACCTTTATAACCTGCAAAAAACACACAAAATTTAAGAGAATCCTGTGAAAAATAGGTTAAGACTGCTTTGGTTAGTTTGGGCACGAGGTCAAGTCGGAGCCGTCAATTTAGATTGATCAACAGTTAAGATCTTTTGATGAAGTCTTTTGGAGAATAGATGGAGGGAGAATGAATTGGGATCGGGATATAACGTGAGCCGTTAGATTAAAACAATCAATGGCCAAGATCGAAAGTGAAATAACACTGTGAAGGGTAGGTGGTTTGGTGGAAAACTGGCAATGGTTTTCGCAAAAATTTTGGGTGGTAAGTGGTTTGCCCAAAAAAAATGCGATACGATACAACGTTTGACACATGTCCCTTCCAATACTGCCGGTTTCGGAAAATTTTTGGGCATTAACGTCTAGGCGCAAAAATTTTGTGAAACTCAATGTCCGTCGTTGGATTAGAGGACCCAGATCCGTTGGTGTGGATCCCACGTGACGGAGGGAAATCTGCACGGAGAAAGGATGGTGGGACCGATGGTTTTATCGCATAGTGGGTGGGTTTATTGGTTTTTCAGGTTTTGTCTGAGCCATCGGATCTTCGGATCGGACGGTCAAGATTGAAAGAAGGATCAGGCTGTGAAGGAAAAGGAAAAGTGAAAAGTTGCGATGCGATGGTGTACCAGCCGTCGGATTAGAGGGATGATTGATGGTGCAGATTAAATCGGGGATCGCATCGGCGAAGGGAAACATGATGGATGGGTGTGATGCAATGAGATCCAGAACGTCGGGTGAAGGTGGATCAACGACTGAGGTTTGCTCGGACGGATCGCATCAGAACTTTTGAAAGAGATGGAAAAGGAAGGACCCATGTGGACTTGCGATGCGATGAGCCGAGGGCTGGTCCTGTGGAGCAAGCGGGACCGAGGTTTTTAGAGGAAGGCGCTTATCGCATCGGGAAAATAGGATGAATGGAATTTTAAGAAAGAGGAAGCTTGCAATTGCAATTATGCCTTAGCGCTTGGTCATAGCACGGGTTATATGTAAAACAGGGGCTGGGGGCTAAGCCGAAAGGGGCTTAAGGCCTTTATAGAAAAATGAAGGTTTTTAGGCCAAAATAAAGGTTTTTGAAGGGTCTTCAGGGGTTCTGATAAGGGAGAAAAGGGTTTTTTAAACCAAATGAAAGGGGTACATAAGGTTTTTAAATGGTTTAGGATGATATGGAGGTTGCAATGAAGGATTATAGAGGAGTTTTATGAAGAAAACAAGGATGAAAATGGAATTGTTTTATGAGTGAAAGGAGGAGTGAAAATGATGGAAAATGGGGTTTCATAAGCAGTTTTTCTCTTGGTGAACAACAGGTTTTTTATGATAAAATGGAAACAGCAGTGAAGATTAACTCAAAGAGTAATAATCATCATAAAAAATATAGATGATGATACGTTTTCAAAGGGAACTATCTCTTGAAGTTTTGAAGACAAAGTCTAGCCACCTCTTGGTATAACAAAATTTATAGGTGGCTAATAGGTGCCATCATAGTCAAGGACGACGTAATAATTACCTCATAAATCATTATGATAGTCGATGCATAGGTACACCTTATGATCCCCATCAACATTTGATTTAATCATTTAATATGTATTGGGATCCGTAATATGTCTTTTCCACTCCATATGAAATAATTATTACTTTTATTCACCACACTTACCATATTTTTTTATGATTCTTCTCGGTCTCTTAGAATTACCATCCATATTTACCATTACAACTTTCCATTTTCACCATGTTGTTTCTTAGAATTTGGTATCCACCACCTTGCCCAACGGTTTTCTGTTACAAGAAGTGCTGCAGAAAGTCTCCGCAATATGGGTGGGCTGGCTGTGCGGCATGAACCTGAAAACGCAGCTTCAGTCTGCAACAATACAGAGGTATGGAAAATATTTGTCGATGCAGGGTGGGATACCTACTTTGACAGATTTCAAGGGTTTTATGGAGGAATCACAATGGATTTTGAACTAAATTTAGAGGAGAACTACTCGTGGGTTAGAGGTTTGGAATTTCGTGTCACAGAAGAGGTAATTGCAGAGGTTAGCGGGCTGAGACAGCAGGGGTAGAAATGGTTTGCATGGATAATTTCTCTCCCAAAATTTCCTGAATTGTTCTTGTAGGAAGGGGAAAGTGGTGTTCCAATGGGCAGAGATTACGAATGCAGGACCGTGTTTTATCCTTGGAACGAAGTTGCAGCTTTCATAATAAAATATATAACTTGTGAAGGCCAAGCCACAACTCTGTTTAAGTACCATTTTAAAATTTTAACGCACCTTTGATTTCCACAGGCTCAGGTGCATGCCTTAAACATGCCCTTCTTCATATTGAAACAGTTGCAGCACATGGCATAGGCCGCTCGGCATTCACACCGAATGTCGACAGTGCTTTCCAACCACGGATTGGTGTGATTATTGGTCATGCATGCAATAAACAGGCTTTGGGTCTCCTGGGTGGAACTCTGTGGGTCCTCAGAAGATGAGGTAGCAGCCATTATTTTTGCTAGAGAAGAGGAACCAGTTTCTCCAGCTGGTTTGGCAAAAGAAAAAAATTCAAAAGGAATTGATCAAGAGGAACCCGAGGAAATGGAAATAGAAGTCGAAAAGGAGGGACCCGAAGAAGTGGACATGATGGTTGATCAGGAAGAACCTGAAGAAATGATAATGGAGGAGCTAATTGGAAACACAGTTGAGACTGTCACACAAGAACCAGCCTCTCTTGAAGATCTCACTGATGAAGATATTATGGACATCGTGCAGGAAGTCGGAACTATCATACAGTCGTCGAATTTTGTCAATGAAGAATAAGGGAGTGAAACTATGGATAGAGGAATGGCAAGTGATGTTGTTTTGCAAGAAACAACATCACCTACCCAAGAAAATATGGATATTGATACAAATGGGGGTGATACACAAGAACCACCCCCAATTCGGCTAGAACAAGAGGATTCAGCCTGCGAAATTGACGATGTCCCTCAGGAACAAATACCAACTATGGAAAAAGAGGTAGTTCATGAAGAATAGGAAGGTAGAGAAGGAATAAACCATGAGGTCGATATTGTTCCACAACAACCAGTATTGACCCTAGAAGAAGAAATGGTGAACAAAGAACGAGATGACAGAAGGGAAACAAGCTATGGAATCGATGTTGTTCCACAAGAACTAGCACCAACCCCGATTGAGGTAATAATGCACGACATTTTGGTTCAAGCCAGAAATGAGGATGGTGAGTCTGTCTCCTACTCTCTGTTCTATTCCATGATGCCTAGAGGGGCGAGGGGATTTCGCTCACCCAAACGATTAATAGAGGAAGTAGCTATCCCACCAATTCTTAAATTTGTTGACATGGAAAAGATTGGCCCAGTCACTACCCAACCTATGTTAGAGCACTTAGAGGCTCACGAAGAAGATAGAATTCCTGTGGAGACACCAGAACACAGTGTGTTCATTGAAAATGTAGACCAGACGGTAGGAGTCCCTGAAGGGAATATATAGAAAGAAGCCCCTGAAGAGATGGAGCCCAACTAGAAAGGCTTAACGAGAGGATCCATTGAGAACGCTGGCAGCATTTCACCACCTCCTGAGCCTATCATAGGCCTAGAGACTAAATTTATTGTTAAACAAGAATGGATTGAAAAGTGTGAGAAAAGAAGGTTACCTCTCAAAAATAGGTATCAGCTGTAATTCAATGAGACCATGAGACTAAAAATGGATGTTCACGATTTGAAAAGGCAAGTTCTCGGCTGAAAAAGAAGGTAAAAATCTAAAAATGGAGGACAATAAAGCCAAAAGTTGAGGTCTCCTCTGTAGCCACCCAGACTGGCCTGATCGAAGAATTGTTTGAAGGTTGGGAATTTGTATTGGCCGCTGAGATCCAAAAGTGGCAGTCTGTTGCAAGTGACCATAAGAAGGAAACAGCTCGAGTTTGAGAACAGGCTGCCAGAATCATCACAGGGTACATCGATCAGTTATATAAGGCGTGGCTGAAGCAGGTTAAACAGAAGGCTAGAATAGAAGAACTGGAAGAACAAGTGCAGCTATTGCAAATATATAAGGAGAAGATGTTTTCCCTGGCATAGCAGTTAATGGCCTGCAGACCTCTTGCACATAGCTATGTCTTATTCCTTCACGAGAAATTTATTTTATTTTGTCTTGAAAGTATATATAAGGATATTTGGTACAAAATTGAGGACCCCATTCAATTTATCCTTATTTTAAAAATTCACGATATCATAGGACAACACTTAATGTGCGAGCTCTACATGCATGGGTATACCTTAAGGCATGATCAGTCCTTTAACCCCGTTCCATTCATGGGGGGCATCCATTTAAGAGCTTTCACCTCTTATACCATCAATCAGAGTAAGTGGAGCAAGGGTTGGGATACATTTGAAGAAAACCAAGTTGCAAGGTCATTAATGATGAGGAAAGAGTGTGGCCAGTCCTCAAATATTTACAAAAATCATTAGAAAATTTTACGGATTGAGGGCCATAGAGAACACATGTTGGAAACCTAGACATGGTGTGCTGACCTATGTGTCGGCCAGATTACGATGTTCTGTAAGGAAGCCCTGGATAGTTGTCAGAAAAGGTGGATGTTGTCATATTTATCCGTCAAGGAACGAGAACCATTTGGGGCACCTAACTTTTCACAGGATTTAGAAAGAATGCCACGTTTCGTGGCATGAATTCATACTTGTGGGATCAGATGGATGGGATTGAGGTTCCAATTTCCCCTTCTCTGGTTGCCAGCCGAATGGTATACTCCTGCATACAACGTTGATCCAGACTAGTGGAAGGATGTTGTTTTGACAGTGGGATATAAGCCACCAGGGACAGAAATGGCTGAAGAGTATGACCTCACACAACTTCATATTGATCGCAGTCGGTCCAATATTGATCTGAGGAGACGATGAGCTACATGAGAACATGCAGATAGACCAGTTGGGGGGAGATGTTTGGTACCGGATTTGTATACTTTCTTCTTCCATTTTACCCTATATTTATATCTCTTTGTACCATTATTACTCTTAAACGCATGAGGTAAAACCCTTTCTCTTATCTTTCATGGGATATCTGATTAATGAAGTAACTGTCATGGAGGTTTTACCCTTTTACATATTAACTCTGATATTTCTACAGATTTGGCCAAAACAAGAGCGTTGCAGCCGTAAGTCAAGGAACAACCCATATCTAATGCTTTCCTAATTTTTTGTTGCAGCATAACAGACTCTATTTGTACCAGCGACATTTCAGGCCTTTTTACGGTTTCCTTCTGGGGAACTAGGTTGTTGTTGTAACAAAATGTATTTTTGTGATTATGGAGTTGCTAAGGGGAATCAAGGATTCTAGGAAATTTTTCTAAAAATTCCTATGGGCTGTGAATCGGGGTTAAGCCTTTTTTCATACAGATCTTGTAACAAATTTTTTTTTTCATTAATCGAATGCGCAACATCTTGCAGTTTCTTCTGTAATTCATGAGTTTACTGTAGCCCTGATCAGAGAGTTGGGCCCACTCTTCTGATCAGGTGTTGTTTTTTCCTTTCTTGCATTTTTTTTATGATTTAGTGTGATTTTATTACTATTGTTACAGTTAATCTTTAATTGATTTGAATGTCTTTCAATTTTGCATTTTAGTTTCTGTGTGTTGTGGATTTAAACCTGTGATCTATAGCAGGTCATGTGCTTGTGTCTGCATATACTTTGTCATTAGTCTTGAAATAAATAATGCCCTCGGGTTGATATTTTATGTGGAAAAATGGGTGAATTATGTTCATACCCCGACACCAACAGGCTCTATGATGGATACCCATGATAACCCAGAAAGGATTTTCTAGATCAATATAAGAAAATCACCCTCTTAGGGGCTTGCACATATAACTGATGGGTATGCATATCTGAAGTAAGATATGAAGAATAGATGGCTGCAATATGGCATACAATCATATCTATTCTTGAAGGTTTGATCCCTTCACTAGATCCTCAAGCTATAAGCTCAAGATCTAGCTCCTCCAAACTTCTCCACTGATTAAATTTGTTGCTACACAACTTCTAACAAAAAATGTATTTTCAAGGAGGGAGGCTCTCTAGCCTACTGCTACATAATGAAAATTAGCTCAACAATGGTGGAAACAGTGAATGCAAAGTCAGGAGATAGTCCCTCACAGGATTTCCAATAGAAAAGCTGAAAACTTGCTTCCTCTTTCAGATATACAGGACTGGACTGTGCAATCCTTGAGGGGAATACTGCTGCATGGGGGTATGAAATGTTGGTATGAACGTCAGATATAGATATACTACTCCTGAAAGGCTGAACATTAAGCACAAGGTGAAAGGATGAACCCTCCACCAGCTTCCTAGCTAAAATGCTAGATACAACCACCACCTCTCAAACCCTTGTGCAGGAATTGTGTTATTCTTGTAGCTGGAAGTGAATATGAGTGTGGATGAATGTGGCACCAATTCCTGATGATGAATGGAGCTCAATATAAACCTTCCCAAAGTAGGCACTCGAAATCCCCCATGGGTAAGGGTTGGATTTCTGCATGGAAGCCCCCGTGTGCTAAACAACACTGTTGTTATGAAACCAGCTCCAAAAATAGAATAAAAGAGAGATCAACGCCTTAGAAATAAGCCACTTCGAGGGGGAAACCTCCTTTACATTACATAAATGAAAAATTCTTTTATGATACAAATGAGAAAACCTCCTTCTATATATAGGAGTCCATGGGGCCACAATATAATCCTATCTGACCTAACAATAATAACGTAAGGGCACAATAATAACAATATGGGGGTTATAGAGGTACAACAATAACAATAAGGGGGTTATACTAACCATAATAAGGGACTACACTAGTAATATAGTGACCTAACATGCCCCTCTCCTTCAAAAAAGTGTTGTCCTCAACGCTTGAGTAGCTTGGGATGCTTCTGTATGAAATTATCAACCTCCCATGTAGAATCTTCAATGGGTAAGTTCTTCCACTTGATGAGATACTCTGAAATTGATCGATTTCGTGGTTATCTATTTCTTGTTTCCATGACTGCTTCAGGTTCCATTATGATTTTTCCTTCCTCATCAAGTACTAGCAATATTGATTGAACTAGAAGTTTGTCACCTATAACCTTCTTTAAGCATGAAACATGGAAAACTACATGCGCTCGTGAAGAAACAGGAAGCATCAATTTGTATGCCATAGTAACAATTTTTTGCAACACCTTGTAAGGACCATAGTACTTTGGTGATAATTTATAATCCTTCTTAGCTTGCTTGAGGGATATTTGTTTCTTGGTTGTAGTCATAAAAATACCCAGTCTCCTACATCAAAACATCTCTCGATGCGGTTTTGATCTGCCTGTTGTTTCATTCAATTTTGTGCCAAATTTAAGTTATCCTTTAAGAGTTGGAGAACATCATGTTGATGCTTGATGTGACATTCCACTGCTTGAACCTGAGAATTTTCTCTTAAAGACGATGTGAGGGATGGTGGATGATATCCATAAAGTGCCATAAATGGGGTCATTTTTGCTGCAGTATGGAAGGAAGATTTATACCACCATTCAGCCAGAGATAACCGCTTGACCCATTTTGTTTGTTTATCAAATACAAAACAATGAATATATCCTTCCAAACATTTGTTCATTATCTCAGTTTTACCATCGGATTGAGGATGATAAGATGATCTATGAGCTAGTTGAGTACCAAAACAAGAAAATAATTCCATCCAAAAATTTCTAGTAAAAATGGGATCTCTGTCACTTACAATAATCTTTGGGTTTCCATGTAGCTTTTGAATTTTTTTTTATAGATGCAATAGAAACTGTAATTGCTTTAAATGGATGAGATAATGCACAAAAGTGTGCATACTTGGTAATTATATCAACCACCACCATGATGACACTTTGTCCGTCGGACTTAAGTAAACCTGTGATAAAATCCAATGAAATCTCCTCCCAACGTTGACTTGGAAAGGATAAAGGTTTTATAAGACCTGGGGTCTTAATTGTCTCAACTTTGTTTTGCTGGAAAACCAAACATTCTACCACAAAATTTTGAATATCATATTTAAGGCCATCCCTAAATAAATCTTTCTTCACCCTGTGGTAAGTTTTTAAAAATCCTAAGTTTCCTCTTAAAGGAGAAGTGTGCGATTCCAAAATAATATTTTGTTTTAGTTGGTAATTCTTACAAAGATATAAGTTATCTTTGTACCATAAGGAATAATTTTTACAAATAAATGTATCAGAAGTGCTAGGATCTTGCTGCAAATTTTGAATGAGTGTCCATACTTCTTCATCCTTTATTACTATTGTTACAATTAATCTTTAATTGATGTGAATGTCTTTCAATTTTGCAATATACTTAATTGTTGTTACAGTGGTCTGTGTGTTGTGTATTTAAACATGTGATCTACAACAGGTCATGTGCTTGTGTCTGCATATAATTTGTCATTATTCTTTAAATAAATAATGCCCTCAGGTTGATAATTTATGTGGAAAAATGGGTGTATTCTGTTCATACCCCGACACCAACAGGGTCTATGATGGATACCTAAGATAACCCAAAAAGGATTTTCCAAGTCAATATAAGAAAATCACCCTCATAGGGCTTGAACATATAACTGATGGGTATGCAAATCTGAAGTAATATCTAAAGAATATATGGATGCAATATGACATATAATCATATCTATGCTTGAAGGGTTGATCCCTTCACTAGATCCTCAAGCTAGAAGCTCAAGATCTAGCTCCTCCAAACTTCTCCACTGATTACAGTTGTTGCTACACAACTGCTGACAAAAAATGTGTTTTCAAGGAGGGAGGCTCTCTAGCCTGTTGCTACATAATAAAAATTAGCTCAAAAATGGTGGAAATAGTGAATGCAAAGTTAGGAGATAGTCCCTCACAAAATTTCCAATAGAAATGCTGAAAAATTATTATGATGACAGAATATGAAAGTTATAATATAGTTAGGTCATGTATGATTCAAAAAGTGGTTTTAACTATTCGTGTTGATCATTCCTATTAAGCCTATCATAAAAAATTTGGATAAAATCCCTTCCACTCCGCCATTTCAAATCATCATTTAAAACTTAACGGTTAAAGTACTGAAGTGACCTATTCGGTCACGTCACTAGCCAAAGTATTCAGTGATGATCTTGAATTTCTCACAAAATATTTCCACGGTCTTTTCTCCCATGATGGTTCTCAAACTCATTAATTTGTGTAAATCACCCTCACTACATTTCACTCATTCTATAGCCTCCTCATATCATCCTTCCGTAGCTAATTCCTACTGCATAAACAAAGAACAGCACCTTTGGGGTAAAAAAAACTCTTTAATAGCCATTTTCACCGTGGATAGAAGAACAGTAAATTGAAGGTTGAGAAGAGAAGCCATGGGTCTCATAGTAAGATCCGAACCAGTTGGAACCAAGTACTTAGAGGGCTACCTACAAATTAGAGAAATGCTACAGCAGGCTGGGTGGTTACAATTCTTGGAAAAATTTAATGGTTTTCATAAGGAGGTAACTAAAACATTTGCACGGTCCTTCAATGGAGCAGAGGTCGAAATAGGAGATATTAAATTCACTATTACAGAGGCTTTCATTGTAGAAGCAATGGAATTACCCAGGCAAGGAGAATGGTGGTTCAAAAATAGGGAATTTCATAATGAGGCATGGAGGAAAATGCTCAAAACACCAGGTATGGATGTTTCCATTTTTAAGAAGGGTATTCCTAGCTCAGCACTGAAGAATAAATGGCGGAATATGTTGCTCATTTTTCAAAAATTTATAACTTGTGAGGGAAGGTTTGGTACCCTCTATGTTTATCATATTCGGTTAATGATGCATTTCTTAGATGAAGAAATCAATTTACCCTTTTTCCTTCTCCATAGTCTGAAGAGAATGGCCTCTAATGTACAAAAGAGGGTTCAATTCCTGGAAACCACTTTGTACCACCACAGCCTAGTTAAAATCCTAATTGAACATAATTTGAGAAAAGTGGGAGACAATTGGGATGAGTTTTTAGTAAGGAATTGCTTTGAAGAACCCAAGGAACTTCCATCTAAAGGCAAGCCTACATGAAGAAGCAGGAGAAGGAAAATTTCCGAAGCTGTTGAAACTAAAATTGGTAAGTCTATACAAGAGGACAGTGAAGAGATAATTTCTGAGAAATTGACTAAAATTAGGAAACAACTTAAAAAGGAGAAGATGATAAGAAGGTATTCCAAGGAGAGAGGTGAAGGACCATCTCAACCAAGACGAAGCCACAGACTTAGAGGTATATTGAAGAAAACAGGGATTAGACAAACGGGAATCATAAACATTGAGGATGAAGAGACACCAACTGCTAGATCACCTGAGTACCAATATGAAGAGGATCTTGATGAAGGAGCTCTAGAGACAGACCCAGCACAACAAAAAATTTACAATTATATTGAGACATTAGAGAAGAGAGCCTCAGAAAGTAGAGACAGAACTCCTAGCCCACCAGAATCTGCAATTGATATACTAAGAAGAGATAAATATGAGTTATAAGTACTCAATAGGCATATCAAGAATGAGAATGAAATTTTAAGGGAGCAGGTTAAGCTGAAAAGTGATATGAACACAACTCTCTCTCTGCAAATGAAAAAGTTGTACAAGGCTAGTGAGAAATTGAAGAAGAAAAACAAAAAGTTGAGCAGGGCACTTATAAATTTGAGATTCAAGTTGGTCATAAAGAAGCCTAGGAGGCCATTAACTATCAGGCAAAGTAGAAGAAGGAGCCTAGATGTCCTAGCAGAAGTCTCAGAATATATGAGTTGATTGCATGAGGAAATGCAAAAACTTTGCAGTGGGGGTATGTTGAGCCCCAAAGATGTCCTTCCCCTTCACCAAATTTCACTTCATTTCCTTTGTCCCTTATCAAGTACAGGCTTAAATGGTCAATAGGATTGGTTAAAGACACTTTAAGAATGTATATAATGACTAACTTGCTACACTTTTATGGTTTTGTTGTTGTAGTATTTTTTTACTAGACTTAGCTACAAAATGCAGCCATTCTGTAGCTAGTTGTCGATTCTAAAGTTGTCTTCATGTTCTCATAGGTTTCAGGTGTCATCTCAAAGAAAAATGAATATGGGTGAATTCTAGACTTCATCCACATCATTCCTTGCTCCCTACGAAGTCTGAGCAGAATTCTACAGGTGGTTATGCACGTGGGAAACAAAAACTAAGAGACAAACTTCTAATAGGACAATGACTGTACAAATGTCTTTAATCATAGTACGAGACCTCCACCAGAGTTCTAATTTGATTTTAGTTGGGAAAAACATTTATTCCTGTTTTATCTCAAGGGAAATTATGTAATTTTCTTATAAGAATGACTCGGGAGACCGAGAAACAACTAGCTAGATTTATGTTTTGTTGCTAGATCTCAAAAGACCGTAATACCTTGTTTTTGAAATACTTTTCCTTTAATGAAAGAAGAACATCTTTATTGCAAGATCTGAGGCAATATTGAGGAAATTTGTATGCTGATCCAGTGGTAGAGGGCCCCTACTGCCCGAGAAGCTTTGTGCACATTTTTTAGATAAGTAACTTTAGCCTTGTTGCATTCCTAGTTTAAGCAATTTTCTGAACTTTGTGTTTTATACTCACTTGCATTGGATGCTACAGTCTAGTCTTGTTCTCACGAATTATTCCAAAATATCACTAATATTGAATGAGATATAACTGTATTATTTTAGGAATTAGTTTCCTTTTTCTGAACTTAACGTTTTTGTGCTCAATTACATCAATTGTTATAGCTAGACTTGTTCTTCCGAATTGTTCCAAAATATCCCTAATACTGAACGAGATAGGGTTGTAACAATTTAGAGATTAGTTGCATTATAAGTGTAGTTGTAATACTCCGGAGATTAATGGCACGCTAGTTCAGTTTCTTCTCACTGTATTTCAAGTTAGACTAATGGCACGCTAGTTCAGTTTCTGTTCACTGTATTTCAAGTTAGGATAATGGCATTCTAGTACAGTTGTGGTCACTGTATTTGAAGTTTGAATGATTGCATTTTAGTTCAGCTTTATCTATTGTATTTTTAGTTTCATTAGTTAGTTGTAAGCTAGTTTTGTTCCATTAAACTTCAAGGCCTTCATTATTTACAAACTAATCTTGTTATTAATCTCTTCCAACACATCATCATATGGACAGGAATTATTGATATCAGTTCAAGGCCTTAACTGTTCTGCAATCTCTTATAATTGTACAAATAGCATTTTCCCCAAAACTATTCCAAAAGACTCCTAACTTCCGAATAAGGCTTAGTAGTGAAAATTTAATTTGCAGAATGGATTAATTTCAGTGTCATAGGTTAATTTAGAGTAGAGTTCCTCACTGTGTTGCAAACTATCTTTTCAAAATATGTTCCAACAAATTTCTAGCCATGGATAAGATTTTCTCTGTGATCTTGTAGGTGGTTGTTTACTTAGAAGAACCTCATGGCACTAACTTATCCTTTTCTCAAGCTATTCCAACATATTTTTGATGAATGAATTGAACTGAGTTCATGTTGTGAGTTATTGAGTTCATGTTGTGAGTTATTTTCTTGTCACATTTTTGCATTTTCTAAGTGCCATACATAGTTTAGAATAGGTTTTTCTCTGTTTTAGTGTGACCAACAACTTCTCTTTGCCAAAACTTAGTTTTTTTCCTCTTAGAATAAAAACACAAAACTAAAAACATTGAAAAAAAAACACTAAACACAACGTAGTGAGAAACAAATACCTAGGCACATATAGTGCACTTCACTTCAACAGTTTACTAGCCCTGGTTGACAATTTATGACCTCAATTTAGGAACACTAAGTTGAGCAGAAATTTTTGCGTCATTGTCGAGGAAGTGTAACTAGGTAGCCTTGTTTCTTACCTTCCAAAAACAATGATATGCATAGAGAAAGAGACTTAAGGGGTAGATTCATAAGAAGCAGAAGCTTGATTCCTAGAACACCACTTGTTTCACCAAGACCAAAAGTTAGTGCACCTCCAACTCAAACCCACATTCCATCCTTTACTGATCCTAGACTTCCATAGGACTTAAGATCGGATATTCCATTATAAATACCTTCCACTTCATCCACTGAACCTGTCTTAGAAGAAGATTCAAGGACCCTTGCTAGAGACCTAAACTTTTCAACTTCTACAGAAGAATCAACTATGGCAGAAGAAGGGGGAGGAGGAGTTTTTGATGGAGAACACACACTATTTGGAGGGGGTAGAGGTAGAGGTAGAGGAGAAGGAGGTAGAGGTGCAGAAGGAGAAGGAGGCAGAGGAAGAGGTAGAAGAGAAATGGGAAGCTCTTTTGGATTTCCTATAGTAGAGGAAGAAACCAATGCAACTATGAAAAACATTTCACCCTCTATCCTTCCAAACTTTTATGGACTCAAAACTGAAGATCCTGAAAAATTCCTATTTGAATTTGAAGTCCTATGTAGAACCTATGACTACTTACAAGATGCTCAAAAACTTAAACTATTCCCTTCAACATTGAAAGGAGCAGCATTAAAATGGTTTATGAGTTTGATCAACAATTCTATTAAGACATGGGAAGACATGAAACAAGAATTTCTAGAGAGGTATTTGGATTACTATATGCCAGTCAACCATAAGGAAGAAGTGTTTAAAATGTTACAAAAAGATGATGAAAATTTGGAAGATTTGTTGGAGAAGTTTAACTATAACATCAAGAGGGCAAAAATGGAAAACTTAGACCAAGACACCTTGAAAGCTCTCTTGTTGAAGACAATTAGGGATGAATGGTTAGATATCCTTAACATGATGGGAAAAGGGGATATATCTCAGCTCACATTACCTGAAATATTTGAATTATGTATCAACCTTTCAAGAGGGAAATCTAAAACTATAAAAGGACCAAGAGACCCTGCTCTTGCAAGGGCAAGTAAATCTGCTTCTGGGATAGTAAGTAGGGCAGAAATAGGACATATTCTTGATGAATTAAAATCTGATATCTTGGGGAGTCTTAGTGAAAAAATAGACACCCTTAAGTTACAAAACAAGCAGAAAATTGAATCAGATGCCTTAGCAATCTTTTTTCCCAAATGTAGAAAGAAACATGCCTTGAGAGAGTGCCCTTTGGATGAAAAAGTTGTGGAGGCTTGTGTAATTTGTTCAGAAAAACATGATACCAAGAGTTTTCCTTCACTTCCTGGTCTTAAAGCTGTCTTTCAAGAAGAAACTCCTACAAGTTCCACAGAATCTCTCAATTTTGTCTACAGGAGACCTTGGCAAGGACTTCAAACACACTGATTTCATGATCAGTTGTATAATCAACCCCCACCAAATTGGAATTCCTGGCAACAACCTTGGCCCCAATTTCAAAATCAATCACAAACTTAGGTGAAAGGAGCACAAAATCCCTATGGAATATACTTTCAGTATTACCAATATCCACCATCCTACCCACCATATTCACATTTTCCTCCTCAACAAAATTTTCAACAAAATCCACAAAATCCACAACATCACAATCAACCACTTCCATTACCATTTCCTCAGAAAACAAATCAGTTTCCTGCCCAAACCATACCAAACCCCAACAATAAAAATCCTCACAACACATACATGATAGAAGGCCAACAGTTTCCAACTTATTTGATCACTCCTTTAGACCTTAGTGATGTTCAAATTAGGTCTGGAAGAATACTTGAAAAGAGGAAACCTTCTGTTATCATACAAGAGCAAGACAATTCTGAGGAAGATTCTCTACGGATAAATAAAATTCTTGAAGAGAACACATCTTTCCAAGACTCAAACATTGAAAAATCAAAACAAAAAGAACCAATAATTTCAACTCCTATATTAGAGCAGCCATCAACATCCACTTCTACACCTCCCTTTCTAGAAAGATTACAAATTGATAGGGGTATAGAAAAACAAATTATGGTGCCTAATTATGATTTCCTGGATGAGATGAGAAATGTTTGTATTAAGATCCCATTATTGCAAGCTATCAAGGAAATTCCAATCTTAGCAAAGACAATAAAGGAGTTGAGCATGAAGAAAACAGGAAAAAGAATAAGAGAGATAAAGAAAATTCAACTGGCAGGAAAAATAGCAGATATCATGATGGGTAATATTTTTATTCCAAAGTATCTAGACCCAGGAAATCCAGTTGTTAAAATACACATCAATGGAACTGAAATTCAAAACACACTTATTGATTTAGGAGCAGCAATCAATATCATGAGTAGACAAATCATGGATAAACTGAAACTTCCTAATATTCTTTTTACACCCACATTATTACAAGTAGTAGATAGATCTGTGATCAAACCTGATTGGATAATAGAAGACATTCCAGTGTCCCTAGATTCTTGGGAATATCCTGTGGATTTTATTATCCTAACTCCTAAGAATAATCTAGGAGGGCATCCTATTATATTAGGAAGACCTTGGTTAGCTACAGCTGATGCTTTCATTAGTTGTAGATCCGGTGATATGTATATCTCTGACAGTAGTTCAACCAAGAAATTTACCTTGTATCCTCCTGCAAAAACAATTACAGAATTGGATGATACTCAATGGATAGAGGATGAAGAAGACTTACAACCTCTCTTTACAATTTCAGAAATTAGTGAAGATAGCCAGATTCTGAATACCTTAGAGAACTTTGAATCCTCTTCGAAATATGAACATGAACAATTTCAAGAAGAATCCAACATTGATTTTTTATCATCAAGACAGATGTCTCTCGATTCCATGGATAAATTTGGTAGCTCTACAATCGAGATATTTCCAGGTAAAACTTTAAACATAAACAAGAACCTAGAGAAATCTCAACAAGCAGAGCTAGCAAAATATTACAGAGACATTCTTCTGCATATGCATGGGAGTACACTGGTATGAAATGGATAAGCCCCAAGACTTGCACGCATCACATCTATATAGAGGAAAATTGTAAACCAATCAGACAACCTCAAAGACGGATGAATCCAAACCTTAGGGAAATTGTTAAAGAAGAATTGCAGAAATTGTTAAATGTTAACTTTATCTATCCCATTTCAGATAGTTAGTGGGTTTCTCCTTTGGTAATTGTGCCGAAGAAAAATGGTAAATGGAGGTTATGTATTGACTACCAAGAATTAAACAAAGCTACTCTTAAAGATCATTTTCCCCTACCTTTCATAGATCAGGTATTAGATACATTAGCTGGCAAAAAGTACTTCTCATTTTTAGATGGGTTTAGTGGTTATAATCAAATCCAAGTAGCACTTGAAGATCAATACAAAACCACATTTATCTGTCCTTGGGGTACCTATGCTTACCGATTATTGCCATTTGGACTATGCAATGCACTTGCAACATTTCAAAGGGCAGTACTAGGAATATTTTCAGATCTAATACATGATTGTGTAGAGCTATATATGGATGATTTCACAGTTTATGGAAACACATTTGAAGAAGCTTTAGCAAACTTGGAAAATTTTTTAAAGAGATGTAAAGAAGCAAATCTTTCACTAAGTCATGAGAAGTGTTTTATGATGTTTACTGAAGGAATTGTTTTAGGACATCACATTTCAGGGGATGGGATGAGAGTGAAGGAGAGTCACTAAGTCAAAATTTGAAGTCATCTCTAACTTATCTATTCCAAGTTGTCAAAGAGATGTTAGGAGTTTTCTTGGATTTACAGGATATTATCGAAGGTTTATAGAAAACTTCACCAAGATAGCATCTCCACTTTTCAAATTACTTACCAAGGACTGTGAATTCAAGTGGAATCTTGATTGCCAGTTAGCCTTTGAGACCTTGAAAACAAAAATCTCTGAAGCACCTATTTTAAGGGGACCTAACTGGAAGTTACCTTTTCATATTTCAACAGATGCCTCGGATACAGCTCTAGGAGCAGTATTGGGACAAAAAGACCTGATTCCTTATGCCATCTACTATACTAGTAAAAATTTGACTCCTTCAGAGTTAAACTATACTGTAACTGAAAAAGAGTTTTTAGCTGTTGTTCATGCCATAAACAAATTCAGACACTATATAACAGGCTATGAAACTTTTGTTCACACTGATCATTCTGCAATTAGATACTTAATGAACAAATCAATTACTAATGACAGAGTCATAAGATGGTTATTGCTTTTACAAGAATTCAACATTACCATTCTAGATAGGCCTGGAAAACAAAACACAGTAGCTGATTTCCTATCTAGACTCCAAAACATCAAAGACAATACCCCAGTTGAAGATCAATTCCTTGATGAATATCTTTTTGCAATTTCTACTCAAACTCCTTGGTTTGTTGACATTGCTAATTATTTAGTTTCAGGGAAATTTCCTTCAATAATGAATGCAAGAGACAAAAGAAATATCATTTATGACAGTGCAAAATATTCATGGGTTGCTAATGAGTTATACAAAACAGGTCCAGATTTTATCATTAGGAGATGTGTTCGGGAAGATGAGATGCCTAAGATCCTCAAGGCATGTCATGATGAACCTTGTGGCGGACACTTTGCTGATAAAAGGACAGCTTATAAGGTCCTTCATTTAGGATACTATTGGCCATCCCCTTTTAAAGATGCTAAAGAGTATGTCAAAAGGTGTGACAGTTGCCAAAGGGTAGGGAAACCTTCTCCTTCAGGTGAGATGCCATTGCAGCCTCAGGTACATATTGAACCTTTTGAAAAATGGGCTTTAGATTTTGTAGGACCTATTAGTCCTCCATCGAGACAAAAGAAATATATATTAGTTTGCACTGATTATGTTACCAAATGGGTAGAGGCCAAGCCATTACTTTCTGCTACTGAAGCATCTGTAGTTAATTTTCTTTTTGAGGATATTTTTACTCATTTTGGTGTCCCAAGGGAAATTTTTACAGATCAAGGAGCTCAATTTACATCAAATCTAGTGGAACAAATGATGGAGAGGTACAAAATCAGACACAGAAAATATACTCCTTATCATCCACAAGAAAATGGTCAAGTGGAATCTACCAATAAAGTCATTTAAGGGATCCTAACAAAGACTATCCATTTACATAGAAGATATTGGGTAGACAGGCTTCCTGAAGCTTTGTGGGCCTATAGAACTACATGGAGAAGCACAACAGACCATACTCCTTATGAACTTGTTTATGGAAAACAAGTTTTGTTTCCCATAGAGTTTCAAATTCAAACTTTTAAAATGGCATTTCAGCTAGGACTTGATCTAACAGAGGCACAAAAGCACAGATTGGAGTAGATTAATGAATTGGATGAGATCAGACAAGATGCAGTTCAGAAAACAAGTATAGTCCAACAACAAAGGACTAGATGGCATGATAAGTACATCAAAGAAAAGAAGTTTAAAGAAGATGACTGGACTCTCTTGTTTGATTCAAAGTTCAAGGATGTTCAAGGTAAATTCCAAACACATTGGCTTGGGCCATATGAAATTATAAGAATTTTTGACAATGGAGCAATAAAAATCAGGACAATAGATGAAGAGAAGGTCACTTTTCTTGTAAATGGTCATAGATTGAAGCTGTATAATAAGCCACTTTCAAGAGAAGAATTTGTCAAGAGATTCCAGGAAAACAATGATGTGAAGTTAATGAAGAAGATTTTTTCTTCTTCATCAACTTAGTTGAATTTTATGAATTCAAAAGCATAAAAAAAAAAAAAAAGTATAAACATGAAAACTAATCAATGATTAGCATGTTTATGTAGAAAAGATAAAATGAAAATCAGAATCCTTCTGACACTTTAGCTTTTCATATTTGTTTTTTTCTGTAAGCAGTCATTACAAAATCAAAGTTTCACCCCATTATGTCTCACTTCATTCATATTTCATTCGCTCCATTCATTCATATTTCATTCATTCCATTCATCCATACTTCATTCACTCCATTCCATGGTCCATTTCATTTCCATCTCAGATTTCTAAATTTGATCTCTTTTTGCAGATTAAGTGTTACAAATCATGAGTTATAGGCCACTTTTTATGTTTCATTCCACTTCACAATTGTGATTCATTTCATTCCATTACATTTCACCTCACTCCTGATCCATTTCACTCTATTTAATGATCAATTTCATACAACATTCCATTCCATGTTTCAAAGTTCCTACAAGTACATTCTGCAGCCAGTCAGACATTCTGCAGCCAGCTAGATATTCTGCAGCCAAATAGCCAGAAGGAAACTATCCAGTAATCATTTGATCAGCAGCAAATTGATCCTATACACCTATAACAACAAGCAAAATCAAAGGAGTTATGAAGACTGAAGAATCAATGATTTTAAAAGGAGGACAAAGCATATCAAAACCACAAAGAAAGAAAAAAAAATTAAAGGAAAGGCAAAGGTAAAGTTGTAAAATTATTATGATGACAGAATATGAAAGTTATAGTATAGTTAGGTCATGTATGATTCAAAAAGTTGTTTTAACTATTCGTGTTGATCATGCCTATTAAGCCTATCATAAAAACTTTGGACAAAATCCCTTCCACTCCGCCATTTCAAATCATCATTTAAAACTTAACGGTTAAAGTACTGAAGTGACCTATTCGGTCACGTCACCAGCCAAAGTATTCAGTGATGATTTTGAATTTCTCACGAAATGTTTCCGTGGTATTTTCTCCAATGATGGTTCTCAAACTCATTAATTCGTGTAAATCACCCTAACTACATTTCACTCATTCTATAACCTCCTCATATCATCCTTTCATAGCTAATTCCTACTGCATAAACAGAGAACAACACCTTTGGGGTAAAAACAACTCTTTAACAGCCATTTTCACCGTGGATAGAAGAACAGTAAATTGAAAGTTGAGAAGAGAAGCCGTGGGTCTCATAGTAAGATCCGAACCAGTTGGAACCAAGTACTTAGAGGGCTACCCACAAATTAGAGAAATGCTACAGCAGGCTGGGTGGTTACAATTCTTGGAAAATTTTAATGGTTTTCATAAGTAGGTAACTAAAACATTTGCACGGTCCTTCAATGGAGCAGAGGTCGAAATAGGAGATATTAAATTCACTATTACAGAGGCTTTCATTGCAGAAGCAACGGAATTACCCAGGAAAGGAGAACGGTGGTTCAAAAATAGGGAATTTCATAATGAGGCATGGAGGCAAATGCTCAAAACACCAGGTATGGATGTTTCCATTTTTAAGAAGGGTATTCCTATCTCAGCACTGAAGAATAAATGGCGGAATATGTTGCTCATTTTGCAAAAAATTATAACTTTTGAGGGAAGGTCTGGTACCCTCTATGTTTATCATATTCGGTTAATGATGCATTTCTTAGATGAAGAAATCAATTTACCCTTTTTCCTTCTCCATAATCTGAAGAGAATGGCCTCTAATGTACAAAAGAGGGTTCAATTCCTGGAAACCACTTTGTACCACCACAGCCTAGTTAAAATCCTAATTGAACATCATTTGAGAAAAGTGGGAGACAATTGGGATGAGTTTCTAGTAAGGAATCACTTTGAAGAACCCAAGGAACTTCCATCTGAAGGCAAGCCTACAAGAAGAAGCAGGAGAAGGAAAATTTCCGAAGCTGTTGAAACTAAAATAGGTAAGTCTATACAAGAGGACAGTGAAGAGATAATTTCTGAGAAATTGAATGAAATTAGGAAACAACTTAAAAAGGAGAAGATGATAAGAAGGTATGTGTTAGTATGAATCCTTTGTCGAAGTGTACGAAAAAGGACCACTTTAGCTACGCATAACTAATAGCCCTAACAACAAAAGTGGCTGCCAATATCTTCAGATCTGCGGTTAGTTAGACAAGAAAATAGCTGCAAAATACCAGATCTATGTATGGAACGACATTAAGCAGTAAAAACAAGGGTTTGCTCCATATACCAATAGACAAGACAAGAACAATTTTTGAAATAATTTTTGTATTAATGGGGCACCTGTGAGGAAAACTAGAAGGAGTATCCAATTCCCCTCAATGGGATGGGTTCTTGGAAGTCCTCAGCACTTCAGATCTCAGATTTCTCTCTCTAGTTGATGTAGAAAACCCAATGCAAAGAGTAGAGCTCAATGGGAGAAAATGATGGAGATATGTGACAAACTGTATAGATCCAGAGTGATCTAATAGGCAACAAAAGGTGAAGAATGGTAGGAAAAACCCTCCTATTTATAACAAAATATTGGGTCATTCTAGATCTTGGTGCATGGGTTAACCAGATCTAGATCCACTTTTTATGGAATATTTTATTATATTTGTTGGAGGGAAAGGTATTTGACTTGGGTCAAATCCCTTAATTTGTCAAAAATAAATAAATAAATGATTTATTTATCTTTTTAAGGAAGTGGTTAGAAGATAATCAAATAAATAATGATTTATTTAATTATTTAAGGAGGTGGTTGAAAGATAATTAAATAAATAGTGATTTATTTAATTATTTGTGGGTGATTTGGTCATATTTAACAAGGAATATCATCTAAATAAGGTTTAAATGATTATTCATAGAAAATAATAAGATAAATAAAGGTTTATCTAATTAATTTCTTTGATTTTGGGTTAAACATGACTGGGAATAATAATTAAATTATGGTTTAACTAATTATTCCATGAGGAAAATCAAACAAATATGGGTTTGTTTAATATTTCCTTTTGGGGTTAACTGTTTTAACATAGTGAAAGCAGTTTTACTTAGGGTAAAACTGGTCTTACATGGTGTACTTGGGTCCATCTAATGATAATAGGTTAGATGACCAAAAAAATGGTGTAACAGATTGCCCCCCAGCGTGCGAGTGTCAGGAGCAAATCGTATGACCGAAGTATGTTGTAAGAACACGATCACTAGACAACAAAAGGGATGTCAGAGAGAGAAATGTGAGGTAGATAGTGTGCTGAAGGACTAGACCCTGAGGAGACGAGACTCGCAGGTGCAACAAGTCTCTTTTTATGAGAAGGTACCTGTGCTGAAGGCGGCGGGGGAGGCATACCTATGCCCGCTGAGACAAAGTACAAAAGAATAGTGTGTCTAGTAAACAAGGGACCGAACCATAAAATACAGCTGGCATAATCATGAGCCAGATAAAAATACAATGAGGAATCCCACATACATGCTGTGCCTGGGATAACAGCCAGGACTTGTACAATAATATCTGAGTACATGAGATATAAATACAACCCAAATGCCCCCTGTAAATGGGGAAGGGCTCACAAAATCTGAGAGGCCAACATCATCAAATATCTGGAGCGGCATCGGAGGCTGCAAAGAAGAGGTCATCCAGGCATGTGGGGGGCTACCTGTAGGGCCACCCCCTCATGAGGGTTGAGACATCTCACACACACCCGGGAATCATCAAGAGCTGCTGCTGGATCACTGGACCATCAAGTATACGAATCTCGATCATGTTGAAAGGAGCTGGAGAAAATTCAAAGGGAATGAGAGATCCCTTTGCCTGATCCGAGGCACCGAACAAGAGTGGAAGCTGGAACCAAGGTACATGGCCCTCTAGACCTGGCTTTTGGAATGAAAGTGCTGATGTCGATAGAAGGAGGTCCGCCATAGTTGAGGGAGTGAGATGTCCCTAACTAAGGCATGAGAGAAAACAGTAGAGCGACGGACATACTGACACTAATGATGAGAGTGAAATGGAAAGGACTGAGTAGCGAATGGACAACTTCCCTTGTTAGAGCATGAAGGGCATGAATGACATGGCAGCGACTGACACAATGTCATATGGGACAGGGGACAGCGGGACTGAAGGTCATAATATGAGACACAAGAGAGAGAGACCAAGCAATGAAGGATGGAGGGTTATAGGGGGGTACAAAGGGACGCGGTATAGACTCCATGGATGTAATGATGACTCAACTTGGATGCTCTAAACAAAGGCGACGCAATAGTGCTGCCACACAGTAAAGGCCCAATGGGGGACCATGAAAACATGAGTTCAAGGTGGGAACTCATGACGACAATCGACACGAACATGGACAAGTATGGGGGCGAAGTGATGCCCCAAATACAAGTGTTGTAAATGAGAAAATTCGATTTAAAGCGGATGTGGAGGGGCCCTTCTTGGAAAAAATGGGTCCGGGTGAAGCAGCAAATCATAAACATGAAAAAAAAAAAAACAGATGCTGGCTATCTAAAAGAAAATAAAACATGCATTTCAGAAGGGAAATGCTAAGGGTAATATTTCTTAAGATAGAGTGCATTGCGAGGATTAGGAAGGGGATGGCCTTCGAAATCCTCTAAGAGGTATGCCCCCTTCTCGAGATCCTTACTAATGATGTAAATTCCTAGCCATAATGAGTCAAACTTCCCATGACCAAGGACATCATGGGCCTGGTCATATACTAGAACAAGGTCGCCTTCGTGAAAAGTGCGAGGCTGGACTTTTCGGTCATACTGAGCTTTGGTGCGCTTTTTGGCCGCTTCCATGGTTTGCAAGGCAACACGGCGGTCTTCGGAAGCGCGCTCGAGCATGATAAGTCGTTGTTCTAGAGGTTGGGTGTCAGGGAGAAGTTCAACGGCCAGATGTAGGGAAGGAATTTCACACTCGATCGGTAAGACTGCCTCCTCTCCAAAGACCAAGTGGAAAGGAGTAAATCCGGTGGCGGTTTTAACAGAAGTTCGATAGGCCCACAAAGCAGGGAAGAGCATGAGATGCCAGTTGATTTTGTGCTTATTCACCGTTCGTTGAAGCATAGTTTTGAGGATTTTGTTGACTACTTCAACTTGGCCATTACCTTGGGGGTAATAGGAGGAGGAATATTGGTGCTCAAAACCTAACAGTGAGGATAGCTCACGCCATATCTCATCTTCAAAATGTTTGCCATGGTCGGAGACCAGTTGTTTGGGAACCCCGAATCGAGCTATAACATGGTTAAAGAAAAAGAGGGCCGCGGTAGCTGCCGTGTTGTTGAAAGTTGGCATGGCCTCGGCCCATTTGGTGAAATAGTCGACCGCCACGATGATATACTTATGGTTACCGGCGGATGGCGGGCGACACTCCATAAAGTCAATGGACCATTTACAGAAGGGGCCGGTTGAGATGACCGGATGGAGGGGAGCTGGTGGAGCTCGTGCCTTAGGGGCGAAATGTTGGCAATTGGGACAGTGTTTGACTACCTCAATGCAATCACTAAAGAGAGAAGGCCAAAAATACCCAGCGCGCATGACTTTCTGGGCAGTAGCGAGACCGGAGAGGTGGCCACCGCAAGCGCCGCTATGGCAGGCATTAAGGACCTGTTCAGCTTCAGCGTGTGTGAGGCAACGACGAAGGACGGTGTCAACCCCGCGACGATATAGGTCGTCACCGATAAGGAGGTATCGGGGGGCTTGGTGTCGGATGCGTCGGCGAGCCTCACGATCAAGGTGGAGGGCGAACTTTTGGGTTCGCAAGTAAGTAAGAATGTCGCCATACCATGGGTCGTCGGCAGTAATGGAAAATAAGTGTTCATCAGGAAAGTCATCATTAACTGGGGTATCTGGCGCTCCGGTAGGTAATTCAGAAATGAGCTCAGCGAGGGCTAAGCCTTTCTTACTCTTTGGTGTGATGAATTCGAGGTCGAATTCTTGGAGAATAACGACCCAACGGGCATATTTCCCAGTGAGGATACGACGACTCAATAGGAAAGCCAAGGGGTTGGAATTAGTCACAACCTTGGTGGAGCGCATGAGGATATAATGACGAAGTTTTTGGACTGAGAACACTACAGCTAGCGCTAATTTTTCTTCGAGTGAGTAGGAAACATGGGGTCCTACAAGGTTCTTACTGACGTAATAGATCACATGCTCGATACCATTGTCATCTTCCTGGATGAGGACTCCAGCGACCGAATAGGTGGAAGCGGATGTGAGAGCCTGCTTGAGGGCATCGAAAGACTCGTGAGCATAGGAATCCCAAACAAAAGGGATAGAAGATCGGAGGAGTCTAAGGAACCCATGTGCAGTGGTGGCGTAGTCAGGGACGAACCGTCGAAGAAAATTAGCTTTGCCTTGGAGAATTTGGAGCTGGCGGAGGGTACGTGGAATGGGAAGTTCAAGAATGGCTTGAACTTTCAAAGGGTCAAGAGTGATACCATCCTTAGACACGATGAAGCCTAAGAGACGGCCGGCGGGAACGCAAAAAACGCATTTCAACGGGTTAAGGCGGATATTATACTTGCGACATCGGAGGAAAATGGTACGTAGATCGTGGAGGTGCTGCGCCCGATGCTTAGAACGCGCGGTGAGGTCGTCCAAATAAGCAAGGATAATGTGAGCTAAGTCATGGAAACAATAAGACATGGCCCGTTGAAAAGTGGCGCCGGCATTTTTGAGGCCGAAAGGCATGACCCGGTAAGCAAAAGTTCCCCATGGACTAATGAACGCGGTTTTGAGTTGATCGGCAGGACGGATAGCAATTTGGTTGTATCCGGAGAAACCATCCATAAAGGATAGAACCTCATGCCCCACACACTCATCAATGATTTGGTCAATGAACGGTGTGGGGAAGTTGTCTTTGGGACAAGCTTGGTTCAAGTCGCGAAAGTCCGTGCAGACACGGATGGTGCCTTGTTTCTTGAGAACGGGAACTGGGTTGGACACCCAAGTGGTGTATTCAATGGGGTAAATGAAACCAGCCTGCTTGAGCTTGTCGATTTCGGCTTTCATAGCGTCACGTCTGGAAGGACGAATGGGTCTCAAGTTTTGACGGAATGGTTTGGCGTCCGGCCATGTATCGATATGGTGTTCGATAATGGCGGGATCGAGTCCAGGCATTTCAGAATAGGACCAGGCAAAAATATCGCGGAATTCTATGAAAAGCTTGGTGTAAGCTTCGATTTCTTCCGGGGTGCATTGAGCACCTAAGGTGATATATTCCTGGATACCTGGGGTGACTGAAATGTCAATTTTGATGGTAGGAGAGATATTGGCCATGTTTCCTTCTTCGAAAGCATCAGGGGCAGGGATGGGGTTTTTGAACCAATCGACAGCATTGGGGATGAAGTCTTTGGTTTCCACAGCAAATTGGTCATGGGACTGCTGTGGGAGGAAGTATGCGCGATGGTGCATATCGTCCCATGGAAAGTCCGGGTTGTTCATGGCTTCCATAATGTCTTCATCGGATTGGAAGATAGGAAGACTGGAGGAAGAGGGGTCACCCGAGGAGGTAGTGATGTGTGACGGGTCATCAGGAGGAGAAGGGCTCAGATGTGCAATATCAACAGATCCAAGGTCGGCTGAGGAGCTGAGAGTATCTACAGGTTGAAGGGTAGGTGAACTATCTCGTAAGGATGATGACAGGTACAGAATGGTTATTGACGACTCTGTTAGATCGATAGTGGGAGGAGGAATGTGAATGGGAGTGGGAAGATCCTCTGGTCCTATCGAAGTGGCCTTTAATTGGTGGTACATGTCTAAAGAGGAATGATACTCTTCAAGGCGGGGACAGAGGTGGGTGTAATGGCCGTGGAAATTGCACAAAGCACAAGGGTGGTTTGTGCGCAGATTTTTGAGTTTCGGGATAGATTCTGGGATAGTGACGTAGACCTCAGGGATGTCAGAGTCGGGAAACGTCTCATTAACCAGAATCTTGAGGTGCAGCAATTCAAAACACATATGGGTGGTGTGACCGATAATATCACACAAAGCGCATTGGATAGCGGGTTTAGGCAGTCGAGGAGGGGTAGGGGTTGTCAGGGGGGCCTGGTCCTGATGGGTTTCCCCCTTACGAGCTTTTCCTTTCTTTCCGGGGGCTGGCGCCACAGGGGTAGGGTCCTGTGGAGGTGCTGGGGGCCCGGAGGAAGTGAGGGGGGCCGGTTGAACCGGTGTCAAAGCAAGGTAAGGTTTGGGGTGACCGAAAGGGGTAGCGGCTGGAGGGTCAATGTACCAGACGGGTATACCGAGGGTCAGGTTAAGGAGAGAGAGGGTGGGCATGACGGGGACAGAAAATACTCCGGGAGGGGGAGCCAGGAAAGGTATCTGTCCAGCAGGGTAATGACCGGGGGGGACGGCTCTGAGATGGTTAAGGCCTGGGGGAATCGAGCCAGGAGGATAAAGGGGATCAGGGATACCAGCTGTAGGGGGAGGGCCAGAAGGAGGAGGTCCGGCTGGCTGAGATGAATGGCTAGGAGCGGGGTACGGAGGGTGAGGGGGAGGTTGTTGACTAGCCGAGGCAGGCCGCGTAAGGGTATCCTGAGACGATTGCATCATGCAAACATTCGATAAGCTGGGATCGGTGACAGGAGGGGGGGGGAGGTTAGGGAAAGTTCCAAGCAGGGAGGAATCTTTATAAACGCCGGGGGAGACGCTGGTCAAGGAATCAACAGTTTGCTTGTTGGCTACAGAAGAGATGGTCTTCTTAGGGGAGGTCTGAGATTTTGGTTCATGATATGTCAACTGGTCAATGGTGACTATCTTTCCATTATGGGGGAAAGACATCTTGCGAAAGACCGCGGATGGGATAGCAGACATAGCATAGGTGTAGCTTCGCCCCAATAGAATGTTGTAATCTAGCGGGGCGTCGATGACTTCAACGTCAACGCAAACAGTCTTACCGGCGAGGGTGATAGGACAATTACGAAACAGGCCAATGGGCTGGGAGGCATGACCGTCCCACGCTCGAAGGGTGATCGTGGAAGGGGCCAGTTCAGGGGATCCGAGTTGCTTCCAAACCGAAGCGGACATCACGCAGGTGGATGCCCCCTCATCGATGATACACCGGGACACGTTGGCGTTCCGGATTTTGACTGGGATTTGGAAGGCGACGGAAGGAGGGAGAGGAGGATGGTCTGATTGAGTGGCGTCGAAAACAATCATTTGGTCGTCAGCAGGATCTACAGCGCCCAAGGCAGATAGTAGAGCCTTCTTTTGGGAAGGGCATGACTAGAGGAGTTCCAGTGTGGAAACGGCGGCAGGAGATTGCGCCAAATCATTTACTATGCTATACGAATGGGCAGCTCGACTGGGAGCAGCGTTTCGACGTAGTGGGCCCTTAGGTATCTTGGTATGAACCTCAACTTTTGGTTGAGGGATATGTAAGGGGCCACTGGGTGACGAAAGAGGCTCTGGAGAACCTGAAGAAGGAGGCTCGAGAGCAGACTGAGCAGGAGGCTTGGGGTACTGGCGAGACCGAGTTTGAAGGTGAAGATCGACGGACGGGTTAGGATCGGAGTGCATCATAAGGATCTGGTAATCAGAGGAACCAGAAAGGGAAGGGGGGGTGGCTACCTGGCTGTCAGGCGGTTGGGTAGCCACGAATCCTTGCTGAGGGAAAGGATCAGTAAACACAGCTCGCTGGGTAGTGGCCACATTAGGAGGAGCATGAAGGGAGGCGTGCTGTCCGTGCAATGTGGCTTGAGACTCCCACATCTGCCGCATCTGGGGTAAGAGGGGACAATCGTGGGTGTAATGACCATAAACACCGCAACACGAACAAGGCTTACTTGTGCGAAGCGGCCTGTCCGGCTTGGGCTGAGTGCCCTGTTGCTGGTTGACAGTGTTAGGGTCCACACCAGGATTGGGTCCACGGGTACCAGGGGCAGATTGGTTTGGATTGCCTCTCCGCCTTCTTTGAGAAGAAGGGGGATTAGTCGCGCCCTGCTGTGCAAATACTTGCCCTGGAGGGGGCTGTAGGTGCTGGTGCTGGGTTTGAGGAGGCAAGGGAGGAGGAAGCACATATGCTGGAGGAGCTGGCACACCAGGCTGCGGATAAGGGTAATGGGTAGGTTGGGCAACATTGAGGTAAGCAGGAGGTTGGGCAAAAGGAGGAGGCATGCCGTATCCTGGATACATGCTACCGGGAGGGGGAAGAGTGCTGGAGGAGCTGGCCCCTCCCTGAGGGAGACCATAGCCCATAGGAGGTTGAGCGTACGGATGGGAAAGGGCTCCAACGATACCGTCGGTGGAATGAGATGCCCCCGGGGCATTAGCGCCACCGGGCCTGGGGAGGTCAGGAAGAACGGTATAAACATAACCAGATTGAGCGTAGATCAGGTCATATTTCAAGGCTATTTGGAGGGTGGCTTCTTCAGTTTGAGGAAAGTGAGAGGCGACATCTTTGCCGATGGGAGTGGGAAGGGTGTGAAGGAACCAGTCCATGTAAACTTGATCTTCGAAGGGAGGGGCTCGACATAAGCTCCGTCTTCTTCGCCATTCCTAAACATGGGCGGAAAGGCGTGTTGAAGAGGATTACTTGAAGGAAGTCAAGAGCTCCGTGCCAGTATCGTATCGGAGAGGGAGCTAGAAGTGCGACAAAAAGGCTTGGGCAAGAGTCTCAAAGGTGGTATGGGTAGAGGTGGCTTGTTCGACATACCATTTAGAAGCTTCGCCGGTGAGCGTGCATTGGAACAAACGAAGACGGATGGAGTCATCGGTAATGGAATTGGAGGAACACCACATGTGGAAAGATCGGACATGATTGGTTGGATCTTCGCCATTAAGGCCCTCAAACTTAGGGATGTCGGAGGGGAGCTTGGTTGGCATAGCAGGCCAATTAGCATTGTGGTGAATGGGGTCATTGATCAACTGATGGAAATCGGGGAGGCTGAGGCCTGCAATGTACGGCAGCACGGGGGTGGCCGGGGTA
Organism: Pinus albicaulis; assembly: GCA_034641835.2. NCBI lineage: Eukaryota > Viridiplantae > Streptophyta > Pinopsida > Pinales > Pinaceae > Pinus > Pinus albicaulis. Next base: position 14,172,288 of record MU968480.1, on the reverse strand, counting down.
GTTCCGGTGGTGGTTCCGCTAGTAGTAGGGCCGGCATTGAGGCCGAGAGAACCGCTAGCGTTAGGCCCTGGACCAGACATAGTGAAGGTGACAGGGGGAGAACCAGGAGGAGAAGGAAGACTCGATGAATCAGGAGAGGAGTCGGAGTGTGGACTCGAAGGTGGACTGGCTCGACGACGGCGGTGCGGAGCAGGTCGATCAACCGGAAACTGAGGGTGAAGGCCAAGAAGTCTCCGGGAAAGGCGCCTTGGGGGCGCAATGATGACAGGAAGAAGGAAACCGACAAGGGTAGAAAGTGACAGAATCAAGTAATGTCAAGGGCAGATGAGGTGCAGTGACAATTGATTTTAGAGTCTTTGCCAGGCAGTGTTAACTAGGCGCTTCTTCACTTAGGGTCAGTGTGTGATGTGCGTTAATTTTAATTTTTAAACCCTTTTCATTTTGAGAGCAAGAAAAAGTGTGCTGCGTAACTGAAAAGAAATCTGTGTAGAACAATATAGATTGCTGAAAGGACAGAACATTTAACAGCTAACTATGCATCAATCTAACCCAAAAAGGCAGGTCTCTCAAAACTACTCTAAAAGAGGGAAAAAATCTACTCAAAACACACATAAAAAGAGGTCAATAGATCTAGGGTCGAAAGGGACAGGGATCTAGAGGATAAAGCTGCTGAAAAGAGGTGCAGATCACAGCTAAGAGACAGAGGCAAGGTGGCTGGAAAAAGGAAGGAAATCAGCAAAAAACGGAGGGGGCAAGGGGGAGGCCCAGAAAGTAGGTCCAAACAAAACGACAGGAGGTGATTTGAAAGGAATAAAGGTTGATTTCAAAGGATCTGAAAGGGAGGTAATAGATCTGGAAAAAAGGACGCTGAAGCTCTGAAAAACAGATGGATGAAACAGCTTAAAACTCTTCCACAAAAAGTGGAGGGTGCTAAAGCCCTAAGGGGCTAGGTTCCCACTTAGATGAGTAAAAAAAGATCAGAACTTGGTCAAAACAGGCTAAGACAGAGGCTGGAGGACCCTGGCAGAAGCTGCAGCAAAACCCAGAAAAATTGCAGAAAAATTGCTGAAAAAATGGCAGGTCGCAGTTTCTGACCTGATTTCAGTGCAGGTCGCAGGAAACAGGCTGAAAAGTGCGACCTGGAGATCCAGGTCGCAGGTTTAGGGCCAAAAAGTGTGACCCCCTGTTTCGGTTGTCTCGGCGGCAGATTTTCAGAAAAGTTGTCGTCTCAGTTGCGGCTGGTGTCGCTTACCTGCGCAATAGGGCCAGAAACACACGGAAGTTAGAAATTTTAATGTTTTAGGGTTTTATGTGAGAAAAACAACATAAAAATAGGAGAAATGAACAGCTGAAAAGAAACCCTAGGGTCTGAAGTAGCTGGATATGCAAGAATATGAAAAACGACAGCGGTCGTAATTTAAAACCCGTGTGGAGTCGCCATTTGTTAGTACGAATCCTTTGTCGAAGTGTACGAAAAAGGACCACTTTAGCTACGCATAACTAATAGCCCTAACAACAAAAGTGGCTGCCAATATCTTCAGATCTACGGTTAGTTAGACAAGAAAAGAGCTGCAAAACACCAGATCTATGCATGGAAAGACATTAAGCAGTAAAAATAAGGGTTTGCTCCATATACCAATAGACAAGACAAGAACAATTTTTGAAAGAATTTTTGTATTAATGGGGCACTTGGGAGGAAAACTAGAAGGAGTATCCAATTCCCCTCAGTGGGATGGGTTCTTGGAAGTCCTCAGCACTTCAGATCTAAGATTTCTCTCTCTAGTTGATGTAGAAAACCCAATGCAAAGAATAGAGCTCAATGGGAGCAAATGATGGAGATATGTGACCAAGTGTATAGATCCAGAGTGATCTAATAGGCAACAAAAGGTGAGGAATGGTAGGAAAAACCCTCCTATTTATAACAAAACATTGGGTCATTCTAGATCTTGGTGCATGGGTTAACGAGATCTAGATCCACTTTTTATGGAATATTTTATTATATTTGTTGGAGGGAAAAGGTATTTGACTTGGGTCAAATCCCTTAATTTGTCAAAAATAAATAAATAAATGATTTATTTATCTTTTTAAGAAAGCGGTTAGAAGATAATCAAATAAATAATGATTTATTTAATTATTTAAGGAAGTGGTTGAAAGATAATTAAATAAATAGTGATTTATTTAATTATTTGTGGGTGATTTGGTCATATTTAACAAGGAATATCATCTAAATAAGGTTTAAATGATTATTCCTAGGAAATAATAAGATAAATAAAGGTTTATCTAATTAATTTCTTTGATTTTGGGTTAAACATGACTGGGAATAATAATTAAATTATGGTTTAACTAATTATTCCATGAGGAAAATCAAACAAATATGGATTTGTGTAATATTTCCTTCTGGGGTTTCCTGTTTTAACATAGTGAAAGCAGTTTTACTTAGGGTAAAACTAGTCTTACATGGTGTACTTGGGTCCATCTAATGATAATAGGTTAGATGACCAAAAAATGGTGTAACAGTATGCCAAGGAGAGAGGTGAAGGACCATCTCAGCCAAGACGAAGCCACAGACTTAGAGGTATATTGAAGAAAACAGGGATTAGACAAACGGGAATCATAAACATTGAGGATGAACAGACACCAACTGCTAGATCACATGAGTACCAATATGAAGAGGATCTTGATGAAGGAGCTCCGGAGATAGACCCAGCACAACAAATTTAAAATTATATTGAGACATTAGAGAAGAGAGCCTCAGAAGGTAGAGACAGAACTCCTAGCCCATAAGAATCTGCAATTGATATACTAAGAAGAGATAAATATGAGTTAGAAGTACTCAGTAGGCATATCAAGAATGAGAATGACATTTTAAGGGATCAGGTTAAGCTGAAAAGTGATATGAATACAACTCTCTCTCTGCAAATGGAAAAGTTGTACAAGGCTAGTGAGAAATTGAAGAAGAAAAACAAAAAGTTGAGCAGGGCACTTATAAATTTGAGATTCAAGTTGGTCATAAAGAAGCCTAGGAGGCCATTAACTATCAGGAAAAGCAGAAGAAGGAGCCTAGATGTCCTAGCAGAAGTCTCAGAATATATGAGTTGATTGCATGAGGACATGCAAAAACTTTGCAGTGGGGGTATGTTGAGCCCCAAAGATGTCCTTCCCCTTCACCAAATTTCACTTCATTTCCTTTGTCCCTTATCAATTACAGGCTTAAATGTTCAATAGGATTGGTTAAAGACACTTTAAGAATTTATATAATGACTAACTTGCTACACTTTTATGGTTTTGTTGTTGTAGTAATTTTTTACTAGACTTACCTACAGAATGCATCCATTCTGTAGCTAGTTGCCGATTCCACAGTTGTCTTCATTTTCTCACAGGTTCCAGGTGTCACCTCAAATAAAAACGCATATGAGTGAATTCCAGACTTCATCCACATCATTCCTTGCTCCCTACGAAGTCTGAGAAGAATTCTACAGGTGGTTATACACGTGGGAAACCAAAACTAAGAGACAGACTTATAATAGGACAAGGATTGTACAGATGTCTTTAATCACAATACGAGACCTCCACCAGAGTTCTAATTTGATTTTAGTTTGGAAAGACATTTATTCCTATTTTATCTCAAGGGCAGTTATGTAATTTTCTTATAATAATGACTCGGGAGACCGAGAAACAGCTAGCTAGATTTATGTTTTGTTGCTAGATCTCAAAAGACTGTAATACTCTGTTTTTGAAATAATTTTCCTTTAATGAAAGAAGCACCACTTTATTGCAAGATCTGAGGCAATCTTGAGGAAATTTTTATTTTGATCCGGTGGTAGAGGGCCCCTACTACCCGAGAAGCTTTTTTCACATTTTTTAGATAAGTAACTTTAGCCTTGTTGCATTCCTAGTTTAAGCAATTTTCTGAACTTTGTGTTTTATACTCACTTGCATTGGATGCTATAGTCTAGTCTTGTTCTCACGAATTATTCCAAAATATCACTAATATTGAATGAGATATAACTGTAGTATTTTAGGAATTAGTTTCCTTTTTCTGAACTTTACGTTTTTGTGCTCAATTACATCAATTGTTACAGCTAGACTTGTTCTTCCGAATTGTTCCAAAATATCCCTAATACTGAACAAGATAGGGTTGTAACAATTTAGAGATTAGTTGCATTATAAGTGTAGTTTTAATACTCCGGAGATTAATGGCGCGCTAGTTCATTTTCTGCTCACTGTATTTCAAGTTAGACTAATGGCACGCTAGTTCAGTTTTTGTTCACTATATTTCAAGTTAGGATAATGGCATTCTAGTATAGTTGTGGTCACTGTATTTGAAGTTTGAATGATTGCATTTTAGTTCAGCTTTATCTATTGTATTTTTAGTTTCATTAGTTAGTTGTAAGCTAGTTTTGTTCCATTAAACTTCAAGGCCTTCATTATTTACAAACTAATCTTGTTATTAATCTCTTCCAACACATCATCATATGGAAAGGAGTTAGTGATATCAGTTCAAGGCCTTAACTGTTCTGCAATCTCTTATAATTGTACAAATAGCCTTTTTCCAAAAACTATTCCAAAAGACTCCTAACATCCGAATAAGGCTTAGTAGTGACAATTTAATTTGCAGAATGGATTAATTTCAGTGTCATAGGTTAATTTAGAGTAGAATTCCTCACTGTGTTGCAGACTATCTTTTCCAAATATGTTCCAACAAATTTCTAGCCATGGATAAGATTTTCTTTGTGATCTTGTAGGTGGTTGTTTACTTAGAAGAACCTCATGGCACTAACTTATCCTTTTCTCAATCTATTCCAACATATTTTTTATGAATGAATTGGACTGAGTTCATGTTGTGAGTTATTGAGTCCATGTTGTGAGTTATTTTCTTGTCAAATTTTTTCATTTTCTAAGTGCCATACATAGTTTAGAATAGGTTTTGCTCTGTTTTATTGTGACCAACAACTTCTCTTTGCCAAAACTTAGTTCTTTTCCTCTTAGAATAAAAACACAAAACTAAAAACATTGAAAAAAAAAACACTAAACACAACGTAGTGAGAAACAAATACCTAGGCACATATAGTGCACTTCACTTCAACAGTTTACTAGCCCTGGTTGACAATTTATGACCTCAATTTAGGAACACTAAATTGAGCAGACAATTACATAAATGAAAAATTATTGTATGATACAAATTATAAAACCTCCTTCTATATATAGGATTCCATGGGGCCATAATATAATCCTATCTGACCTAACAATAATAATGTAAGGGCACAAAAATAACAATATGGGGGTTACAGGGGTACAACAATAACAATAAGGGGGTTATACTAACCATAATAAGGGACTACACTAGTAATATAGTAACCTAACATGCCCCTCTCCTTCAAAAAAGTGTTGTCCTCAACGCTTGAGTAGCTTGGGATGCTTCTGTATAAAATTCTCAACCTCCCATGTAGAATCTTCAATGGGTAAGTTCTTCCACTTGATGAGATACTCTGAAATAGATCGATTTTGTGGCTGTCGAGTTCTTGTTTCCATGACTGCTTCAAGTTCCATTATGTTTTTTCCTTCCTCATCAAATACTAGAAATATTGATTGAACTAGAATTTTGTCACCTATAAACTTCTTTAAGCATGAAACATGGAAAATTTCATGCACTCACGAAGAAGCAGGAAGCATCAATTTGTATGCCATAGTACCAATATTTTTCAACACCTTGTAAGGACCATATTACTTTGGTGATAATTTATTATCCTTCTTATCTTGCTTGAGGGACATTTGTTTGTTGGTTGTAATCGTAAAAATACCCAATCTCCTACATCAAAAATTCTCTCACTGCGGTGTTGATCTGCCTGTTGTTTCATTCAATTTTTTTCCAAATTTAAGCTATCCTTTAAGAGTTGGAGAACTTCTTGTTGATGCTTGATGTGATATTCCACTGATTGGACCTTATAATTTTCTCTTAAAAATGATGTGAGGGATGGTGGATGATATCCATAAAGTTCCATAAATGGGGTCATTTTTGCTGTAGTATGGAAGGAAGTGTTATACCACCATTCAGCCAGAGGTAACCACTTGACCCATTTTGTTTGTTTATCAAATACAAAACAATGAATATATCCTTCCAAAAATTTGTTCACTATCTTAGTTTGACCATCAAATTTAGGATGATAAGATCAGCTATGAGCTAGTTGAGTATCCAAACAAGAAAATAATTTCATCCGGGAAATTTCTAGTAAAAATGGGATCTCTGTCGCTTACAATAATATTTGGGTTTCCATGTAGATTTTGAATTGTTTTCATAAATGAAATAGCAAATGTACTTTCTTTAAATGGACGAGATAATGCAGAAAAGTGTGCATACTTGGTAAGTCTATTAACAACCACCATGATGACACTTTTTCCTTCAGAATTTTGTAAACCTGTGATAAAATCCAATGAAATCTCCTCCCAACATTGACTTGGAATGGATAAAGGTTTTATAAGACGAGGGGTCTTAATTGTCTCAACTTTTTTTTGCTGGAAAACCAAACATTCTTCCACAAACTTTTGAATATCAGATTTAAGGCCATCCCAAAAAAAATCTTTCTTCACCCTGTGGTAATTTTTTTTAAATCCTAAGTTTCCTCCTAAAGGAGAAGTGTGCGATTCCAAAAGAATATTTTGTTTTAGTTGGTAATTCTTACAAAGATATAAATGATCTTTGTACCATAAGGAATAATTTTTCCAACTAAATGTATCATATGCGATAAGATATTGCTGCAACTTTTGAATGAGTATCCACACTTCTTCATCCTTCTTCCATTCATCCCTTGCTTCTATTATCCAATCTAGTTGGATAATAGAAATGGCACAAAGAAATGTTTCCACCTCTTCATCCTTTCTTGAGAGTGCATCGGCAACAACATTTAGCTTCCCTTTTTTTTAGATGATTTCAAAGTCATAACCCAACATATTTTTGACCCATTTTTGATGCTCTTCTAAAGATAGTCTTTGTTACAAAAAGTGTTTATGACTATCATGATCAGTTTTTACCTTGAAGTGTCTTCCCATTAGGTAAGGTCGCCATTTCTTGAGTGCATGTAGTATTTCCAACATTTTCTTCTTATAAATAGCTTTCTTTAAATACTTTCCTTTGATTAGACAGATTTCAAAATAAATGGGTCTTCCTTCTTGCATTAAAACAACACCAACTCCATTTCCTGAGGCATCACATTCCACAATAAAGGTTTTTGTGAGTTTTGGCATAGCTAAGACCAATGCTAGGCACATTTCCTCTTTAATATGTTCAAAGAGCTTAGTTGCTTCAGGAGTCCATTAAAATGCATCTTTCTTCAATAATGTTGTTAGAGGTTCTGTTATTCTCCCAATTCTTAACAAACTTACAATAATACCCTATTAACCCGATAAATACTCGCAACTTCTTTCTGGTTCTAGGTACTTTCCATTCCTTAATGGCTTTAATTTTGTTAGGATCTACCTTAACACCCTCGTGAGATATAATATGACCCAGATATTCCACCTCTTGTACTCCAAAAAAACATTTGGAGGTGTTTGCATATAATTGTTTCTCCTCCAATAGTTTGAGCACCCTGTCAACATGTTGAACATGATCCTTCCAAAACCGGCTGTAGATTAGTATATCATCAAAAAATACTAACACAAATTTTCTAAGGAAGGGTTTGAAAATGGAATTCATCAACACTTGAAATTTAGACGATGCATTTGTAAGGCCAAAAGGCATGACCAAAAATTCATAATGACCCTCATGAGTTCGAAATGTTGTTTTCAGAATATCTTCAGTCTTCATTCTAATTTGATGATATCCTGAATGAAGATCCAACTTGGTAAAATAATTTTCTACATGTAATTCATCCAATAATTCATCAATCACAGGAATGGGAAATTTATGTTTAATAGTAAGCTTATTGAGCTCCCTATAATCCAGACACATGCACCATGAACCATCCTTCTTGTGCACCAATACTACTGGAGCAGAGAAAGAACTTTGACTAGGTTGAATTATACCATCCTCTAACCTTCCTGCATTTATACATTAAATTTAGCTCTTTTGTACATAATGATATCTATAAGGCCTGATGTTTGGAGGAACACTTCCTAAAATCAAATGAATAGCATGATCATGATCACGAAAAGGTGGGACTCCTTTGGGAGTTTCAAACACCTTGGAATGATTGTCCAAGACTTTTGGAGATCTGGAGAAATAGATAATTTTGATGTTGGAACTTTTAGTGAGCATAATTGTGAAATTACACCTTGATGTTATTTATTCAGAAGCTTTTTCATGACATTAGAGATTATTATCTTTCCCGGCTTCCCTGCGATACCCCGTAATTCGACTTATTTTCCTTCTGAAAAAAATTTCAAGAACAGTTCTTGAAAATTAAAATCCATCGTCCCCAAAAATTGTAACCATTGTACTCCTAGTACAACATTAGCACCTCTCATTGGAATGGAAAGCATTTTTCTATTCAATACATATTCCCCCATGGTTAGCTTGATATTATGGCATTTTCCAGAGCAATATATAATTCCTCCATTTCCAACCATCATTTGAGATTCAGGTGCTAGATATAGGAAGAAATTCAATTCCTTGGCTACCTTACAATGAACAAAATTATGGCTACTACCCAAATCAATCAACACTATTACCTTTTTCTTCTTGATATGTCCTTCTATATTGAGAGTTTGAGGAGTGGTAATTCATGCCAATGCATTACATGATATGGTCGAACTCACTTCTTCTTTCTTTAGGGTTGGTTCCTGGTGTATATCCTCTTCTTATAAAGTTTCTTGTTCATTTTCTTCCTCCTCTTCACAATCTATGTAAAATAGTTTCTTCTCAGTGCACTTATGACCTTTAGTGTATTTTCTATCACAACTGTAGAAAAGCCATTTTTCTCTTTTTTCTTCCAATTGTTTTGGTGTCAACCTTGTAGGTTGTGGAAGTATAGGAGTATAAATAATTCCATATTTATAGATGTGAGTGTTAAGCTTCCTTGTTGTCATAATTTTACATTCATTTTTTCTTGCCAACCTGAATGCCTTCTCCAATGAATCAGATTCCGAAAGGCGAACCTCATGTTGGATGTTATCCTTTAAAGTCCCCATGAAGACATCAATCCTTTGTTCCTCTGGAATATCATTTACCTTATATTTAATTTTTGGTAGTCCTCAATGTGCTCCACCACTGAACCCTTTTTTTTGAGATTTATCAATTGGCTAAAGAAGGTGTTGCTCTTTATATCCTCATAATGTGCTATCATTTCCTCCATAAAAATTGACCAAGTGAAAAAACATTTACGGGGGAAAATCCATCTATACCATAAAAATGTACTTTGTTCTAAATATAAAGTTGAAATGTGTACCTTTTCTGTGTTTTTCACATTATTGACATAAAAGTATTGCTCCATCTGTAGTATCCATGTTACAGGATCCTTACCATCAAACTTCCTCATATCGATATTTTGAATATGGTGGATCTTCAATCCAACATTAGAGTTTATGAAATCATGATTAACATTTATTATGTTTTCATCATTAGTTTCCTCTACTATCTTTTTTCCATTAGGAATCATTTCTTGTATCAACTTTTTCAAACCTTCCATGTCTACTTTTAGATCATTCTTCATGTCTTCCATGTTGTCTTTCATTTTTTCCTCTATACCATCGATATTAGCTTCCATGCCATTCATAAAACCATCCATATTATCTTCCATTCCCTTCTCAATACCATCCATCTTAGCTTCCACTCTTTTCTTCAAAACTTACATTTCATTTTTTGTTTCTCTTTGCAAGAGTGAAATTTGGTGCACTTGTTCTTGTAATTTTGATATATCATGTTGCAATTCTTCATCTTCATGAGTCATAGTAGAGTATTTTGAGGGCTTAATGGTTGTAGAATACTTTTTAGGGGGGATTTTAAAACCCAATATTGATATTTATGCTTCAATATGCTCTTGGAATCACTTCAAATTGATTTTCCAAATAAGACTTATGCAATTTCAAAAAAACATACACACCTTTTTCTTGGTTTTGAGGAGCTTGATATTGAAACTGAATTATTTATGTGATTTCGGATCTTCATTATCTAAAATTTGGTCCTGTAGTAGCCCTCTGAATCTTCTTTCCAATGCCATAGGTCTGACCTAATTTGGATGCTTCAAGGAAAATTTATGACCAATCTCCCACAGTGACCTAATTATGGACTGGTTCAGTAGGGAAAACTTTTACGGCGTACCACGTGTCATTGTTTCCTCCTTCGGCTATGAAATTGATATATAGGAAACTGCAATCTGTGTAAATTTGGCCACTTTTTACAAAATCCAAGCTGATGCTCACATAGAGAGTTATGATGATTTTCCCACACAGTCACCTCTTTGAGATGAAATTCGGGAGCCTGAAAAAATTGTAACTTCCACAGATCATACCTCCGAAACTATTTCAAACCAAGATCTAATATTTTTACACAATGTTCTTCGGGAGTTTGGCTTCACATGATAAACATTTCATCTTCTTAACCTTTGTAGAAAAAAATTTATAGCGAAAATGCCACGATGACATGTTTGGAGTAGAAAAACCCTAGAATCCAAAGCTATGAGACCAAATGTTATGAAACTAGCTCCAAAAATAGAATAAAAGAGAGATCAACGCCTTATAAATAAGCCACTTTGAGGGATAACCTCCTTTACATTACATAAATGAAAAATTCTTGGATTATACAAAACACAAAACCTCCTTCTATAGATAGGAGTTCATGTGGCCACAATATAATCCTAGCCGACCTAACAATAATAATGTAAGGGAACAATAATAACAATATGGGGGTTACAGGGGTACAACAAAAAAAATAAGGGGTCCATACTAACCATAATAAGGGACTACAGTAGTAATATAGGGACCTAAAAAATTCAGACTTAGCTAAACATCATAAGCATGCATAGAAATGTTACATGACGAATCTAGATCTAAATAGATCAAATTATAATAATACAAAGCATACCTTCTATTTTGCCTTCATATTCCTTATATAGATTATGATCCTTCCATATCCTTGGCCCACCTCATAACTGCACTGTACATGTGGCCACTAGCCTCCATGAGGACTGCGTTGTCTATCCATGATCTCCATAATGTCTGTATTTAATTCCCACTCTCTCCATCATGTGTGCATTAGATGCACCACTTCCTCCACTATCTCATTATAAGTGATTTATGATATTACTTTTAATGCACCATGATCTCATTTGACCTCCTCCAAGATCCTCATTATTTTACATTAATGATCCATGATCTCCACTCTTCCTTCATTTAAGAAGCTTCTACACTACTCCATAATGTAGATCTACATCTAATTTATCCACATTCACACATCAAAAGTGGATTTTATTCATATATGGGGTTTATGGGTCCCTCCACCCTCTTATTTACATAATTAATTAAGAAAATTAAGAACTCTAATATTCCAATTAACTTATGGAAAATTTGGAATATTATAATCCTTCTCACGAAAATGTTTCTTGTCGTCAAGCAACTGCAAAATTGAATGCTACAGAAAAAATCTTCCCTCCAAATGGCATCCTCATATGGAAGGCCTCCCCATCTGCTACCATGTGTAATTCATGCCCAGCTCCAAAGCTTCCTATCTAGAATTTCTAGAATGGCTTCCAACTAAAAATTTAGATGCCTCTCCTCATCAATGAATCTCCAAGTGGCAACCATATGCTGCCCAACATCCTCCTCAATGCATGAGATACATAAAGTAAAGTGGTCTCTTCCCAAATTGGAAAGGATCAACTCATAAACTATCTCTCCAACCCATGCTACATAGAGTATATTGCATCTTCGCAATGCTCTCATCATTAGCCCTGGTGGCCTTGTGGGATGCAGGAATCACATCAACATAATGAAAAACAAGAAGTGGAGGCATATGGATGAACATGTACAATGCCAAACCATACTCTCCTAATAACAAGCACCATATCAAAGCCTTTTGCTTCCATGGTATATCATCATGAAAATAGGTAAGAGATCCATACTCTCTCAAAAGAAGCCAGTGCAGTAATGCTTCTTGTTTCCATGCCACATCAACATCAAACCAAGTATGAGAACCATACTCTCTCAATAGGAGCCACCACAGAAATTCCTCTTGCTACCACATCACATCATCATCATACCAAGTACAATGACCATAATCTCCCAACAGAATCCAATGCAATAAGGCCTCTTGTTTCCATCCTTCATCAATATCATGCAAAGTATGGGGAGAAATTATCCCATTCTCTCCCAAGAGTAACCATACTCACCTAACAAAACCTAGCGCAGCCATGCTTCTTGTTGCCCTGTATCATAGATTTTCAAGTAGGTTTTCAACCCCTTGCTCATTCTCCTCATCCATCCATCCCATTGTGGATGTTGAAGCATGTCATGATCAATATTGGTATCCCTCTAAGGTATAACACCAATCTCCTCCATGTGAATAGCTTTGCACTCCATGAAATGTTGAGTTGCACCTCATTTGAGGACTCTCCATGAGATCCTGTTGGCTCGAGGGGTCCTGACCCAGGTTCGGAGGTTAAGGTTTTCCAACAAACCCTTATACTACTGTCCCTTTTGGCAATGACCTGCTTGCGTAGGTCAAAGTCTCACCCGAAGCAGTATGGGTGGGTGTTGGAACTAGGTTTCTGCACCTTGAGAGAGGATAGGTAAGCCAATCAGAGCTGTGTCCGGCTTTATAATGACCATATCGCTTATCTCAAAACCAGATCTATAGATATCCTTCGTATCCACGTGCGTAAGGTCAACTATACTTACTGTACTCAAAAAATCATATACTTCTAAAATAGTAGTGCAGCATTACAATTATTCTTTTCATAAAACATAACAGAACATACCCAGATGCAGGACAAACACATAATACAATAATTTCGTAGCTAACACAGAATATGCATAACACATCAGCTATCAAAGATTCGCATCAATAGTAAAAATAAATTCAGCTATGCAATAACCTTTCTCATTCATTAATCCTTCAGTTCCTTCTTACAACACCCAAACCTGACTTGCACACACAACAAGACTTGGGATCTCCGGGCACACAGCCAACATGAGTCCTTTCCCCAAAAACCAAAACAGATCTACTAAGCCACAATTCGCATCAAGATCTCCTCATCTTCTTGCCTTATAATTCAAAATGTTCCTCTATTTATAACAATCTAGCCTAATCTTTCCTATGGTCCACAAACTGTGTTTTGCGGACTCTAGGTCAACCCTTTGACCTATTACAATTCTTTCAATGCTTTGACCCACCCCAAAACCCTTGCACTATACTAAATATAACAAAAAATATACAAAATCGGACCAATTTCACAGCTTGCAGGAGACCCTGTTCCAACAGTCCCCCAACACAATCTTGTGACTCATCCTGAGTCACTATGGCCGCGGGTCCACCAATTGTCCCTGGAGCTGCTTGATTATCATGACCAAAGTGCATATCCCATTCGTGCCTCAGTGCCCCATCCCTGGTGGGTTGATTCTGCCTCAGACAATTATTCCAGCCATATAGTCATTTAACCCTGTATGGCTTGAGCCGACTACCATTTACATATCTTGGTAACACGTCACCATGCAAGGAAGATAACTTGAATGCTACACCATCCATGATTTCCTTAATGGTGTAGGGACCAAGCTAGTCTTGTCAAAATTTCCCTGGGTGTTTCGCAAACTGGCTATCGTATAAGAGGACTAGGTCACCTTCTACGAATGTCTTTTGGCGAATATGTCGATCATGCCATGCTTTATTGCGACCCTTTTTAACCTAATGATGAAAGTTATCAATGAACCGATCTTCTTCCAATGCCAAAAGCTCTGCAAGGCATTCTTCCATTATGTCAAGTTCTGCCATATTTGTAAATGTTGCGATACATAGACTAGGAACAATGTATTCTATTGGCATAATGGCCTCCTCGCCATAGACCATCCGAAAGGGGGTCCTTCCTGTTACCTTCTTGCAAGTCATCCGATAGGCCCATAGAACAGAGGGGATGTGTACATCCCAATCGCTACGATTGGCATTGCAGACCTTGGTCAATGTCTGCTCTAAGATTTTGTTGAAAGCCTCGACCACCCCATTTTCTTGTGGATGATACAGTGTACTTTTTGTGTGATGGATCCAGAATTCCTCATTCAGGACTTGTATCGTTTCATTAACGAAGTGCATACCTCTGTCGCTCATCAAGATCTTTGGGAATCCAAATCTAGTCAGGATTTGTTCAAAGATGAAGTGCGCAACAGTATCTGCAGTACAATCCTTCACCTCTTGTGCTTCAGCCCATCGAGTGACATAGTCAGTGGCAGTAATAATGTAGTGTGCACCTGTCTTCTTTCCTGGAGGATTTATTGGTCGTACAAAATCAATGGCCCATTTGTCAAAAGCCTGCAAATCTATTTGAGGTTGCAATGGCATTTCATCTATTCGTGAGGGTCGTCCTATCCACTGGCACATATCGCATGATTTACAATATTCGTGAGAATCATGGTGTAGGGTAGGCCACCATAACCTAGCTCTAAAGATCTTTTGTGTCATTGCCTTTCCTGCATAGTGGCCTCCTGTGACGCATTCGTGCGCCTCTGCCAAGACAGCATGTCGTTCATGTTCCAGGACGTACGTACACAGTACTTCATCAGGGCATAGTTTGTATAATTGGCCAGAGATGATAGTAAATTCCACCGCCTGAGTAACCAACTCCTTCTTCTTTTGTACCGAATATTCTGCAGGGGCTACGCCTATAGTCAGGAACTGAATGATATCAGGAAAGTGTGTGCCAACGACCTTAATAGCGAACAACTGCGCATCCGGTAATCATTCCTCCATGTTCGTAGGTTCTTCTCCCATCTCAATGCGGAACAGATGATCCAAACCTGCATTCAGCCTTCCTGAATGACTATGATTTCAAAATCATATTCCTAAAATAGCGACAGCCATCTGCAAATCTTCCCCCCTAACATAGGAATTTTCACAAGGTATTTTAAATCCGAATGATCGGTAAACATCTTAAAGTGTCCTCACAATAGATAGTGTTGATATTTATGAAATTCATATACCATAGCCAGTCCTTCTCGTTCGGTGGTGGAGTAGTTGCGCTCTACACCAGAGAGTTTTCGACTAGCAAAGGCAACTAGGTGATCAATATCTTCCTCCCCAGGCTGAGTTAGGACAACGCCCAAGGCGATTCCTGATGCATCCACATGTACATGAAATTATTTCGACCAATCAGGAAATATTAGTATGGGTGTAGAGACCATCTTCTCTTTGAGTAGCTCAAAACTCTTCTGACACTCATCATTCCAAAAAAGTAAACATCCTTTTTAAGCAGTTTTTCCATGGGTGTTGTGATCAGTGCATACCCCTGAATGAATTTTCTGTAATAGCCCGTGTGTCCGAGAATCAAGCGCAGCTGTTTCTCTGTTTTTGGGACTACAAGGTTTATAATTACTGCTAACTTCATAGGATCAACCATCAGCCCTTGTTGGCATACTGTGTGTCCAAGAAAAATTCCAAAAGGCACACAGAAGATACACTTCTTGATATTCAAGTTAATCTGGTGCTTTCGACATGCATCCAACATCATGCACAGGTTGGAGACATGCTCCTTTACAAATTTGAATACCATCCAGTTATCGAAATAAACTTCCAAAAAATTATGGATGAACTCCATGAATATGGAAACTACTACTCTTGAGAAGATAGCAGGTGCATTCTTGAGACCAAAGGGCATGGCTGTATACTAAAAGGATCTCCATTCTATTTTGAATGTAATATTACTGTGATCTTCAAGTGCTATATGGATCTGATGGTACCCTGAGAACCCATCTGGTGGATTTCGTCTGAGAAAAGCATAGAGAAGGGGTCATGTACACAGGCGTCGTTTAACTTGTGTAGGTCTATGGAGATTCGTATCTCCCCCTTTGTTTTCTTCTCCTGGACGACCATCAAACTTACCCAATCTGACTGTTCAACCGGTTTAATGATACCTACAACAAGAATTTTGTCCAGTTCTTCTTTGACCTTTTGCTTATATTTAGGGTTCAGCCGGTAAGGCCACTGCTTTACGAGGCACGCCTTTGGTTTCAAAGTGATGTGAATAATTCCTAGGTCCCCTGTGATTCCTTTTAGCTCGAAAAAATTTGTTGGGAATAAGTCCTGATATTCCATAAGTAGCTCTGCAATTTTGCCTATGGTTCCTTCGTCCCAATAGTCCCCAATTTTGGCCAACTTAGGATGTTCTTCCGTCCCGATATTAATTTTGTGTAGCTTGAGAGGCTGGGTAACATCAATATTCTGCAGCGGGGGTCCAGAACTGTACTTTCCCCCTTGGATTCTAGGACAGATATGTTCTAAAGATTATCTACCTCTTCTTCTATCGCCAAGCTCTGGTAGTCGACTATGTCTTGCATCTGCGCTTCCCATTTCAGGACTTCTGGTGCAGCATGATGGTGTGAGTCATTAAATACAAAAGCATCGATTTCTTGCAAAAATATTTTGAGCATCTTCGTCCCCCCAATTAGCCCGAACGTTCCTATAAAGTCTTCTTTTAGTGTTTCCCACTGGCAGGTGTGCTGATGGAGCTCTGCATCTAAATACCATGCGACGGGGATAGGCCCCAAGGCATGAATAAATAGATGAACCCACTCTTCTATAGTCTAGTCAGACCATTTTTCCATCCAGGTGAGTAGATTCTCGCGGGGATCTCCGGGTCCAAGGAACGTCTTGGTGCGTATGTCAGCGGGAGGTGCAAACCACAGGATCATCATATCATAACATTCCTCCCAATCCTAGAATTCTTCCTTGTGGGTGTCCCACCATAGCGTAGGTGTTCCTCACGTAGCTAGATTAAGGACCCATAGCCTTCATTCCCTCGAAACCATAGCTTCTAGTGTCCTCAGGAACTCCTTGATGCTACCGGACTCATCAAAATGGGGTAGATATCTTACCTATGAGGAAATGTAGTAGAAGTCCCTTCTAACTCGAAGACATCATAGCACCGAGACATCGTGCGACCGGTTTTTCCAATTCTCCATCTCCTCATTAGATTCAAATAAGCATTCACTGTCTGCCTCCCAATAGAGTACCCTGTCCGCCATGGGATTGATCCAATATTTGTTCTGTGCGGTCAATTTGTAAATGTGATCCACCTCTTCTTCACCACGTATTGGCTCTGTGTAGCGCTCACCTTCCGTAGGATCTAATGGTACTATCACCCTTGTTCCGTTATTTTCAAACACCATGCTTCTCTTTCTGAGGTTGATGATACCACCCATATCTATGGCCCAGTCCAATCCTAAGAGCCCAGTGTATGGGTCTGCATCATCTACAATCTAAATTACTTCGAAATCAGCCTCGACCTTGACCCTAGTGATATCTACCATGATTTTTGATAGTCTCCCCAAAGGTATAATCTTCTGCTAGTTGGCCATACGCAGTTGGATATTGGACCACTCCAATTTGGGTTCTCCCATTTGCTGCCAAGTTTGCTTAGGTAGCACGTTTGCATCTGACCCCAAGTCTAAGACAACCTGATCCATTTCATAGTTACTGATTTGGGCAATTAATCTCATCTCCCTACCGGTGCATTTCCTATATCTGCCTAGCTTGTGCACGTCATGGACTTCTAGAGATAGGTGGGACTACACTACGCAGCTATCTATCAATGCCTAAAGGTTTTCTTCATTTTTTTGGTTGCGTAATAGCTTCATACACGCCTATAGAAATGGTCTCACCTCATCACCAACCTTGAGCTGTGCAAGTGTCTTCACAATAGATTCCCTTGTTTTAGCAATGCCTTGGTGGACTGCGATAATTGTTTCTTGTCCTGGTTTTTGGTCCAACCCTTCTTGGTTGATAGGTGCCTGTCAGGTTAGAGGACCCCTCATAGCTTCCTTCTTAGGCTCCCTGGTGTCCATCCCACTACGTGTTACAACATTCGCACTCGGATTTTTGTCTTGTAGTTCAACCTTAACTCTTTGTACATTTTGTGTTGGTGTTGGCTTCTTTTCTTGCATTTTTGCTATTAATATTGGACAATATCCAATTGCATGGTCCAACTTTCTGCAATATTTGTAGGATTTCCTTGTAGGATTTGGGCAGTCCCTTACAAAGTGTCCTAATTCCCCGCAGTTATAATAAATTATCTATCCGCATCCTCGACCTGCGCTTCCTCCCCAACCTCCCGTGCCCCTGGCTGGGGAGCCACCAAAGTTTGCAGGAGATTTGGGTGACGCAAGGTCTGATTTCACCCTATACAAGTTTTATTGATCTATCATTAGATCATAATTTCAACAGTTCTTCTCATCATGTCCTACCGACCGGCAAAATCTGCACCATTGTTGCTTCAGTTCTGAGACGTACGCACCTAGCTGTGGGCAATGGTTCGTATCATGCAACCCTGCTACACGGCAGTCATCACACCACAACACATATCTGCTTGAGCCTGGACGCGATAGGTTGGGTTCTCCACTTGCTCCTGGACGCACCGGACTAGGTCCTCTTGCCTGCATGTAATCTTCCAGTAGTGGGCACTGATCCTTCGTATGTCCAGATGCCCGACATCGTATGCACCATAGGTTTGCACTAGCTCCTTTTCCCCATTCCTTCTGTAGGTTCTGAATCTCCATGTGCATAGCTTTGAGTTGCTCCTGAATTTTTTGTACTCCTACCGTAGTATTTTCTTTGGGCGCAGCTTCTAGTTTCATGGCGGCTTCCAAAGCTTTTTCCTGTGATTCGAAGGTTTGGTGGCCCATAGGTACACCCAGGTGAGGTAGCAGCATATCGATGAACCATTCCGTATGCTGTCTATCGTCATACTTAAATCCTCCTTCTCTAATTGCTTTCTTTAGTCTTTGATTAGCTTCCCATATAGACTCAGTTGTTCCTTGCTTGAAATCTTTCACGTCTGCTACAATCTGAGAGTAGGACTTAGGTTTTCAGAATTGCTGTTTCAGAGCGTCCTTAATATCTTGAATGGGCGTGCTTCCATTTTGAGATATGTATCGCATATACCAGTCCAGAGCTCTCTCTTCAAAGGCCAGGGATAGCTGCACCCTTTTCACAGTATTGCTTTCCACTCCTTGCATAGTCCATACTGAGTCTGCAACAAACCAAAATCGGTCCATGTCCTCATCTCCCGCACCTTTGAAGGTAGGTAATTTCAATATTGTTTCCATATCTTCTTTTGGCGGGGCTTCGGGCGAGGTTTTATCCTTACACGGTTTTGAAGGCAGTGTAGCTAGCGGGCTTTGCGCAGTTACTCCTCTTAGCAGGCTATAGACAGATATATCCCCTTCTTGATTGGTTCGAAAGTACTTACTGCTCCGTGTTCTACTTTCATCTAGATTGGAGATCATTCAACCATACTTGCTCTTCTTCCCTCTCAAGCCTTCAATACTTCTCTTGGCATTACCCGATCCCTCTCTCAAAATTCTCCCGGTCCTGGAAACGAAACCATTTGTTGGCTTGAGGGGTCCTGACCCAGGTTTAGAGGTTAAGTTTTGCCAACAAACCCCTCTACTACTGGCCCTTTCGGCAGTGACCTGATTGCGTAGGTCAAAGTATCACCCGAAGTAGTATAGGTGGGTGTTGGAACTAGGCTTCTACACCCTGAGAGAGGATAGGTGAGCCAAGCAGAGCTACGTCTGGCTTTATAATGACCAAATCGCCTATCTCAGAACTGGATCTATAGATCTCCTTCGCATCCACATTCGCAAGGTCAACTATACTTACTGTACTAAACAAATCATATACTTCTAAAATAGTAGTGCAGCATTATAGTTATTCTTTGCATGAAACATAACAGAACAGACCCAGATGCAGAAGAAACACTTAACACAATAATTTTGCAGTTAACACAGAATGTGCATAACACAGCAGCTATCAAATATGCACATCAATAGTAAAAATACATTCAGCTACGCAACAACCTTTCTCATTCATTAATCCTTCAGTTTCTTCTTACAACACCCAAACCCGACCTGCGCACACAGTAGCGAGGTCTGTACACAATAGGACTTGGGATCTCCGTGCACATATTCAGTAGGACTCCTTTCCCCGAAAACCCAAACAGATCTACTAAGCAACAAATCACATCACGATCTCCTCATCTTCTTGCCTTATAATTCAAAATGATCCTCTATTTATAACAATCTAACCTAATCTTTCCTATGGTCCGAAAACCGTGGTTTACGGACTCTAGGTCTACCCTTTGACCTATTACAATGCTTTCAAGGCTTTGACCCACCCCAATACCCCTAGGCTAGACTAAATATAACCAAAAATATACAAAATCTGACCAATTTCGCAGCTTGTAGGAGACCCTGTTGCAACAGATCCTGTCATCAATGGCCCAATAGAACCCATAAGGCTCCATACATACTATAGATAGATATTTCTCTTTGAGTTGTGATATTCTCATCAAGAAAACTTCATCTTTATAATGGGGAACTCTCTCCATCATAAGATGTCTACCCTCTATCATCAGTTCCTCTAGTGCTTCATGAGTGAAGCTGCCTTTGGAACGCTCCAAGTATAATGGGGCCCTCTTCTCATCACTGTTGCTAAGTGACAGCATTGTAGATCTGCATGGTGATACATTTGTTGTCCCATGGCCAAATAAAATAGATTCATAGTCTGGCACTGTACTGAATAGGACTGTGCTCCTCCCATCTTTTGAAACTTGACACTTCAACACAGAGTGTTGGGTTTAGTTCAACCATGAAAAACTGGGATAACAATACATCTTTTCCTTGATCAAGTCAAGGGTCCTCCGTGCAGTGATAATTTTCTACTCCAAATCAACAAGGTGCTCTAATCCTTGGTTATGAATTTTCTTTGATGGAATGGTCTCACAAATTTCAATATGAGGTACTAAAATAATATGAGGTGAAATTATATGCAAACCTTGTATAAGCGAAATCTAGGGAACATCTTACACATCTACAAGAGTTCCTTCCACCGATGCAATGGTCTTCCCAAATACTGGTACTGATGATGGCTTCTCTTCTACCGTACCATCGCTAGTATCTGCCTCCTCCCCCTCATGCATCTCATGAATCATGCATGGGGCTCCAAATTTCAAGATTTTAAGACCCTCTTGCAAATATGCAAGTGCTCTTCCTCCTGATGCAAGTACATTTGCAGCTGATGGTGGTGATAGAGGCTCCTCCTCCTGAATGATAATGAGGACATCTTCTTTTGGATATTCATGTACTATATCCTAAACGATGGGAGATTTCTCTATGTGAGATTTCTTTGGTTTCTTTCTACCAAACTTATTCTTCAGTCTCTAAATGAAATCTGCATAAGTAGACACTTTCATATGTGATAAGTGACTGAACCACCAATATTTGGGTTCACACTCTAAGTGCATCGCTGCAATCTCCACAACCTCTCTTTTTTCTACTGAATATAGCTGAAATAATGTATCCAACTCTTCCCTCCAATCCCTCAGTGTGCTTGTGGGAGACCCATCAAATGTAGGAAAGAATATATGCCTCTTTCTTCTATTGTTGTTGCAGGATCTCCTCTCTTCTTTGAGCTGCAAGAACTGTTGGAGAGTTAGATTCTCCTTAAGAGCTCTAGGATGTGATTTGTACTTGGATAGATATTTTCTTAAGGTCTCATACCCCAAGTCTCCTTCATATTCATACCATTCATTTTCCTTCTCAAAGAAAGGGGATCTAGTAGAATGTGGTGGAGATTTATGCACTACTGGTATTTTCTACTGCTGATAGGAAGTGCTTGGACCTCCCTCTTCTCGAAACCTTCTTGGAACCTTCTTTTTCCTTTCTCTCTTCATTTGTTTGAACTCCTTGGAGAGATCTTGCATAGATACATATAGAAGAGTGGCAAAAATCAAACCCTCCAACATTTTAGATCTCTACTATCTGTTTCTTCTTCTGATGTTAAAGATGAAGTGCCCACAAGCTGAGCCAAAGATCATGCTCTAATACCACTGTAATATCCCAAAAGGGCTAATGCAATAATACTAAAACACAATAGATGATCTGCAACTAAGTAAACAAATAATTTAAAAACACCATCAAAATGTATAGAATAGTTGAGTCATTTTATTAACAAGGATGTGGATAAACCAGTACAATAGTGTTCAAAATATGAGACACTCAAGCCAAAGAACAAGGGTAGAATGACCCTAAGGTCCTCCCACAAGAAAGACTATGTAATTGCTAGACTGCTAGAGGAAATATGGTGTTGTCCCTACTATAAATGTCATGGCAGCAATTGCTAGAAAATATGGCAATGTAGATCTGGCAGTTCTAGAGCTCAGATGATGCTAAAAATTGTGATATGGGCTCTATGATGGACACCCAAGATAACCCAGAAAGGATTTTTCAGATCTATCAATCTAAGAAAATCACCCTCTTAGGGCTTGCGCATATAACTGTTGGGTATGTGGATATGAAGCAAGATCTGAAGAATAGATGGTTGCAATATGACATACAATCAGATATATGCTTGAAGGGTTGATCCCTTCACTAGATCCTCAAGCTAGAAGCTCAAGATCTAGCTCCTCCAACCTTCTCCACTGATTACAGCTACTTCTACACAACTGCTGACAAAAATTGTGTTGTCAAGGAGGGAGGCTCTCTAGCCTGAAATTGGATAATGTAAATTATCTCAACAATGGTGGAAACAGTGAATGTAAAGTGAGGAGATGGTCCCTCACAAGATTTCCAGCTGAAATGCTGAAAGCTTCCTTCCTCCTTCAGATATACAAGACTAGACTTTGCAATCCTGGATGCTGGATATAGATTTGCTGATCTTGAAAGACTGAACATGAAGCACAAGGTGAAAGGATGAATCCACCACTAGTTTCCTAGGTTAAGTGCTAGAAACAACCACCACCTCTCAAACCCTTGAGCAGGAATTTTGTTATTCCTATAGCTGAAAGTGCATATGAGTGTGGATGAATGTGGTACCAATGCCTGATGATGAATGGAGCTCAATAGAAACCTTCCCAGAGTAGGCACTCGAAGTCCCCTGTGGGTAAGGGTGGTATTTCCGCTCGGAGACATCTGTGTGCAAAACATCACTGCATAATTAGCTAAATAGCATAACCATGCACAGAAATGTCACATGAAAATTATAGATCTAAGCAGATCAAATAATAATAATACAAAGCATACCTTCTATTGTGCCTTCATCTTCCTTATATATATTATGAGCCTTCCATAGCCCTCGCCCACCTCTTAACTGTGATGTACATATGGCCACTAGCCTCCATGAAGATTTTGTTGTCTCTCCATGATCTCCATCATGTCTGCATTTAATTCCCACTCTCTCCATCGTGTGTGCATTAGATGCAACACTTCCTCCACTGTCTCATCATAAGTGCTTTATGATCTTACTTTTAATGCACCATGATATCATTTGACCTCTTCCAAGATCCTCATGATTTTAAATTAATGATCCATGATCTCCACTCTTCCTTCATTTAAGAAGTTGCTCCACTACTCCATAATGTAGATCTACATCTAGTTTATCCACATTCACACATCAAAAGTGGATTTTATTCATCTATGGGGTTTATGGGTCCCTCCACCCTCTTATTTACTTAATTAATTAAGAAAATTAAGAACTTGAATATTCCAATTAACTTATGGAAAATTGGGAATATTATGGATTTTTCTTTTCCAAGACATGGAAAATTGTATATCATGGTTTTTAACTAAATATGTTTCTTATTACTACATATGTTTCTATACATTGGTAGAAAATCACTAATATTTTACATTGTTTTCTAATTTCTTAGAATATCAACCAATAATTTTAAATACTTTATAACCTAGTGAAAATTCGCCAATATTTAATAAAATTTTATAATTTAGTGAAATATTCGCCAAAAAATTATATATGTATATTATATTAATGAAAAAATATCCTATACACTTTTCTATATACTATGGGGATTCACCCATTTATTATACATATAAATTTGGGGGGTTTCTTAAAATTTTCCCTCTTGATGATTCTCCAACTCGTACAAATCTTCCATAGCTTGATGAACACTCTCTTGAAGGGATACTAAATTACGTGAAAGAAAAAAGAGAAATCCCTCAAGTTTGGGCTCAAATATCTGCTTTTCATATTGATAATAATGGTTGAGAGATATGTTGAGATTCAACAAGATGATTTTAGTGAAAATTAAGCACCTACACTAGGTGGGGCCTGTAGGCTATTTTTAGCTGATATGCTTATTTTTAGAATTTGGATGAAAGTCTTATTTTAGCAATGATCTATTTATAGATGGTTGAGAAAATTATATGGATGGATGGGTGTCTATTTTTGGAATGCATGTGCGAAGTTATTTCATGGAATGCATGTCTAAAAATAGCATGCATGTTGATTATTGTTATCTCTTAACAATAATTCGATAATAAATAATAATCTATTCTCTTGAAGTAGTTGATTTCAGTTAACTGATGTGGAAAACCAGTTAACTATGTAATATTTCCAATTAGTCATGAGCTAATTGGAATATTTTTTTTTTCTTTGTTTAAAGAATAAGAGGGCAAAGGAGGTTCATATTTCTCCTTAATAATGAATAAATCAATGCCAAATATGAAAGAGACATATCTTGGCAGCTTAATTGAAGCACCCTTGGTGTGAAAGGGGTTGGATCACTTTGACTGGGTCAACCTTGACCAAATCTACAACATTTTCATGGAGGAGTGGCCATCAATGAAGGACAGTGCAGGTTTATATGGAGATTCTTTTTGTGAATGTAGTGATCTTTTTGGATGGGGCTTAGGGTTTGAAAGCTCATATTCTATTTAATGAAGAGGATGGTAGCAATATGAAGGTTGTCGATGTATATTGTATTTTTGAATATATGGTATGTTTAGACATATATCTTTCTCTTGTTTTTTAGCTGAGATAGAGTGATGTTTAGCATAGGGTGTTCCTGATTGGGAATCCCACCGCTTCCATTGAGGAGCTCTTGGAGGATTCTTGCACTACATTGTACACTATCTGGCTTAAGGACAAGATTCTTCTTCCAACTACAACACAAATCCTGTTGAGGGTTTGGTTGTTTTTGTAAGCTGTAGCAAGTGGAGACTAGATCTCTAGATCTAGGCCTTTTCAGTGGAGGGGGTTTCTACTTCATTGGGAGGATATTATTGAAGGGATTTGATCTCATTTTCAGATCTTGGCATCAGGCCAACCTTATTTTTATCCCTACAGTGTGTTTTACTTCTAGATCTTCGTTATTTCTGTAGGAGGAATTGCAGGGTGGTTTAGCACACCATTTGCAAAGCTAATTTTTAGATGATGGGGATATGCCTTTCACTTTGACGATCTATTGGAGGAGGCTATTTTATTGATCATATCATATCAGCCACACTTTCGAGATCTATATTTTTTAGTAGATCTGCAATCTTAGATCTCAGATCTACAACTTGTACTTGGTGTTTTCCTAAAAACCCTTGACGGGTTCTACAGAGGAGCTTGAATAGTGCATGGATCTGCTATAGATCTAACTTTTGAGGCACATATCAACTCTAGATCTGACGTATAATCAACTGTTATTGCAGAGGCAATAAAATAATTTTGTAAGGGTTTTCTAACTTTTCTATATAGTTGCATCACCTCTTATTGAGGGATTTTGTTCATTAGAGGCTTGTATTTCTTGTTATGCATCTTATGGGCCATTTATTACATCTATTTTTCTGTTGTAATAACATACGAAAGGTATCCATATTTTCCTCTTGATTTATAACTGATGATATGCAATTTTGTTCCAATATTTTGCACTATATTCCTTATTTTCCCATTTGGGAATATTACGGTGGTATCAGAGCATAATCTTGGCACAGCCTGTGCATTCTAAAATCTAATATGTCATCTAAAAAAGGAGAACCTATTACTGATAGAGAAAAGAGGTATCAAAGTAGAAGCCACAGAATATTTGATTATACAAATGAAAAAGAAGACAAGGGTAAAACCCCTTTATCTGGAGGTGAATATGAAGAGAAGGAGTTCCCTAAGATTCTTCTTAGAGCCATGCAAGACATTTATAGAGAGATCAAAGAGATGAGGATGGACAGATTCAAGGAATCCCCTAAATTATTTCATCATGGAGAAGGCTCTGGCATGTCTCATCACTGGAATGATCAACCCGTACATCAACCACAAGTTTCCCAATGCTCTACCATGCCTACATTTTTGGTTGTGGGAAACGGACGGTTTCAGGAGCAAGAATCCCTTGAAGACTATTTTATGGAGTATGAATCTCAAACTTAGAGGTTCAAATATCACTTGAGTTTTCAGGATTTTTTTCAAATAAAGGACAATATAGGACCAAGTCATCATCATAGAAGTGGTGAATTCATTCAGAATCATGATTGACACCACACTATGGGCGGATTATTTTTACCCAATTTTGATGGGTCATCCAAGTTTACTACCAAATCTTGGGTAGAAAAACTTAACATCTAGTTTCAGTTGAACAAGGTTGCAGAAATGGAAGCCATTAAGATTGCAGCACTGCACCTTGAAGGTGGAGCACATGATTGGTGGTTCCATGGCTTGCCTACATTGGACCATGCCAATGTGAATGCTTATTCAGATTTCACTAGAAGGCTGGTGGAAAGATTTGATATAAGAGATCTAGAAGCACCATTCATGAGCCTTGCAAAGTTCAAACAATTAGATAATTCATAAACTTACATATCTGAATTTTTAATACTTCTTGTTATGGTTCCTAATTTGTTTGCAGCAAGAAGGGTGTACATGTTCATTGATGGGTTAGATGAACCTCTTCATGGGTTGGTTAGTTCTACCAAGCCCACTACCCTACATGATTCCATTGAAAGGGCTAGAGACCTTCAATATGCCTTGCCAAAAGCAAAGGAAAAATTTTAGCATAAGCGGTCTTTTCCATCAAAGGGAAAAGAAGAAAAGGTTGCTCCTTCAAAGGAGGGTCAATACAAAAAACCCCTTGATGATCATGTCCAGAGAGATATAAGAAGAAGGAAGCTTTGCTTCACTTGCCAAGAATCTTGGGCACCTAGACATAGATGTGCATCTGGAAAAGCACATTACATAGAGATCTTCTCAGATGATGAGGAGGAAGAACAAGATGAACCAAGAAGAGGTCACAGAGCTGAAATTGCAAGAGATGAACCAGCACCATCAGGAGATGGGAATGGAGCATTTTCTCCCATTAGAGGGGCTCATACATCATTAAGAGGAGTACCTAAGTACTTGACCTTAATATTTCAAGGTTTCATCTTGAATCAGAGGGTTTTTGTTTTGGTTGATAGTGGGGCTACCCACAATTTTATTGATGCCCAACTAGTGCAAAGGAGGGAAATACCCACTAATGCTTTTGAGGGTTTTACTATTTTGGTCCCAGGAGATAGAACTATGCAATGCATGAATTATTTCCCTTCATTATCAGTCACCATGGGAACATATACATTGATTGATCACTTCTTTTTGGTTGACATACCTGAAACCGATGTGATATTGGGTGTTCAATGGTTGATTACTTTAGGGAAAGTCACCACTGATTGGGAGGCTTTGCAAATGGAATGGGTGGATAAAAAGAGTGATAAGACTCAAATGATAACATGCATGCATACATATCCCTCACATACAACTTGCACATAGAAATCAGAGATGGATTTGCACAGTGGAAGCAAGGACCTTACAATCCCATCTATTATGCTTATGATATTGTTGCATGGGACACTATTATTTAGTGGCAAACCACTTGGGAGGCCACCTAATTCAGATTTTGTGGGAGATATCTCACAACATGATCCTCCAAGCATAGATCCAGAAGGGATGGGAGCATTACAAGACCATGAGACAACGCTGGGAAACTTGGGTAGGCTCAAGGAGGAGGGAGACATTCTCCCAACATCATCATTACCCACTCTCATTTTAGACTATGCATTGTGGGAGGAGAAGCATGGAAGGATTAGCCTTCCAAAATGTACCTTTGGCATGGGAGATGTCAAGGAGGAGAACAACCACATGATAGAAATTCTTTCTGATAGAACATCAGTGTTGTCACTATGGGATATTGATCCATATTGGAAATCCCAACTGTTGGTGGATCATTCCAAGGATCTTCACACATGCATGATACTTAATGACTAGCTACATGAAGAGGGTTATTCAGTCCAAAAAGGATTTATCTATTATCATGGTAGGATCTTCTTATCTAGAGCTTCCAAGGTCAATGAGAATTTGCTACAAAGGGCCTATGAAGAGTTCTTTTTCAGCCACACATATTCCATGAGATTCTACAACATCATCATGAGAAGCTACACTTGGAAGGGCTTTGAAGGAGAACTATATCAAAATTTTCAAAGATGCATGAACCATGTGGAGTTGGGACAGCAACATAACTCTATAAAGGAGTTAATTCAGCCACCTCTTTCTTCTTTTGAGAGGGGATATAGATATATGCACCACTCCATTTGTATGAGGATAAATGTTGGTGAAAGATATTCCTGTGTATCTAATGCTTTATTTGGTGAACATATGCATTATTTTACTATGTCTATGTAGGCCATAGCTCCAAGGAGGAGCACTATACCATATAAACTTCATGGCCAACTTTGGGCCACAAAAATTTCTGAACATGACCACTCCCTTGGAGGACAAAGGGAGATGATTTTGTATCATGATGGGTGCACTCCAAAGGCACCAAACATATCTGTCACTTTTAGCCATGGTGAGGTAACTTGGGCAGCAAGTAAGTGGTGGGAAAAACACTTACCACATCATTATCTGAGGCAGTCAGGAGATTTACTGCATTGGTTCCACATGTGGGACTATGACCCACCTCCATATGCACAAATTTCTATTTGTATGTATTTAATTTTGATCCCATACATGGATGATGTACTTGTACTCTTTATGGGAATGTATGGAGGGAGGATGGGAGGTACGTATGTGCCCTATGGGATGGAGATTCTCCATGTTCACTATGATACATGCTTTAGGCAGAACATTGGGAAAACCATGTTTGTTTCATTTGAACTATTGTCTCCATATGGGATGGATTATTTCCATCTCATGAGAACTTTGGAGGAGAAATTCATGGAGGGATGGATTGTTGAACACTTAGCTTATGAGGGAAGCTCATCACATGTTGGTCTCACCAATAGAGGAAGGAAAGAGTTGCAGCACTCACCTTGTTATTTGCTTGAGGACAAGCAACATTTGGGAAGTGAGGACTGTAATATTCCCAATTAGTCATGAGCTAATTGGAATATTCAATTTTGTTTTATTGCTTTGTTTAAAGAATAAGAGGACAAAGCAGGTAAATATTTCTCCTTAATAATGAATAAATCAATGCCAAATGTGAAAGAGACAATATTGGTAGCTTAATTGAAGCACCCTTGCTCTAAAAGGGGTTGCATCACTTTGACTGGGTCAAACTTGACCAAATCTACAACATTGTCATGGACGAGTGGCCATCAATGAGGGACAACATAGTTTTAGATGAAGATGTTTTGTGTGAATGTAGTGATATTTTTGGATGGGGCTTAGGGTTTTCAAGCTCATATTCTATTTAAGGAAGAGGATGGAAGCCATATGAAGGTTGTTGATGTATATTATATCTCTAAATATATGTTCTGTTTAGACATATATCTTTCTCTTGCTTCTTAGATGAGATAGAGTGTTGTTTAGCACAGGGTGTTCTTGATCGAGAATCCCACCTCTTCCATTGAGGAGATCTTGGAGGAATCTTGCACTGAATTTTCCACTATCTAGCTTAAGAACAAGCTTCTTCTTTCAACTACAACATAGATTATGTTGAGGGTTTGGTTTTTTTTGCAAGCTGCTACGAGTGGAGACTAGATCTCTAGATCTAGGCCATTTCATTGCTCCTTTTTAGTGGAGGAAGTTTCTACTTCATTGGGAGGATAGTATTGAAGGGCTTTGAGCTCATTTTTATATCTTGGCATCAGGAACCTTATTTTGATCTCGACATTGTATTTTACCTTCAAATATGTGTTATTTCTGTAGGAGGAGTTGCAGGGTGGTTTAGCACACCATTTGGAGAGCTAATTTTCAATTCATGGGGATCTGCCTTTCACTTTGAGGATCTATTGGAGTAGGCTATTTTATTGATCATATCATATCAGCCACACTTTCCAGATCTGTATTTTTCAGTAGATCTGTAGTATTATATCTCAGATCTACAACTTGTACTTGGTGTTTTGCTGAAAACCCTTGAGGGGTTCTATAGAAGAGCTTGTATAGTGCATGGATCTACTATAGATCTAACTTTTGAGGCACATATCAACTCTAGATCTGATGTATAATCAACTTCTGTAGCAGAAGCAATAAAATAAAGCTGTAAGGGTTTTATAGCTTTTATATATGGTTGCAGTACCTCATATTGAGGGATTTTGTTCATTGGAGGCTTGTATTTCCTGTTATGCATCTGATGGACCATTTATTATGTACATTTTTCTACTGTAATAACATATGAAAGGCCACCATATTCGCAATATTTTTGGAGATATGATCTGTGGAAGGTAGTGCTTTTTCAGGCTCCTGAATTTCATCTCAAAGAGGTGATCGTGGGAAAATTTAAATAACTCTCTCTCTGGGCAGTGGATTTGAGTGCCATAAAAAGTGGTTGCAAGTACACGAACTGTAGTTTCTTGGCTATAAATTTCAGAGACAAAGGACGAAACAGTGACACGTGGCAAGTCCTACAAGTTTTCTCTACTGAACCAGTCCAAAATTAGGTCATTGTGTGAGATTGGACACAACTTTGTCTTGGGGAATCCAAATTAGATCAGACCTCTGGAATTTTAAAGGAGCTTTAGAGGGCTACTACAGGACTAAATTTCAAATATTGAAGATTTTCAATTACGGAGATAATTCAATTTCAATATCGAGCTCCTCAAAGCAAGTAAAAGGTATCAATATTGGATTCTAAAATGGCGCCTAAAAACAATTCAACACCCATTAAGCCTTCAGAAGGATCTACCATGACTCATGAAGATGAAGAATTGCAACATGATCTATCAAAATTACAAGAGAAAGTGCAAAAAATTTCACTCTTGCAAAGAGCAACAAAAAATGAAATGGAAGTTTTGAAGAAAGGCGTGGAAGTGAAGATGGACGGTTTGAAGAAAGGCATGGAAGCTAAGATGGATGGTGTGGAAGTGAAGATGGACAGTTTGAAGAAAGGCGTGGAAGCTAAGATGGATGGCGTGGAAGCTAAGATGGATGGAATGGAAGCTGGCATGGAAGCTAAGATGGATGATCTAAAATCAAACATCGAAAATTTGACAAAGTTGATACAAGAAAGGTTTCCTAATGGTGAAAATATAATAGAAGAACCTCATGATGAGAAAAAAATAAATGTTAATCGTGATTTCATAAGCTCTAATGTTGGCAGGAAGAACCACCATATTCCAAAAATGGGTATGAGGAAGTTTGATGGAAAGGATTCTGTAACATGGATACTACAAATGGAGCAATATTTTGATCTCCATAATGTGCAAAACACACAAAAGGTACGCATTGCAACTTTGCATTTAGAACAAAATACATTTGTATGGTATCGATGGCTTTGCTCCCGTAAAAAAATTGTCACTTGGTCAATTTTTACGGAGGAAATGATAGCACATTATGAGGATACAAAGAGCAACACCTTCTTTAGCCAATTGATAAATCTCAAACAAAAGGGTTTAGTGGGGCGGCACATTGAGGACTTCCAAAAATTGAATATAAGGGTAACTGATATTCCAGAGGAACACAGGATCGATCTCTTCATAGGCACTTTAAAGGATAACATCCAACATGAAGTTCGTGTTTTGGAACCCGATTCATTGGAGAAGGCATTCAGGTTGGCAAGAAAAGTTGAATGTAAAATAATGGCGACAAGGAAGCCTACCACTCAATTCTATAAAGAAGGAAGTGTTGCTACGTCTAGATTTCCACAACCTACAAGGTTGACACCACAAAAATTGGAAGAAAAAAAAGCAAAAGGGCTTTGCTACAGTTGTGATAGCAAATACACTAAAGGTCATAAGTGTGCTGAGAAGAAATTATTTTACATAGATTGTGAAGAGGAAGAAAATGAACAAGAAGAGGATATACACCAGGAACCAACCCTAGAAGAGGAAGAAATGAATCCAACCATATTGTGTAATGCACTGGCAGGAATTACCACTCCTCAAACTCTCAAGATAGAAGGACAAATCAAGAAGAAAAAGGTAATAGTGTTGATTGATTCAGGTAGCACCCATAATTTTATTCATTGTAAGATAGCCAAGGAATTAAATTGTTTCCTATACCCAGCACCAGAATGTCAAGTAATGGTTGCAAATGGAGGAACTATAAATTGCTCTGGAAAATTCCATAATATCAAGCTAACCATGGGGGAATATGAGTTGACTAGTCCAATGCTTTCCATTCTTATGGGAGGTGCTGATGTTGTATTAGGAGTACAATGGTTACAATCTTTGGGGACGGTAGCTTTTAATTTTCAAGAAATTTTCTTGAATTTTTTTTCGAATGGAAAGGAAGTCGAATTACGGGGTATTGAAGGGAAGCCAGGAAGGATAATAAGCTCTAATGTCATGACAAAGCTTCTAAAGAGAGAACAACGAGGCATAATTGCACAATTATGCTCACTAGAAGTTTCGACATCAAAATCATCTATTTCTGCAGATCCCCAACAAGTCTTGGACAATCATTCCAAGGTGTTTGAAACTCCCAAAGGAATCCCACCTATTCGTGATCATGATCATGCTATTCATTTGATTCCAGGAAGTGTTCCTCCAAACATCAGGCCTTATAAATATCCTTACTTCCAAAAGAGCGAAATTGAACGTATGATTGCAGAAATGTTAGAGGCGGGTATAATTCAACCCAGTCAAAGTTCTTTCTCTGCTCCTGTAGTATTGGCACACAAGAAGGATGGATCATGGCGAATGTGTCCGGATTATAGGGAGCTCAATAAGCTCACCATTAAAGACAAATTTCCCATTCCTGTGATTGATGAATTATTGGGTGAATTACATGGAGCAATTTATTTTACCAAGTTGGATCTTCATTCAGGATATCATCAAATTAGAATGAAGACTGAAGATATTCCAAAAACAGCATTTCGAACTCATGAGGGTCATTATGAATTTTTGGTCATGCCTTTTGGCCTTACCAATGCACCTTCTACATTTCAAGGGTTGATGAATTCCATTTTCAAACCCTTCCTTAGAAAATTTGTGCTAGTATTTTTTGATGATATACTAATCTACAGCGGGTCTTGGAAGGATCATGTTGAACATGTTGACAGGGTGCTCAAACTATTGCAGGAGAAACAATTATATGCAAAAAAATCCAAATGTTTCTTTGGAGTACGAGAGGTGGAATATCTGGGTCATATTGTATCTCACGAGGGTGTTAAAGTAGACCCTAACAAAATTAAAGCCATTAAGGAATGGAAAGTCCCCACAACCATAAAGCAGTTGCGAGGATTTCTTGGGTTAACAGGGTATTATTGTAATTTTGTTAAGAATTATGGGAAAATAGCGACACCTCTAACAACATTATTGAAGAAAGATGCATTTTCATGGACTCCTGAAGCAACTAAGGCCTTTGAACATCTTAAAGAGGCAATGTGCCTAGCACCGGTCTTAGCTACGCCGGACTTCACAAAAACCTTTATTGTGGAATGTGATGCCTCAGGAAATGGAATTGGTGTTGTTTTAATACAAGAAGGAAGACCCATTGCTTTTGAAAGTCGTCCAATCAAAGGAAAGTATTTACAGAAACCTATTTATGAGAAGGAAATGTTAGCAATACTGCATGCACTAAAGAAATGGTGAACTTATCTAATGGGAAGACACTTCAAGGTAAAAACTGATCATGATAGTCTTAAACACTTTTTGGAACAAAGACTATCTTCAGAAGAGCAGCAAAAATGGGTCACAAAGATGTTGGGTTATGACTTTGAAATAATCTACAAAAAAGGAAAGCTTAATGTTGTTGCCGATGCACTCTCAAGAAAGAATGAAGAGGTGGAAGCATTGCTTTGTGCCATTTCTATTATCCAACCAGATTGGATAACTGAAGCAAGAGATGAATGGATGAAGGACAAAGATGTATGGACACTCATTCAAAAGTTGCAGCAAGATCCTAGTACATCTGATACATTTAGTTGGAAAAATGATTCCTTATGGTACAAAGATCGCTTATATCTTTGTAAGAATTCCCAACTAAAACAAAGATTCTTCTGGAATTGCACACTTCTCCTTTAGGAGGACACTCAGGATTTTTAAAAACTTACCACAGGGTGAAGAAAGAATTTTTTTGGGATGGCCTTAAATCTGATATTCAAAAGTTTGTGGCGGAATGTTTGGTTTTCCAGCAGAATAAAGTTGAGACAATTAAGACCCAGGGACTTCTACAACCTTTATCCATTCCAAGTCAACGTTGGGAGGAGATTTCAATGGATTTTATCATAGGTTTACCTAAGTCCGAAGGAAAGAGTGTCATCATGGTGGTAGTTGATAGACTTACCAAGTATGCACACTTTTGTGCATTATCTCATCCATTTAAAGCAAGTACGGTTGCTACTACATTTATGGACACAATTCAAAAGCTACATGGAAACCCAAAGGTTATTGTGAGCGACAGAGATCCCATTTTTACTGGAAATTTTTGGACGGAGTTATTTTCTTGTTTGGGTACTCAATTAGCTCATAGCTCATCTTATCATCCTCAATACGATGGTCAAACTGAGATAGTAAATAAATGTTTGGAAGGATATCTTCGTTGTTTTGTATCTGATAAACAAACACAATGGGTCAAGTGGTTACCTCTTGCTGAATGGTGGTATAACACTTCTTTCCATACTGTAGAAAAAATGACCCCATTTATGGCACTTTATGGATATCATCCACCATCGATCACATCATCTTTAAGGGAAAATTCGAAGGTTCAAGCAGTGGAAGATCACATCGAGCATCAGCAAGAAGTTCTCCAACTCTTAGAGGATAACCTAAATTTGGCACAAAATCGAATGAAACAACAGGCAGATCAACATCGCAGTGAGAGAAGTTTTGATGTAGGAGATTGGGTATTTTTACGGTTACAACCATATAAACAAATGTCCCTCAAGCAAGCTAAGAAGGATAATAAATTATCGCCAAAGTACTATGGTCCTTACAAGGTGTTGCAAAAGATTGGTACTATGGCATACAAATTGGAGCTTCCTGCTTCTTCGCGAGTACATCCGGTTTTCCATGTTTCATGCTTAAAGAAGGTTATAGGTGAAAATATTCCAGTTCAAACAATATTGCCAGAACTTGATGAGGAAGGAAAAATCATATTGGAACGAGAAGCGGTCATGGAAACAAGAACTCGAAAACTACGGAATCGATCAATTTGAGAGTATCTCATCAAGTGGAAGAACTTACCCACTGAAGATTCTACATGGGAGGATGAGAATTTTATACAGAAGCACCCAGAGCTACTCAAGCGTTGAGGACAGCACTTTTTTGAAGGAGAGGGGCATGTTAGGTCCCTATATTACTAGTATAGTCCCTTATTGTTGTTAGTGTAACCCCCTTATTGTTATTATTGTACCTTGTAACCCCCATTTTGTTATTATTGTGCCCTTAAATTATTATTGTTAGGTCGGCTAGGATTACATTGTGGCCCACTAGGATTACATTATGGCCCCATGGACTCCTATATATAGAAAGGAGGTTTTGTAAATTGTATCATCCAAAAATTGTTCATTTATGTAATGTATTGGAGGTTTCCCCCTCGAAGTGGCTTATTTCTAAGGCGTTGATATCTTTTTTCTTCTATTTTTGGAGCTGGTTACACAACATGGTACAAACGAAAAAACCTCCTTTATATATATAGGATTCCATGGGGTCACAATATAATCCTATCCGACCTAACAATAATAATGTAAGGGTGCAATAATAACAATAATGGTTTTTATGGGGCACAATAATAACAATATGGGGGCTAGAGGGGTAAAAAAATAACAATAAAGGGTTGTGCTAACAATAATAAGGGACTACACTAGTAATATAGGGACCTAAAATGCCCCTCTCATTAAAAAATGTGTTTTCCTCAATGGTTGAGAATCTATGGATGCTTCTATATAGAATTCTCATCCTCCCATGTGGAATCTTCGGTGGGTAAGTTCTTCCACTTGATGAGATATTCTGAAATTGATCAATTTCGTAGCTTTTGAGTTCTTGTTTCCATGACTACTTCAGGTTCCAATAAGATTTTTCCTTCTTCATCAAGTTTTGGCAATATTTTTTGAAATGGAAGTTTGTCATCTATAACATTGTTTAAGCATGAAACATGAAAAACTAGGTGCACTCGAGAAGAAGCAAGAAGCTCCAATTTGTATGCCATAGTACTAATTTTTTGCAACACCTTGTATGGACCATAGTACTTTGGCGATAATTTATTATCCTTCTTAGCTTTCTTTAGGAAAATTTGTTTGTATGTTTGTAACCATAAAGATACCCGACTCCTACATAAAAAATCCTCTCACTACGATGTTGATTTGCCTGTTGTTTCATTCGATTTTGTGCCAAATTTAGGTTATCATTTAAGAGTTGGAGAACTTTTTGTTCATGCTAGATATGATCTTCCACTGCTTGAACCTTAGAATTTTCTCTTAAAGATGATGTGATGGATGGTGGATGATATCCATAAAGAGCCATAAATGGGGTCATTTTTGCTGCAGTATGGAAGGATGTGTTATACCACCATTCAGCCAAAGGTAACCACTTGAACCATTGTGTTTGTTTATCAGATACAAAACAATGAAGATATCCTTCCAAACATTGTTTCACTATCTCAATTTTCTTATCGAATTGAGGATGATAAGATGAGCTATAAGCTAGTTGGGTATCCAAACAAGAAAATAATTCCTTCCAAAAATTTCCAACAAAAATGGGATCTCTGTCACTTACAATAATATTTTGGTTTCAATGTAGCTTTTGAATTGTTTCCATAAATGTAATAGCAACTGTGCTTGATTTAAATAATTGAGATAATGCAGAAAATTTTGCATAATTGGTAAGCCTATCAGCTACCACCATGATGACACTCTTTCCTTCGGACTTAGGTAAACCTGTGATAAAATCCATTGAAACCTCTTCCCAACTTTGACTTGGAATGGATAAAGGTTATGGAAGACACAAGGTCTTAATTGTCTCAACTTTGTTTTGCTGGCAAACCAAACATTCCCCCACAAAATTTTGAATATTATATTTAAGGCCATCCCAAAAAAAATTCTTTCTTCACCCTATGGTAAGTTTCTAAAAATCTCGAGTGTCCTCCTAAGGGAGAGGTGTGAAATTCCAAAAGAATCTTTTGTTTTAGGTGTGAATTCTTACAAAGATATAAGCAATATTTCCACCATAATGAATCATTTTTCCAACTAAATATATCAGTTGTACTAAGATCTTGCTACAAATTTTGAATGAGTGTCCACACTTCTTCCTCATTCTTCCATTCATCCCTTGCTTCGGTTATCCAATTTGGTTGGTTAATAGAAATGGAACAAAGCAATGCTTCCACCTCTTCATCCTTTCTTGAGAGTGCATATACAACAACATTTAGCTTCCCTTTTTTGTAGATCATTTCAAAGTCATAACCCAACATCTTTGTGACCCATTTTTTCTTCTCTTCTGAAGATGTCCTTTGTTCCATAAAGTATTTAAGACTAGCATGATCAATTTTTACCTTGAAGTGTCTTCCCATTAGGTAAGGTCGCCATTTCTTTAGTGCATGTAGTATTTACAACATTTCCTTCTTATAAATAGCCTTCTGTAAATACTTTATTTGATTGGATGAATTTTAAAGCAATGGTTCATCCTTGCATTAAAACAACACCAATTCCATTTCCTGAGGCATCACATTCCACAATAAAGGTTTTTGTGAAGTTTGGCATAGCTAAGACTGGTGCTAGGCACATTGCCTCTTTAAGATGTTCAAAGGCCTTAGTTTCTTTAGGAGTCCATGAAAATGAATCTTTCTTCAATAATTTTTTTAGAGGTGCTACTATTCTCCCATAATTCTTAACAAACTTGTGATAATACCCTGTTAACCTTAGAAATCCTCGCAATTGCTATATGGTTGTGGGGACCTTCCATTTTTTAATGGCTTTAATTTTGTTAGGGTCTACCTTAACACCCTCGTGAGATACAATATGACCCAGATATTCCACCTCTTGTACTCCAAAGAAAAATTTGGAGGTTTTTGCATATATTTTTTTCTCCTCCAATAGTTTGAACAACCTGTTAACATGTTGAACATGATCCTTCCAAGACCTGTTGTAGATTAGTATATCATCAAAAAATACAAACACAAGTTTTCTAAGGAAGGGTTTGAAAATGGAATTCATCAACCCTTAAAATGTAGAAGGTGCATTGGTAAGGCCAAAAGGCATGACCAAAAATTCATAATGACCCTCATGAGTTTGAAATGTTGTTTTTGGAATATTTTCAGAATTCATTCGAATTTGATGATATCCTTAACGATCATCCAACTTGGTAAAATAAATTTCTCCATGTAATTCATCAATCACAGGAATGGGAAACTTATATTTAATAGTGAGCTTATTATTCTCCCTGTAATCTGGACACATGTGCCATGATCCATCCTTATTGTGCACCAATACTACTGGAGCAGAGAAAGAACTTTGACTAGGTTGAATTATACCAGCCTCTAACATTTTTGCAATCAAATGTTCAATTTTTCTTTTTTGGATACAAAGATATCTATAAGGCCTGATGTTTAGAGGAACACTTCCTGGAATCAAATGAATAGCATGATCATGATCATGATCACGAATAGGTGGGAGTCCTTTGGGCGTTTCAAACACCTTGTAATGATTGTCCAAGACTTTTTGGAAATGAGGAGAAATAGATGATTTTGATGTTCGAACTTCTAGTGAGGATAATTGTGAAATTATGCCTCACTGTTCTTTCTTTAGAATATCTGTCTTCACATTAGAGCTTATTATCTTTCCTGGCTTCCCTGCAATACCCCGCAATTCAACTTCCTTTCCTTTCGAAAAAAATTTCAAGAAAATTTATTGAAAATTAAAAGCTACCGTCCCCAAAGATTGTAACCTTTGTACTCATAGTACAACATCAACACCACCCATTGGAATGGAAAGCATTGGACTATTAAATACATATTTCCCCATGGTTAGCTTGATATTATGGCATTTTCT
The DNA here is from genome assembly GCA_034641835.2 of Pinus albicaulis. NCBI lineage: Eukaryota > Viridiplantae > Streptophyta > Pinopsida > Pinales > Pinaceae > Pinus > Pinus albicaulis. The sequence continues at coordinate 14,132,995 of MU968480.1, read as the reverse complement.
AGAGAAATTTATAGTTCCTCCATTTTCAACCATCACTTGACACTCTGGTGCTGGGTATAGGAAGCAATTCAATTTCTTGGCTACCTTACAATGAATAAAATTATGGGTACTACCCGAATCAATCAACACTATTACCTTTTTCTTCTTGATATTTCCTTTTAACTTGAGAGTTTGAGGAGTGGTAATTCCTACCAATGCATTATAGGATATGGTGAGACTCATTTATTCTTTCTATAGGGTTGGTTCCTAGTGCATATCCTTTTATTTTGAAGTTTTTTGTTCATTTTCTTCTTCCCCTTCAAAATCTATGTAAAATAATTTATTCTTAGCACACTTATGACGTTTAGTGTATTTTATATCACAATTGTAGCAAAGCCCTTTTGCTTTTTTTTCTTCCAATTGTTTTGGTGTCAACCTTGTAGGTTGTGGAAGTGTAGGAGCAACAACACTTTCATATTTATAGATGTGAGTGGTAGGCTTCCTTGTCACCATAATTTTATATTCAATTTTTCTTGCCAACCTAAATGCCTTCTCCAATGAATCGGGTTCCCAAAGACGAGCCTCATGTTGGATGTTATCCCTTAAAGTCCCTATGAAGGCATCAATCATGCATTCCTCTAGAATATCAGTTACCCTTATATTCAATTTTTGGAAGTCCTCAATGTGCTCAACCATTGAACCCTTTTGTTTGAGATTTATCAATTGGCTAAAGAAGGTGTTTCTCTTTGTATCCTCATAATGTGTTATCATTTCCTCTGTAAAAATTGACCAAGTGACAATTTTTTTACAGGATCAAAGGCGTCGATACCATACAGATTTATTTTGTTTTAAATATAAAGTTGCAATGCGTACCTTTTGTGTGTTTTTCACATTATTGAGATCAAAATATTGCTCCATTTGTAGTATCCATGTTACTAGATCCCTTCCATCAAACTTCCTCATATCGATCTTTGGAATATGGTGGGTATTCAATCCAACATTAGAGTTTATGAAATCTCGATTAACATTTATTATGTTCTCATCATGAGTTTACTCTACTATCTTTTCGCCATTAGGTATCATTTCTTGTTTCAACTTTGTAAAACCTTCCTTTAAACCTTTCATGTCTTCTTTTAGATCATTCTTCATGTCTTTCATTTTTTCTTCTATACCTTCGATCTTAGCTTCCATGCCATCCATTTCATTTTGTAAACCATCCATCTTAGCTTCCACACCATTCATCTTAGCTTCCATTCCTTTTTTCAAACCATCCATTTCATTTTTGGTTACTTTTTGCGAGAGCGAAATTTGTTATACTTGCTCTTCTAATTTTGATATATCATGTTGCACTTCTTCCTCTTCATGAGTCATAGTATAGCCTTCTTAGGGCTAGGTGTTGAATTATTTTTAGGGGACATTTTAGAACCCAATACTGATATCTATGCTTCAATATTCCCTTGGAATAACTTCAAACTAATTTTTCGAACAAGACTATGAAATTTGAAAAAAAATACATACCTTTTTCTTGCTTCTGAGGAGCTCAATATTGAAACTGATGTATCTCTATAATTTAGGATTCCAAAGATTTTATCTTCAGTCATTTAATAGCCTCTAAGTCCTCTTTCCAATGCCACATGTTTGACCTGATTTGGATTCTTCAAGGAAAAGCTATGCCCAATATCCCACAATGACCTAATTATGGGCTGGTTCGATAGAGTGAACTTGTATGGTACGACACATGTCCCTATTTCTTCCTTTGTCTCTGAAATTGATATACATGAAACTACAGTCAATGTGATTTTGGCCACTTTTTATAATAATTCCAATCTGATGCTGAGAGAGAGAGTTATGATGATTTTCCCAACGTCACCTCTTTGAGATGAAATTTGGGATCCTGCAAAACCCTAACTTCCATATATCATATCTCCGAAAATATTGCATACCAAGATCTAAAATTTCTACATGACCTTCCTTTTATTCACAAATGGGTTTTTTTTTTATCTTCTTAACCTTTATAAAAAAAATTTATAGTGAAAATGACATGATGACATGTTTAAAGGAGTGAAACCCTAGAATCCAAAGCTCTAATACCAAATGTTATGAAACCAACTCCCATAATAGAAGAAAGGAGAGATCAACATCATAGTAATCAGCCACTTCGAGGGGGAAAAATCCTTTACATTACATAAATGAACACTTACTGGATGATACAAATGAGAAAACCTCCTTTCTATATATAGGAGTCCATGGGGTCACAATATAATCCAAGCTGACCTAACAATCATAATGTAAGGGAACAGTAATAACAATAGTGGATTTTATGGGGCACAATAATAACAATATGGGGGCTACAAGGGTGCAAAAATAACAATAAGGGGGTTTCACTAACAACAATAAGGGACTACACTAGTAATATAGGGACCTAACATTGGTGCATTACATAGGCCAAATGACATGACTAACCACTCATACAAACCTTGCCTAGTTTTGAGGCAATCTTCCATGTATCTTCTTCTTTGACTCAAACCTGGTGATATAAAGAATTCAAGTCCAACTTGGTGAAATACTTTGCTTACTACAACTGATTTAGCTGATCATCTATCCTATGAAGGGGGTATCTATTTTGGAGCTTGATTTCAGTCAACGCCATGTAATATATACACACCTGCCAAGTCCTATCCTTCTTTGCCACAATGATGATGGGTGACCCATATGGTGATGTACTCGGTCGAATGACACCCTGTTCCAGCAGATGATGCAATTGTTTCTTCACCTCACTTGATTATATAAAAGATCATCTGTACAACCGAATATTTGGAAACGAGGAGTCTGGAAAAAGCTGCATCTCTTGCACCACTTCTCTCTTAGGTGATAACTCTTTAGGCTCTCAGAACAAATCTATGTATGCCTGTAAAAACTCCTCCAATTTTTGTTTCTATTTCTTATTACAGCTCTCCAGGGATGCCTTTCCTCTTATTGACTACTCTACAAACTAAACTTCTCGTAAGAAAAATAAAACATATTGCTTGCTATAATTGATCAATTTCTTTCCTTGAATGGAACTTACCAATGAAATTTTTGACTTACCTTTGTGCACGTTGATGATGAATGACTTTCCATCGTTGATAAGTTGGTACTGATTAGATTTCTTCATGAATATTTCATCACACACGTACATGTATGGACTCCCAAATATCACTTTGCGTACATCAAGAGAAACCACATCTAGATCTACTTCATCAATAAAATCATCACTGATAGAAAACAAAATTCTACATTGTTTTGTTACCTTCAGCTCTCCATCCTTATTTACCCATTCCAATGGATATGGGTTTGATTATCACAAACTTCTAGCTCCAACTTCTTGACCATTTCTGTTGCAATGAGATTCGTCTGTGATCCTCAATCAAACAGAGCATCAATATTGGTCTTCTTGACCTATATTTTTATCTGGAGGAGCTTGGTCATTTATTTTTCTTCCTATTTTTGAAGGCTATTTAGATTCACCTCCTTATGTACTAATGTATATACTATATTCTCATCCACGTCTAAGCTACTTTCAACTTGGTTTCTCGAATCAGTGGCCATGATATTCTTCTTCTTGTTATCTTTCTTCTTGCTCTTTGGGTTTAGCCTTGGATGCAACTTCCAGCACTTCTCCTCTGTATTTCCATGATCAATGTTGTAGCGGTTGCTATGATCTTTGCACTAATGTATTGTGGCTGGCGTATTTTTATCTTTTCTCCCTTTTTTTTTCTTCTTCCCTCCTTAGAAGTTTCGTGTTTCTCCTTCTGCTTCAATGCACTTTATTGCGCTCTTTTCAGGCCTATGTTCTCTAGGTACTCTGCCTCTACACAAGCCTCATCCAATGATTTGGGCTTGAACAACATCACTTGATCATGCAAATGGTAGTGGAGAACCCCCAAATACTTTAGGACTACATCTGGTTTCTTTGGAGAGATACCCAACATTATAGCCATCTTTATGAATTTTATGGTGTACGGTTGCATGATTTGGCCCAAATTTTTCTTGAATTCATGCCACCGACTCCACTGGTATTTCACATACCTAATAGGATAAAAATGTGACATATTGAGGGTTTTGAAATCCTCACACTTAGTCTCTATAGTTTCTCTCTCCAACCTCAGGGTTTCCGCGTGATTCTCTCACCAAGTCAGTGCATGACCCTCCAATTTCAATGGCACAAATGACATATATTTCCCTTCCTCGATCTGATGGACACTGAAATAAAATTCGAGTTGTTACAACTAGTGGTTCAACTTTACAGTGGAAGCATTGTCGTGGTACGAATTGATATCAACTTTTTCTTCCACTTTAAACATGGACTATGATTGGATCATCACACTCAAACTGGGTTGATCTTTTTTGGGATCTTTCTTCAGCTGGTTTCTCATTTCTTCCAGAACTTATTTTCCTCGTCCTGATTTTTCCTATCCATTTGAATGCTTGTATTCTCCAAATATCACCAAATTATTGCTTAGGGTTTGCATGAGGCAGCTTACATTGCGGTTTATATTCGTGACTTGTTGTTCAAGCTGCGAAAACCTCACCTCTACAGGATCACAAGGTTCATTTACATATTCATCTCCCATGACTAGAGTTTTACGATTTTTTACCCCGCCGACCTAGATCCCTGCAATCTCCATAAAATACCTGTTATGCGGAACTATGAATTACGGCTAAAACACATTCCCTAAATGTGGTGCTATGAATTTAGAACAATAGATCAAAGAATTTGTAGCCACTTTTTCTAAGATTAAATAGACAAACAGAAAGATAGAGGAACTTACTTGTGATCCAAGCACTTCCTATTCTCCTTCAATCACTCTTTATGTAGCTTCCAATCCAACTTAGATTGCCAGACTATTTCCTGCAAGTATAAACACTAAACAACAAAGATATTGAAATATACAAATGGCTATTTATCTTAATCAGTTAAATTGATGAAACGTGAAACATATATATCAGTTAATAATCCATGACATGAAAAATAGAAACATAAATAGATACATATACAGGAAAATGAGCAAAAATATTTATTAATGGATAGAAGGGGGAGGTTAAAACCATTAATCGATTTGATTTCACCTGCTCCAGCATCATCCCAGCCTCATCACAATAAACATATGACCAGTAGCATATCACTCTTAGCACACACTCAATTGAGAATCCAACAACATTTCTTTACCAAATTTCTTCCTTTTATAGCACTAGGATCTGTGCTCAATTTATAGGGCAACTGAAGGTAGTTTCTTAATCAATGAATTTCTAATAATAGGCAAGACATGTTACCAAGATCATAAGTGTTAGATGGACACATGGATTCAAATTTTGACACATATGGACTGTTCTAGAAGGCACTAGCCATGTGGAGATTCCAGAACAATGAGAATTTCACTCCCATTTGACCAACACACTCTTGACTATCAGGAAGTGCTTTGCAAAGCCCCCATGAATGGAGGTAGTTGCATATGCAAAGCGGTTAGTCCCTTGAGAGGATACGTTGGTGAGATCATAGGTGATATAACATATACTTCAAATCTTGGAAACCTTGCAATGGAAGTCATGGATGATTTGTTCTTGTTCTTGTCTTAGGGCATGTAGCAACTGAAATGATAGGGGATGATACCACCTATTTCATTGGTCCTAGATATGATGTCCAGTTTGACTAGGTCATTGGGAATGATGCCCAAATTGACCTATAACAGCTGCCCCCTAAAGCATGAAGTCAGAATAATAACAATATTTTTTGAATGAGATGCTTTACGATGTGATGGGCTGGAATTGAAGCAGAGTGGCGACCTGTATCAATATTAAAATACATTACATCGTGCTATATACTCTTGATGATGAATTGCTGAGGGAAGGAATTTCCATGCTTAGCACGTAAACTATCTAATAACATGTACATAGTGTAGAAAGTCATCTACATTGGAATTTTTCCCAATACATACACGCCTACAGATATAGGCCCATGTTCAGATGATGATCTGTATGTAAGGTCACCATACATATGATGTGTACAAAAATCCTAAAATCGCAGTTCAGATGGCTGAAACTAGATTCAGGGTCTTCTTATCTCGTTCACTCGATCATTTGGGTACAAGTCTAGCCATGCGAATATATGATTTGTAATCAAACATGGTAAGACATCGTTGTCTACCAGCCAATGATGTGAGTTGTTGCCAAACACAAGAGAACCACTATTGATGTTAATGGCTCTCAAGGTACTGCAATATATTTTGTAAGGCGTGAATATATGATTTGATGTCGAATGCCAAACAAAATATTTCGGTCAAAAGTCTAGAAGCGAGGATCTTGTCGATGTTGTAACAAGCCTCATGGTACTGGAATGATGCTTATAAGTAAATTTCCTGGATGATGATTTGACCTCGACAAGAAGCCACTTTATTGCGAAACGGGAGTTACTGATTTCAGAGACAAAATGTGACTTGATATGGAATTTCCAGGGATGATTGTCATGATAATGAAGGTTTATGAGTATTTCAAAAGGATGAGTATTCACTAGATGACTTCTCTTGAACATATCAGCGACATTGAGAAGAGTTGGTAGCATTGAACCAAAATCAAAGTGAAGGTATGATGAACCATAGGTAGGAATGAACCGTCAAGAATATTACCCAACCCAAACAGTCACAATGATGGAGTGAAGTGTCATGTTCAAGAGCGACCAACTATCGTAAAAGTTCTGTTCACTCTCCCAAATTTTCCTTGGTCACTTGTCGACCAATACCTCTTTATTTTTTAACAAGCTTGAGGAGGATAACATATTCTTGATCTATAATTAAACCCTTGGGCAAAAAATGTATCGCTATTTAATAATTTAACGAGTGTAGCGATGAACAAAACTTGATTCTTGCCATGATCGACAAGCCTATTGTTATTTTATGTTTTAATGAGCCTAACGACAGTGATATCCTGATCCTTTTTCATATTTAGAGAGTTTGAAAAAGAGGATGAAAGAAAACTCCATAAGTACTTTTTCATAATTTTTCGCTCAGATCTGAAAAAGTGTAAAATGATATCTGAGAGAATCCCCTAGCCATGTTTGACTAAGGCATTCATTTTTCGTAAATGATCTATCTCAGTCTGGAAAAGGGTTAAACTTATACTGAGTAGATATTAATTCATTTACTTTTACGAGCTCGAAAATACAAGTGCTCGACAATATTTTCACATTATTGGAGTCTAAAAAGAGCTAAAAGAAGACTCTAGGGGTTCCTTTTTCACTGTTGTCGAAGCTTGAAAAAGAGATAAAAGTGCACTTCAAATCCTTTTTTGTTTTTATCAAAGCTTGAAAAATAAGTATAAAAGTATGCTTTGTGGTCAAATCATTCTTGAAATAAATGTGCACGACTAATCTACTCATCAGTTGAAAAATTGTTCATAACAACATCAAATGGATTAAAAATACCTGTTTCATGATTAAAAATGAATAAAACTATAGTCACAGAAATAAATATGATTTGAGAATAATCAAATGACTAATTAAAATAGTTTTAATATTCATTTTTACCATTTGAAAGTTACCAGTTTCATTTTGGAGCTCTGAACCTGATTTTTCCCCCGAACTTCAGCCATTGATTGCGATCGATTCCGTGGATGGTTTTCATCATCGTTTGATCCAGGTTGGCGCCATAAACCCTCTCTTTATTTCAGTAGTCATTTCATTTCATTTCATTGCAATTTTTCAAGGATTTGGGCCCCTTAGGGTAAATTATTTTTCCAAAGAGTGCAACGCACCCTTAGGCATCAAAAGCTGCATTGTAAAGCACTCAAAATGAAGCTTAGGTGCATATGTAATGCACTATCTATTGACCAAGACTATGTTAGGTGCAATTCACATTCTTGATTTTTGCATTGTACCCAAATTTTGCTTAATTTTTTGCATGAAAAGGAGTCTAATGAGTCTTATGGTTATGTTTCAGGGATTCGTTGGACTAGAATGACGATTACTTGGACAGAAAGAGAGCATGAAGAACAAAATATAATTTCTCTTAATGATCTGGTTATAGTAAGAGCCCTAAGATATTGTGGGTTATTAAAGTACTTCCACTTATTAGGTATGAGGCAATAAATAGAAATTTTGGAGTTCCTTGTTCGTGCATGGGATCTAGAAATTGAGGCATTTCAAATTAGGAACAAAGTGGTTCTTATTACAATGGAGGATGTATATTTTCTAATAGGCTTGTCGAGGAGAGGCTTACCCATTTCTCTCTCTCGGAGGAGAGACGGTGAGAGACTATATTTTGCAGTATTGATATTCAGGGGCAGAGCCAAGCCAGTATGGGAAATAAATATCCATGACATTTGTGATTTTCCATTGAGAACCATTCTATTAATGATCACAAATATTTCTGGTATAGTTACACTACATGTAGCGAACAAATCTTATATGTAGTATGCACTAGAGTGCCTGGAACAAACAATTTTCAACTGGTCTGAAGTCGTACTTTCTTAAATAAAAGAACAACTGAGCAAGGAAAGGGAGGAAGGAATAAAAACTTAAGTCATGGTTCAATCCTCATTTCTTTTTCCTTAGAGGGGATTCCACTAACGCAGCCTCAACATGTGACACTAGGTGTGTCTATCCTAGAGATCCAAGGATGAAGAGATGGGTAGAACTGATGGCTAGACATGCAGGCCAATCATCCATCAAGTTCTTTCCTGCATTATTTGACTATTTCATGCAAGTGGTTATTGCCGTTGATGAGTATGCATATGCAGGCATCGATTTCTTAGGAGATCCAGACTTAGCTTCACCAGAAGGCACGCAGTGGGGTGCAATCGGTAAGAATGTTTTGACCATGATTTTTTATTTTTCTAAGGGTTATACATGTTTTTATATTTTTATGTTTTCCCAAGACTAAACTAAAGTTCTAATGTAAGGCATGTGCGGGTCGAGTTCAACTAGTGGAGGAACCAGAGCATGGAGTGGATGAGTCAGTAGAGAGGGTTGTCGGGAGGGCATTCCTTCAGGATTTAGACATGGCTGAGACTCTTTCTAAGCTTCGAACGCACATAGAGGGGTTGACCTTCGAGATTCTGGATTTCCAGATCAAAGAGTTACCCATGCGACTACAGTGCCACACTATAGGCATTCCTAACCGCTGATGCGGTTACTGTGTAGGATAGTTAGATTGATATCATTTTACCATGAGCATCACTAGTTTACTTTTGACATGTTGCATACATTTTGAGGTCAGATGACCAATGTGTCTTTGGGCATAAATTTTTGTAAAAACTTATAACTATCCCTCTATTTGATTTCAATGTTTTCCTATGTTTATTGCCCAATTCTATTCAATTTATGTGAATGTATCTTTACATGCATTGAAAATGTCTGTTTATAACATAATTCGCTGAAGATTAGTCAATGTGTTCAAATTTCTGGAAATGATTTGATATTGAATAAAATCAAAGTGTCTTTCCAAAAGTCGAACTCTTAGGAAAAAACGATGGAGTGTTGGTTTTTCAGTAGTATAAACACTAGTAAGTTGTAATACCACAAGTTGTTAATCTAACCAAAGGAAATGGCATCAGAGAGAAGTTCAATCAACACGCTATAATCAACGATATTGTATGTTGATCTACCGATACAAATCCCTTGAAAACTCATCACTCGTCGTTTGGGGTGAAAATGGCCCATGCTGCAGAGGATAGATTCTGCGTACTACGACTAGCACTATCAGCATACCCAAAAAATGCTTCCAAAGATTCATACATCTGCGATACAATGTAAATTGGATTACTAACTTCAAGAAAACTATAAAAAACAAAGTAAGATAGTGAATGCAAATCAACATCATATATATACAATATAATACAAAAAATTACTACGCTCATGATTGAGCATAGTAACGTTTCAGATACAACCCATTTTGGGGCTGCAACAATGGAACTCCATCGTACTATGCCAACTCATAGGCACCCTTAGCAAGAACTCTTTTGAAAATATAGGGCCCATGCCATAATCGCTCAAATTTCCCTCTACCTATTACATCAGCTTCCTGATCATAAAGAAGGACCAAGTCGCCCTCTGAGAAAATGCAAGGCTGGACATGCTTGTCATATTACACCTTTATACATCTCTTATGCACTTCGTTGGCCAATTGGGCTTCAAGACGCATTTCATCAAGATGGATGAGGTTAAAAAGACGCACTTCTTCATCTGAGGTGTCAAGTAACAAGTCGATTGCAAGTTTTAACAACGGTATTCCACATTGGATTGGCAAGATAGCTTCCACACCATACACCAATGAAAAGGGGGTAAATCTGGTTGCATTTCTCACCAAGGTTCGGTACATCCATAAGGCCGAGTATAGGATCAAATGCCAATTTCGTTTATTTTTGTGAAACCAGCTCCAAAAATAGAATAAAAGAGATATCAAAGCCTTAGAAATAAGACACTTCGAGGGGGCAACCTCCAATACATTACATGAATGAACAATTCTTGGATGATACAAATTACAAAACCTCGTTTCTATATATAGGAGTCCATAGGGCCACAATGTAATCCTAGTGGGCCACAATGTAATCCTAGCCAACTTAACAATAATAATTTAAGGGCACAATAATAACAATATGGGGGTTAAAAGGGTACCATAATAACAATAAGGGGGTTACACTAACAACAATAAGGGACTCTACTAGTAATATAGGGACTTAACATGCCCCTCTCCTTCAAAAAAGTGTTGTCCTCAACACTTGAGTAGCTCTGGGTGCTTCTGTATAAAATTCTTATCCTCCCATTTAGAATCTTTAGTGGGTAAGTTCTTCCACTTGATGAGATACTCTAAAATTGATCAATTTTGTAGCTGTCGATTTCTTGTTTCCGTGACCGCTTCAGGTTCCAATATGATTTTTCCTTCCTCATCAAGTTCAGACAATATTGTTTGAACTGCAAGATTTTCACCTATAACCTTCTTTAAGCATGAAACATGGAAAATTGGATGCACTCGTGAAGAAGTAGGAAGCCCCAATTTGTATGCCATAGTACCAATCTTTTGCAACACCTTGTAAGGACCATAGTACTTTGGCAATAATTTATTATCCTTCTTAGCTTGCTTGAGGGACATTTGTTTGTATGGTTGTGACCGTAAAAATACCCAGTCTCCTATATCAAAACTTCTCTTGCTGTGATGTTGATCTGCTTGTTGTTTCATTTGATTTTGTGCCAAATTCAGGTTATCCTTTAAGAGTTGGAGAACTTCTTGTTGATACTCGATGTGATCTTCCACTGCTTGAACCTTCGAATTTTCTCTTAAAGATGATGTGATAAACGGTGGATGATATCCATAAAGTGCCATAAATGGGGTCATTTTTGCTACAGTATGGAAGGAAGAGTTATACCACCATTCAGCGAGAGGTAACCACTTGACCCATTGTGTTTGTTTATCAGATACAAAACAACGAAGATATCCTTCCAAACTTTTATTTACTATCTCAGTTTGACCATCGGATTGAGGATGATAAGATGAGCTATGAGCTAATTGAGTACCCAAACAAGAAAATAACTCTGTCCAAAAATTTCTAGTAAAAATGGGCTCTTTGTCACTCACAATAACCTTTGGGTTTCCATGTAACTTTTGAATTGTTTCCATAAATGTAGTAGCAACTGTACTAGCTTTAAATGGATGAGATAAAGCACAAAAGTGTGCATACTTGGTAAGTCTATTAACTACCACCATGATGACACTCTTTCCTTCGGACTTAGGTAAACCTGTGATAAAATCCATTGAAATCTCCTCCCAATGTTGGCTTGGAATGGATAAAGGTTGTAGAAGACCTGAGGTCTTAATTGTCTCAACTTTATTCTGCTGGCAAACCAAACATTCCGCCACAAAATTTTGAATATAATATTTAAGGCCATCCCAAAAAAATTCCTTCTTCACCCTGTGGTAAGTTTTTAAAAATCCTAAGTGTCCTCCTAAAGAAGAAGTGTGCAATTCCAAAAGAATCTTTTGTTTTATTTGGGAATTCTTACAAAGATATAAGCAATCTTTGTACCATAAGGAATCATTTTTCCAACTAAATGTATCAGATGTACTAGGATCTTGCTACAACTTTTGAATGAGTGTCCACACTTCTTCATCCTTCTTCCATTCATCCCTTGCTTCGGTTATCCAATCTAGTTGAACAATAGAAATGGAACAAAGCAATGTTTCCACCTCTTCATTCTTTCTTGAGAGTGCATATGCAACAGCATTTACCTTCCCTTTTTTGTAGATTATTTCAAAGTCGTAACCCAACATCTTTGTGACCCATTTTTGCTGCTCTTCTAAAGATGGTCTTTGTTCCAAAAAGTGTTTAAGACTATCATGATCAGTTCTTACCTTGAAGTGTCTTCCCATTAGGTAAGGTCGCCATTTCTTTAGTGCATGCAGTATTGCTAACATTTCCTTCTCATAAATAGCTTTCTGTAAATACTTTCCTTTGATTGGATGACTTCCAAAAGCAACCTAGTTATACTTCCCTGGTAATGGTGCCAAAATGTTTAGTCAATTTAGCGTCCTAAATTGATAGCATAAATTATCAACCGAGGCTAGTAAAATGATGAAGTATAATGCACTATATGTGCCTAAGTATCCCTTTTTATTACTTCATTGCTTTTAGTGTTTTATTAATGTTTTTGGGTTTTTATGTTTGATTCTTAGTATGCTACTCTATGCTAAAAATATGAAGTTAAATCTATGTCAAGAGGGAGAAAAGGAAAATGTTAAGAAATGAATTAAAACAGAGTTTATTTGCAAGTTCTGTTCCTAACTAGAAAATGATGAAAACAGAGAGTCCTAATCCATGGATATTACAACTTCTAAATGACCATTCATGAGATGAAAAGTAACTCAAAACATGACAACTTAATCTGATTCTTTTAGTTAGAGATTTGTTGGAAGAGCTTGTGAAAAAGATTACTTCTAATGCAATGAGGATCTCCTAAAACATAAAAGGAAATACTGAAACAAACAATAACTTAGAAAATTACAGTGAAATTTCATTCATTTGATAGAGTTTTATTGGAAGAGCTTGAGAAAAAGATTACTATAATGTAGTAAGGATCTCCTATGAAGTGTTGAAACAACTTATGACATTACAACTAAATCTCATTCATGAGTTAGAGGTTTATTGGAAGAGATTTTTGAAAGAGATTAATCATAATGTGATAAGGATCTTCTATGAAACAAAACAATCAATAACTCACAATATTATAGCTAAGTCTCATTCGTGAATTAGAGATTTATTGGAAAATCTTTTTGAAAGAGACTAACTGTAGTATAATGAGGATCTTCTTTTTAACTAAATGACAGAAAATGAAATGCTAATAACTCAGAATATTACAATTGAATCCCATTCATTTAATAGAGATATATTGGAAGAGCTTGAGAAAGAGACTAACTGCAATATCATGAGGATCCTTTATCTAAGCAAATGACATGAAACATAATGCTAAAAGCTATGATTTCAGAAAGCAGTCTAAGTAAGGAAATATGATAAAACAGAATTGAAAATGACTTATCTAGAAAACATGTAAAACCTCCTCGAATAGCAGGGTCCCTCTGCTATCAATTCGGCATTAATCCTTTAACTCCTCAAGATTGTATCCAGAATAGCGTCAAGGCTAAAACTCCTTTTTATTAACACAAGACTTGAAAACAGAGTATCACCATAATGATAAAATATGTATCAACTGTCTTTCTCAATATTACAGAGCTTAATTTATATGAAAATTCATAACTAACATTGAACAAAAATAGGTACAGGTGTAGATTTGAAGTTAAAATCAAATTAAATCTCTTTTGGGACTCGTGATTTGTTGTAAAGCAAATCAGGAGTCCTGATTCTTGCAGAAAACAACTTCTTTGACTTTTTCTTTGACCACGTGCTTAGACATCTCCAGTTATCGATTCAGTCATTGTGGATGGGAAGGAATGATGTAGGGAATATTTGGAATCCACCCATGTGTGCCTTTTCTCCAAATGACACCTATAACATACTTAAACATTAAAACAGCTACGAAACGCTTGACCGGCTACAAAATGACTGCATTCTGTAGCTAAACTGTTTAAAAATCATTAAGACAGAAAAAATCACAAAAGTACAATAAGTTAATAATTGTATGCAACCTTTTAAGCAATCTTAATCATTCTCATTGATTTTTAAGTTTATGAAATGATAAAGGAATGATGAAATGAAGTGAAGTTTGGCAAAACAGAAGACAATTTCAGGGCTCAACAGTTGCCATGAATGGATTTGATATGCCCATGTTGGAAATAATGCTGGTAGTTACATAAAGTGATTTGAGGAATCTTATGTATCTTACACCATGCTTTCTTACAAATAATATTCCCATTAAATATCATGTCCTTTACTTTTCTAGCAATAGGTGGTAGGCCATGGCCATAGCTTGTTGACTTGACTGTGTTTGAAATGAGTGAATTAAAGAAAAATTACTTAATACCATTTTTATTTATTTGTCTCATAACCCTTCTAGCACCTGCAATAGCCTTCCAATAAACATGTTGAAGACAAAATTTTATACAACATACATCTGCTACTAAAAGTCAAATTTCTTTCTCTTCGTCTATTTTTGTTTGTCATTTTGCAATTTGTTTTTTCGCCCTAACTCATTTAATCCTTTTATATGGCCTTGTTACATAAATATCAATTGATTTTCAATATTTTCCATTAAAAATATCCCCATCACATTTTTTAAGGGATTTGTATCCTATATAACATCCCATATCACCATTTCCTTAAGTGGCTCCTTGAACTTTTCCTTTACCCTTAATATCTCATATTTTTTTTTCCCACCAACTTATTTATTGGCCATCTAACCAAACAATGTGTAGAATTATCCCCAATTATACATATTTCACAATTTCCATCTATCTCTTCTAAAAAAACACCAAATTCCATCTCACTTAGTGTTTCACCCTCAACAATGTCATCCTTGTGGACATTGACTAACATTCCTTTGGCAATGCACATGATTTTCCCATGCATTCATGTGTAAGATAAAAAATTGTTCATATGAATGTAACCATATCTTGGGGAATATTTATGGCATGATCATTACAGTGAAGTTCCAAATCTAATTCTGGCCAAATCTCATAAGATTCTAATGCACCCTCTAGTGTATGCTTAAACCCTGTTGGCTGTGGTAGAGGAGTGTCATATTTTAAGACCTTCTCAATTTAACCATTATGCATCCTTTCTTTACCGTCTTTCCATGCACTTTATGCCCAAACTCTATATTGAATATGGAGCCCTCACCCACCTTCACTTCATGCTGCAGAAGATCTACCTTGTCTCAAATGGAAAATGAAAAAGAAAAATTTGCACCTATAAACTAATGTAAATAAGCTTAGTATTTACTCAAAAAAAGGATTTATTATATTATTAATAATACTTAACACATTCTTCAATATTTTGATTTGCCTATGTTGTGCCTCATATCCATGATCTTTCATGGATGCATTCCCCCTTCATTAACATCCTCCTCAATAAAATGTGTTTAAGTGACATCAATTATCAAAATCATAACATAATATGCATTAACCCTTTCTCCAACATAATAAGTTCATGTCTCTATACATTACACCCTTCCTATCCCAATGGATTGATCATTAATAACGAGATCAACTTATTCCCCTTTTTCCAAAATTATATTTTCCATTGTAGCTTGTACCAATTCTGTAACAACAATCACATTGAAATTTGCAATTAAAAGGGTAAACCATGTAAAGTGTGATTTTATATTTTATAAAAAACACAACTTTCAAAAAATTAATATAGATGTAATAATTTAAATAGTATGGCAGTCATATTGTATGCAATTAAACATTGTTCCCCACCATCTCGTGCCTACTACCAAAAAGTAATTTGCATACAACTTACACACAAAATATATATGAATACCAAACAAGTAGAGATGTAGATAGTATCATAGAATGACAAATATAAACTCATATCAAACCACCAAGTTCCTATTTAACTTCAGTAATGACACATGTAGTCTTGATGCATGTGTATGAATAATGGGTGGGAAGAAGTTTGTAGAAGTTGAAGAACCAAAACATGTTCCTTCGGAAAACATAAGAAATTTCAAGATTTTTTCTACAAAATATGTCTAAAATCCGCATGAGAATGAGAAATTATATTTATATTTCACTTAGTGAGGATGTTTGATGTTTGAACTCGATAATCAAAATCCGAATAATTTTTTTGGTATTGTAAATACTAGATAATTCCCATTTTTAATCTAATAGTAAAGAAATTACCTTTTACAAAACTTTAGTTCCAATATTAGCACTGCCTACCTATACACATATACAAACATACTATTTAGGATGGATACATATGGATGCTAAATTTTAGGTCCTCAAAAGTGTATATTTAAGGTTTTCTAAACAGTTATGTTAATGAGGAAGAGTCTTATCTTATGCATCCATATATTAGTGAATTTTTCTTTGGAAGTTCATAACTATACAATAGATTAGAGAGAAAAATAGTACATGTTAAAAATTGTGCTTGATGTTTGTAGTTTCATATATGTGCATTGGAAGAAAATCATAGTATACCTCATTAATACAGTTATTCATAAACTTCAAAATTATATAGAGATCATATTATTCTCCACGGATCAAATATTTATGATTGGATCCTTATGTTTGTGCCAAAATTAAAGCTATACCTTTATCTTTCCTTCCAACTCAAGCGCAAATGTAGTTCCAAAAACAACATATATTTATATACACTTCTTTTGCACTATCATTGATCTACATAAATTGTTTCAAAATCAATAAAAGGCCCCTTATCAAATTCTATAACTCTAACCATTGTGATTATTGAGACAATGTCACCCCTAGAGCATTGGTTTCATAATTGTAATGGTTCCTAGAGGAAAGCTAGTAATCAATAGGTTTCCTTCTTGCATAATACAAAATGCACTACACACAATAATATCAGAGCACTAACCTTGGCGAGGGTGAAATATTGATAACTTTCCTTTTGGCACAAGAAAAAATAAATCTAGTACATTCTATAATTCCTTCTAACACAAATACAAGTGCATTTCCAACAATAATGTTGTAATGCAAAAAAATATAACTTATGCAAGATTTACTTCTATCACAACTAAAAACAAATTTTCAACAATAACATTGCAAAATGATGGAAATTTAACACAAGCTAACCTTCCTTCTAGAATAACGAAAAACATATTGCTAATAAAAACATTGCATTATGAAGGAAAGATAATGTGTTATAGATTTCTTTCTATCACAAATGCAAGCCCAATTCCAACACCAACATTGCACCTAAAATGAAAGCTAACAATCAATATCATTCCTTCTACTACAAACATAAGCATCTTGATAGAAGAAACATTACATGCTAAAATATATCTAGCAAATGCTAGGTTTCCATATAGCACAAATAAAAATACACTTGCAAAACAATATTCTAAGGTGAATGAAATCCAACGCATGCTATGTTTCCTTCTAGCATGAATAGAAGCATATTACTCACAAAAACATTGCAAAGTAAAATAAATCTTACACCTATTTTTTATTCTAGCACAAACAAAATCACATTGCAAAAAACAACATTGCACGGTGGAAGATATCTAGCTTACGCTTGATTTAATTCTAGCACAAACACAAGAAAAATTCCAACAATAACATTGTAGGGCAAACAAAATCTAGCGCATGATATATTTCCTTCTAGTACAAACAAAAGTACATTTCCAACAATATCACATTACAAAATAAATCCAATGCATATTATATTTCCTTCTAGCACAAATACAAGCACGTTGCCAACAACAATATTGAATTGTGGAAGAAATCTATTGCATACTATATTTTATTCTAACACAAACACAAGAAAGTTGCTAAAACCAAAATTGCATTGCAAAATAAATTTAGTGCGTGCTAGAATTCCTTCCACCATACACAAAAATATATTGCCAACAATAATATTGCAAGGAAAAAGAAATCTATCTCATGCTATATATTCTTTTATCACAAACATAAGAATGTTTCAAATAACAATATTTTAAGGTGAAAGAGGTCTAATGTGTTATTTGTACTTATATTCCAAACACAAACATGTCACCAATAACAAAATTTCAAGGTGAATGAAACCTAACGCATGCTAGATTTCCTTCTATCGTAAACACAAGTACATACCAATATTGTAGGGTGAAAGAAACATACCACATAGTAGATTTACTTCTAGAGAAAATACGCATATTGCCAAAAACACCATTGACAAACAAAAGAAATCCAGTGTGTGGTAAATTTCCTTTTAGTACAAACACAAAAACATAACATTGTAAGGTTTAAGGATATAGCGAATACTATATTTTCTTATATCATGAACACAAACATATTACCAACAACATTCTAGGGAAAAATAAATATAGCACATGCTAGATTTCCTTTTACAACAGTCACAAACACATTGCCAATAACATCATTGTAAGGTGAAGGAAATGTGACGCATGCTAGATTTTCTTCTAGCACAAACAATTAAATTTCCAACATAAACATTGCATTATGAAAGAAATCTAGTGCACAACAGATTTCCTTCTAACATATATACAACCACATTTCCAATAAACTCATTGAAGGGTGAAATAAATATAACGTCTTCTATATTTTGTTCTAGCACAAACGCAAGCACATTACAACATTTCAAGATAAAGAAATCTATCACATGGTAGATTTACTTCTAGCACAATCAAAAACATATTGCCAACAACCACACTGTAGTTAAAAATAAATCTAGTGCATTCTCGATTTCTTTCGAGCCAAAAAAGAAGCATGTTGCCAATAACAACATTACAAGGTGAAGAAAATATAACACCTGCTAGATTTGCACATAGTACAAACAAAAGCACACAACAAACCTTGTAGGGTGAAATAAATCTAGTGTGTGTGTTAGGTCCCTATATTACTAGTATAGTCCCTTATTTTTGTTAGTGTAACCCCCTTATTGTTATTATTGTACCCTTGTAACCCCTATTTTGTTATTATTGTGCCCTTAAATTATTATTGTTAGGTCGGCTAGGATTACATTGTGGCCCCCACTAGGATTACATTATGGCCCCCATGGACTCCTATATGAAGGAGGTTTTGTAAATTGTATCATCCAAGAATTGTTCATTCATGTAATGTATTGGAGGTTGCCCCCTTGAAGTGGCTTATTTCTAAGGCGTTGATATCTCATTTCTTCTATTTTTGGAGTTGGTTACACAACATTTGGTATCAGAGCTTTGGATTCTAGGGTTTCACTGCTCCAAACAGGTCATCGTGGAATTTTCGCTATAACTGTTTTTCTACGAAGTTTCAGAAGCTGAAATTTTTAGGGTGCGAAGATGAAATCCTGAGGAAGATTGTATAAAAATTTCAGAGCTTGGTTCACAATATTTTCGGATATATGATCTGTGGAAGTCAGGTCTTTTTTCAGGCTCCTAAACAGGTCATCATGGAATTTGCGCTATAAATTTTTTTCTACAAAGGTTCAGAATCTGAAATTCCTATGGTGAGAATCTGAAATCCTAAGGAAATGTTTCAAAAAATTTCAGAGCTTGGTTCGCAATATTTTTGGAGATATGATCTGTGGAAGGTAGTGCTTTTTCAGGCTCCTGAATTGCATCTCAAAGAGGTGATCGTGGGAAAAGTTCAATAATGCTCTCTCTGGGCATCGGATTGGAGTGCTGTAAAAAATTTTTGCAAGCACACAGACTGTAGTTTCTTGGATATAAATTTTAGAGACAAAGAATGAAACAGTGAAAAGTGGCAAGTCGTACAAGTTCGCTCTACTGAACCAGTCCATAATTAGGTCATTGTGGGAGATTGGACACAACTTTGTCTTGGAGAATCAAAATCAGGTCAGACCTGTGGCATTCAAAAGATAATTTAGAGGGCTAATTCAGTGCTGAATTTCAGATATTGAAGATCTGAAATCACAGAGATAATACAATTTCAATATCGAGCTCCTCAAAGCTAGTAAAAGGTGTGTATTTTTTTTTTCTGAATTGCATAAGTCTTGTTTGAAGAATCAAGTTGAATTGATTGCAAGGGCCTATTGTAGAATAGATATCAATATTGGAGTCTGAAATGGCCCCTAAAAAGAATTCAACACCCATTAAGCCTTTAGAAGGCTCTACTATTACTCATGAAGATGAAGAATGGCAACATGACATGTCAAAATTACAAGAGCAAATGCAACAAATTTCGCTCTCGCAAAGAACAACAAAAAATGAAATGGAAGTTTTGAAGAAAAGGAAACTAAGATGGATGGTTTGAAGAAAGGCGTGGAAGCAGATGAATGGCTTGGAAGCTAAGATGGATATAATAAGTCGTGGAATTTTGAAGCTAAGATGGAAAACATGAAGAATGATCTAAAAGCATACATGGAAGGCTTGATGACAAGCTTAAAACAAGAAATGATTCCTAATGGTAGAAATATAGTAGAAGAACCTCATGATGAGAACAAAATAAATGTTAATCGTGATTTCATAAACTCTAATGTTGGCGGGAAGAACCACCATATTCCAAAGATGGATATGAGGAAGTTTGATGGAAAGGACCCTGTAACATGGATACTACAGATGGAGCAATATTTTGATCTCCATAACGTGCAAAACACACAAAAGGTACGCATTGCAACTTTACATTTAGAACAAAATACATTTGTATGGTATCAATGGCTTTGTTCCCGTAAAAAAATTGTCACTTGGTCAATTTTTACGGAGGAAATGATAGCACATTATGAGGATACAAAGAGCAACACCTTCTTTAGCCAATTGATAAATCTCAAACAAAAGGGTTTAGTGGGGCAGCACATTGAGGACTTCCAAAAATTGAACATAAGGGTAGCTGATATTCCAGAGGAACACATGATTGATCTCTTCTTAGGCACTTTAAAGGATAACATCCAACATGAAGTTCGTGTTCTGGAACCTGATTCATTGGAGAAGGCATTCAGGTTGGCAAGAAAAGTTGAATGTAAAATTATGGCGACAAGGAAGCCTACCACTCAATTCTATAAAGAAGGAAGTGTTGCTACGTCTAGATTTCCACAACCTACAAGGTCGACACCACAACAATTGGAAGAAAAAAGAGAAAAAGGGCTTTGCTACAGTTGTGATAGCAAATACACTAAAGGTCATAAGTGTGCTGAGAAGAAATTATTTTACATAGATTGTGAAGAGGAAGAAGAAAATGAACAAGAAGAGGATATACACCAGGAACCAACCCTAGAAGAGGAAGAAATGAATCCGACCATATCGTGTAATGCACCGGCAGGAATTACCACTCCTCAAACTCTCAAGATAGAAGGACAAATCAAGAAGAAAAAGGTAATAGTGTTGATTGATTCAGGTAGCACCCATAATTTTATTCATTGTAAGGTAGCCAAGGAATTAAATTGTTTCCTATACCCAGCACCAGAATGTCAAGTGATGGTTGCAAATGAAGGAACTATAAATTGCTCTGGGAAATGCCATAATATCAAGCTAACCATGGGGGAATATGTATTGACTAGTCCAATGCTTTCCATTCCTATGGGAGGTGCTGATGTTGTACTAGGAGTACAATGGTTACAATCTTTGGGACGGTAGCTTTTAATTTTCAAGAACTTTTCTTGAAATTTTTTTCAGAAGGAAAGGAAGTCGAATTACGGGGTATTGAAGGGAAGCCAGGAATGATAATAAGCTCTAATGTCATGACAAAGCTTCTAAAGAAAGAACAACGAGGCGTAATTGCACAATTATGCTCTCTAGAAGTTCCGACATCAAAATCATCTATTTCTGCAGATCTCCAACAAGTCTTGGACAATCATTCAAGGTGTTTGAAAATCCCAAAGGACTCCCACCTATTCGTGATCATGATCATGCTATTCATTTGATTCCAGGAAGTGTTCCTCCAAACATCAGGCCTTATAGATATCCTTATGTCCAAAAGAGCGAAATCGAACGTATGATTGCAGAAATGTTAGAGGCGGGTATAATTCAACCTAGTCAAAGTTCTTTCTCTGCTCCTGTAGTATTGGTACACAAGAAGGATGGATCATGGCAAATGTCTCTGGATTATAGGGAGCTCAATAAGCTCACCATTAAAGATAAATTTCCCATTCCTATGATTGATGAATTATTGGATGAATTACATGAAGCAATTTATTTTACCAAGTTGGATCTTCGTTCAGGATATCATCAAATTAGAATGAAGACTGAAGATATTCCAAAAACAGCATTTCAAACTCATGAGGGTCATTATGAATTTTTGGTCATGCCTTTTGGCCTTACCAATGCACCTTCTACATTTCAAGGGTCGATGAATTCCATTTTCAAACCCTTCCTTAGAAAATTTGTGCTAGTATTTTTGATGATATACTAATCTACAATAGGTCTTGGAAGGATCATGTTGAACATGTTGATAGGGTGCTCAAACTATTGCAGGAGACACAATTATATGCAAAAACATCCAAATGTTTCTTTGGAGTACAAGAGGTGGAACATCTGGGTCATATTGTATCTCACGAGGGTGTTAAAGTAGAGACCCTAACAAATTAAAGCCATTAAGGAATGGAAAGTCCCCACAACCATAAAGCAGTTGCGAGGATTTCTTGGGTTAACAGGGTATTATCGCAAGTTTGTTAAGAATTATGGGAGAATAGCAGCACCTCTAACAACATTATTGAAGAAAGATGTATTTTCATGGACTCCTGAAGCAACTAAGGCCTTTGAACATCTTAAAGAGGCAATGTGCCTAGCACCGGTCTTAGCTACGCCAGACTTCACAAAAACCCTTATTGTGGAATGTGATGCCTCAGGAAATGGAATTGGTGCAGTTTTAATGCAGGAAGGAAGACCCATTGCTTTTGAAAGTCGTCCAATCAAAGGAAAGTATTTACAGAAACCTATTTATGAGAAGGAAATGTTAGCAATACCGCATGCACTAAAGAAATGGCGAACTTACCTAATGGGAAGACACTTCAAGGTAAAAACTGATCATGATAGTCTTAAACACTTTTTGGAACAAAGACTATCGTCAGAAGAACAACACAAATGGGTCACAAAGATGTTGGGTTATGACTTTGAAATAATCTACAAAAAAGGAAAGCTGAATGTTGTTGCAGATGCACTCTCAAGAAAGAATGAAGAGGTGGAAGCATTGCTTTGTGCCATTTCTATTATCCAACCAGAGTGGATAACTGAAGCAAGAGATGAATGGAAGAAGGACAAAGATGTATGGATACTCATTCAAAAGTTGCAGCAAGATCCTAGTACATCTGATACATTTAGTTGGAAAAATGATTCCCTATGGTACAAAGATCGCTTATACCTTTGTAAGAATTCCCAACTAAAACAAAAGATTCTTCTGGAATTGCACACTTCTCCTTTAGGAGGACACTCAGGATTTTTAAAAACTTACCACAGGGTGAAGAAAGGATTTTTTTGGGATGGCCTTAAATCTGATATTCGAAAGTTTGTGGCGGAATGTTTGGTTTGCCAGCAGAATAAAGTGGAAACAATTAAGACCCCAGGACTTCTACAACCTTTATCCATTCCAAGTCAACGTGGGGAGGAGATTTCAATGGATTTTATCACAGGTTTACCTAAGTCCGAAGGAAAGAGTGTCATCATGGTGGTAGTTGATAGACTTACCAAGTATGCACACTTTTGTGCATTATCTCATCCATTTAAAGCAAGTACAGTTGCTACTACATTTGTGGACAAAATTCAAAAGCTACATGGAAGCCCAAGGGTTATTGTGAGCGACAGAGATCCCATTTTTACTGGAAATTTTTGGACGGAGTTATTTTCTTGTTTGGGTACTCAATTAGCTCATCGCTCATCTTATCATCCTCAATCTGATGGTCAAACTGAGATAGTAAATAAATGTTTGGAAGGATATCTTCGTTGTTTTGTATCTGATAAACAAACACAATGGGTCAAGTGGGTACCTCTCGCTGAATGGTGGTATAACACTTCCTTCCATACTGCAGCAAAAATGACCCCATTTATGGCACTTTATGGATATCATCCACCATCGATCACATCATCTTTAAGGGAAAATTCGAAGGTTCAAGCAGTGGAAGATCACATCGAGCATCAACAAGAAGTTTTCCAACTCTTAAAGGATAACCCTAATTTGGCACAAAATCGAATGAAACAACAGGCAGATCAACATCGCAGCGAGAGAAGTTTTGATGTAGGAGATTGGGTATTTTTACGGCTACAACCATACAAACAAATGTCCCTCAAGCAAGCTAAGAAGGATAATAAATTATCGCCAAAGTACTACGGTCCTTACAAGGTGTTGCAAAAGATTGGTACTATGGCATACAAATTGGAGCTTCCTGCTTCTTCGCGAGTACATCCAGTTTTCCATGTTTCATGCTTAAAGAAGGTTATAGGTGAAAATCTTCCAGTTCAAACAATATTTCCAGAACTCGATGAGGAAGGAAAAATAATATTGGAACCTGAAGTGGTCATGGAAACAAGAACTCGACAGCTACGGAATCGATCAATTTCAGAGTATCTCATCAAGTGGAAGAACTTACCCACTGAAGATTCTACATGGGAGGATGAGAATTTTATACAGAAGCACCCGTAGCTACTCAAGCGTTGAGGACAACACTTTTTTGAAGGAGAGGGGCATGTTAGGTCCCTATATCACTAGTATAGTCCCTTATTATTGTTAGTGTAACCCTTATTGTTATTATTGTACCCTTGTAACCCCCATTTTGTTATTATTGTGCCCTTAAATTATTATTGTTAGGTCGGCTAGGATTACATTGTGGCCCACTAGGATTACATTATGGCCCCATGGACTCCTATATATAGAAAGGAGGTTTTGTAAATTGTAACATCCAAGAATTGTTCATTCATGTAATGTATTGGAGGTTGCCCCCTCGAAGTGGCTTATTTCTAAGGCGTTGATATCTCATTTCTTCTATTTTTGGAGTTGGTTACACAACAGTGTGTTAGATTTGCTTCCGACATAAACATAAGCATATTTCCAACAACAACATTGCACGAAAAAATAAATCTAGAACAAATTTTATCCCAAGCATGAACACATTTCCAATAACAACATCGCAAGGTAAAATAAATTTAAAACATGTTACCTTTACATGTAGCTTAAATACAAGCATACTACCAACAAAAATTGTGCATGTGAAAAGAAATATAGTGCATGTTATATCTCCTTCTAACACAAACACAAGCACATTTCCGAGGTGTGTAGGTTTTAACCTTGAACAGAAATTATCTACACACGAATCTTATAACAGAAAATAAACAATTGCGAGAGCATAAAACATAAAACAGATAAACACAGAGATTTTCCCCTGGATCCCAAATTGAGATGACCAGCTTGATTTTTCATTATATTCCTTTTAGTGTTACAACACATATATATACATGCCGAAGCATACATAAACCCCAATCCATTAACCCTGGATTAGAACATAACCGTAGTTCCCTTGACCGGATCTACAAAATACTAGGGGCCGAAAACCATCGAACCCCAAAACCATGTGCAAAACCATGCACAAAACCATGGACGCGTACTACCCAAATGGAAATTAAGGAACCGTGGTTTCAAGCGGGGCGCCGCCCCGTACCCCGGGCGTGGGTGGCTACCGCCCCCCGTGACCCCCCGTTGCGCCCGCCGGGGCGCTATCGCCCCCCTCTTACCCCCCGCGTGCTTAGTCGTGGAAAGAATATAACACATACCCAACATTCTCCCACTTGTTGTTTTCCTTTCCATGGGGGCCACAGGAGAGCTTAGTCATTGGGTCTAATTCTTCAACACCCATCGTTTCTCTACACCAAGAGAACTTCTCGAGTGCTCAAATCCTGCCAATGCATCTCTAACATTCTTCAAAGTGTCCACCTTACCAAAGAACACCGTTTTAGCCTCAACCATATCTCTAACAAAGTGATATTGACAATCAATGTGCTTTGTATTTGAATAATAAGCAGGGTTCTTAGCCAAGAAAATTGCACTTTGGCTATCACAGTCTATCCTTATAGCTTGTTGTGCCAACCCCATACTTGAAAATAATCTCTGCAACAAAACTGCCTCCTTGCTTGCATGAGTGACTGCCATATATTCTACCTCTGTAGTTGAAAGAGCCACTATAGACTATCTTTTACTCATCCAACCGAATGCGCCTCCAAATAGGCTAAACACATACCCACTTGTAGATCTTCTTTGGTCCAGATCTCCACCAATAAGATCAAAAACCACGAATGTCCAACATTCTTTCCAATCCTGGTCTTCCCTGGTAGCACAAGCCATAATCACTAGTGCCATGTAAATATCTGAAAACCCTCTTCAGTGCTGTCCAATGCTCCTTCCCTGGGTTTGACATAAACCTGCTCAATACTCCCACCGCATGTGCAATGTCTGGTCTAGTACAGACCATTGCATAAATCAGGCTACCAACTACACTTGCATATGGAACACGGGACATATACTCCTCTTCTTCTTGTGTCTTGGGACACTGCTCAGCAGAAATATTTACAACTAAAGGAATAGGAACCTTCATCGGTTTACTATCCCGCATATTGAACCTCTGCAATAATGTATCGACATACTTCCTCTGGTTTAACCAGAATCCTCTTTTCCCGATCTCTCTTAATTTCCATGCCCAAAATATAGTTTGCGCACTCAAGATCCTTCATGTCGAATTTGGAGTAGTGTTGGGTCTTCAAATCCTCGGGATAATTCTTTGTCATTTCCAATCAACAACATATCATCCACATACAAGACCGTATAAATAACACGATCACCAATTACTCAAATAAACACAATGATCCTCCTTGCTTCTGGTGAAGCCAAGTCCTTGTATGTAGGTATCAAATTTCTGATACCAAATCCTTGGTGACTATTTTAACCCATAGAGAGACTTCTTTAACCTGCATACTAGTTATTTCTTCCCCTTCACCATAAAGCCTTTAGGTTGTTTCATGTAGATCTCCTCTTACATATCCCCGTGAAGAAAATTTGTCTTCACATCCATCTATTCTACCTCAAAATAAAATGCAACAACAACAGATAAAAGTAATCTAATAGAAGTAACTTTGGAAATAGGAGAAAAATATCACCAAAATCAATTCTCGGCACCTGGGAATAACCTTTTGCTACCAACCGAGCTTTATATTTCTCCACCTTTCCTTCTACATTCATCTTCTTCTTAAACACCCATTTTCTCCCAATGGGCTTCTTCCACCCGGTAACTCCACCAGATCCCATGCATCG
This sequence comes from Pinus albicaulis, assembly GCA_034641835.2. Classification (NCBI taxonomy): domain Eukaryota; kingdom Viridiplantae; phylum Streptophyta; class Pinopsida; order Pinales; family Pinaceae; genus Pinus; species Pinus albicaulis. The sequence continues at coordinate 14,105,690 of MU968480.1, read as the reverse complement.
TTTTTGTGCAAGGATGCCATTTCATCAATCATGGCCTCCTTCCATAGTTTTCCATCCTCTGAATCTACTGCCTCCCTGACAGTTCTGGGTTCATCATCAGTTATAGTTAAGGAAAAACCTGAACAGAAAGCAGATGGACTATACCTTTTTGGTTGCCTTCTTTCCCGAACTGATCTTCTCAAAGCTGGAGTTTGTGGCTCTTCATCTTCTGAGTCTTCTTCTGTTGTAGAGTCTGATTCATCCTCCTTTAGCTCAAACTCTATCTTCTGAGGTTCCTTTGGTAGGACTTCATGTTTAACAACATCTTTCACTTCTCTAAACACCACATCTCGGTTGTACACAACCTTCCTTGTTTCTGGGTTCCAAAGCTTGTAACCCTTTAAACCATCCTTATACCCAATAAAGATGCACCTTTCATATTTATTATCCAACTTGGTCCTTTTCTCCTTCGGAACATGTACATATGCATCACATCCAAATACCCTTAGATGTGAAAGAGAGGGTTTCTTACCAGTCCATACCTCATGTGGGGTCTTATCCTCCAACGCTGATGAAGGTGATCTGTTAACTAAGTAACATGCAGTCTCCACTGCCTCTGCCCAGAATTCTTGTCCTAACCCGGTACCACTGAGCATGCTTCTTGCCTTTTCCATCAGTGTTCTATTCATTCTTTCTGCAACTCCATTTTGTTGAGGTGTGTATGGAGTAGTCTTCTATCATGCTATACCACACTTCTTACAGAACTCTTCAAATTCCTTCTTGCAGAACTCCCCACCATTATCTGTCCTCAACGCCTTTATCTTCTTCTCTGTCTGGTTTTCCACCAGAGCCTTAAATTCTTTAAATCTATCAAAAGCTTCAGATTTCTTCCTCAAGAAATATATCCATGTATTCCTTGAGAAGTCATCTATGAATGAAACATAGTACACAGACTTTCCCAGTGATGGAACTGACACAGGTCCAAACACATCACCGTGCACAAGTTCTAATATCTTGTTCGCCCTCTTAGCACCAGAAGGAAAACTCACCCGATTATACTTCCCATATACAAAATGTTCGCAGAAATCAAAATCTAGAGAGAAATTAGACATACCTTCTACCATACCATTTCTATGCAGTATCCGAAGGCCCTTCTCTCCAATATGTCCAAGCCTTTGATGCCATAGCATGGTCTTTTCTCCAGAGACAGCTAGGCTTTCCACTCCACTTTCAGGAACCATAGAACTATTGCACCCATCAATAACAGTGCTACCTTGTAGCTTTTACAGATTTCCAGTCCGAACTCCCCATTGGGTTACTCTCGTTGCTCCCCGAACCATCTTGCAGGCATCTTTCTCGAACACTGTTTTTACACCTGCATCATCCATCTTGCTTACAGAAATCAGATTTCTGGCCAATGCAGGAATATGCAAAACACCAGGAAGTGTTTTGATCCTTCCACCTTGTAGCTTCAGCTTGACCTTTCCACGTCCGACTATTTTGGCCTTCCTATCATCCCCTAGGAAGACATCACCATCATATTTCTCATACTCGCAGAACCACTCCCTATGGGGAGTGAAGTGAAAGGATGCACCTGAGTCAATCAACCATGACTCGTGATCTACATGTGTATTTGAAGAAGAAGCCAAATACACATCCCCACCTTCATCCGAGGTGGGTTTTGCCTCTGCAGAAGGAGCATCATCAGATCCCTTTCTTTTCTCAGGAGCTTTAGATCTGCAATCCTTTTTGTAGTTCCCTTCCTTTCGGCATTTCCAACACACCTTTACAAACTTTCCAGGAGATTTAGATCTCCCTCTAGATTTAGATCTCCCACTCGAAACCTTATTCTTGTTTCTATTCTGAGACCTTCCTCGTATAGATAAGGCATCTCCATTCTGACCCTCCATATTTCTCCGTCTCATTTCCTCCGACAGCAAGGCTGAGACAATGCCATCAAAATTCAAGGTAGTTGTATTGCTACCTATTGCAATAACCAGACTATCCCATGAATCTGGTAGAGAGCACAAAAAACTGATGCACTTATCTTCATCTGAGATTTTAATATCAACAGATGACAGCTGACTTACCACAGTATTGAAGGCATTCAGATGCTCTGTCACCGAGTCTCCATCCTTCATCCTCAGGTTATACATCTTTTTCCGTAGGAACAACTTATTCACCAGAGACTTAGATTGGTACAAAGTCCCTAGCTTGTCCCACAAGGTCTTCGCAGTAGCTTCCCCAGATACATTCAACAATACTGAATCTGAGACACACAACCGTATTGTGCTCTTAGCCTTCTGATCCAGCTTCTTCCAGTCTTCATCTGACATTCCCGTTGGCTTAGTACCCGGATCTACCGCGATCCACTGATCTTTATCCACTAGTAGATCCTCCATCTTGAGCTTCCACAACTCAAAACTCTGACCATTAAACTTCTCGATCTCTATCTTCCTGCTGCTCGCCATCTTCTTTCACCGCAAGAATCGATCCCACAGATCTCCCACTGCACAGGGTCTACCACAGGCCCGAGCAAAAAACCCTCAACAACAAAGGCGTCCCCTTGAAGCCAAAACAGCTCTGATACCAAATGTAGGTTTTAACCCTGAATAGAAATTATCTACACACAAATCTTATAACAGAAAATAAACAATTGCGAGACCATAAAACATAAAACAGATAAACACAGAGATTTTCCCCTGGATCCCAAATCGGGACGACCAGCTTGATTTTTCATTATATTCCTTTTAGTGTTACAAAACATATATACACATGCCGAAGCATACATAAACCCCAATCCATTAACCCTGGATTAGAACATAATCGTAGTTCCCTTGACCGGATCTACAAAAATACCAGGGGCCGAAAACCATCGAACCCCAAAACCATGTGCAAAACCATGCACAAAACCATGGACGCAGACTACCCAGCGGAAATTAAGGAACCAAAATTTTCGTCGGGGTGCTGCCCCGGACCCCGACAGGGGTGGCTACCGCCCCCCCTGTGACCCCCCTGTTGCGCCCAGCGCAAAGGGGGGGCTATCGCCCCCCCTCTTACCCCCCCCGCGCGTGCTTAGTCGTGGAAAGAATATAACACATACCCAACAAGGTGAAGGAAATATAACACATGCTAGATTTCCTTCTCTCATAAAAAATGAAATTGAAAAAAACAGTATTGGATAGCAAAACAAATCTAACACAACTTTCAGCCCAAAGACAAGCAGATTTAAAATAGCAACACTACCAAGGTGAAGGAAACTAACATGTACTATATTTCCTTCTATCATAAAAAACCAAATTAACAACAAAAGAATTGCAAAGAAAAATAAATCTAATGCAATGTCTAGCTCAAACACAACCACATTTCCAAGAACAACATTACAAGGTGAAATAAATTTAAAGCATGTTAGCTTTACATGTAGCGAAAATACACATATACTACCAACAAAAACATTGCATGAAAAAAGAAACCTAGTGCATCCTATATCTATTTTTAACACAAACACAAGCACATTGATAATAAGAACATTCCATGATGAAGGAACTCGAACACATTCTAGATTTCCTTCTATCGTAAAAAACCCAGATTACCAAAAAAAACATTACATTGTAAAATCTCCTTCTAGCATGTCAATAAAAATATTACAAGATGAAAAACTGTGGCATGTGCTAGTGTTGGATATGTTGAGAGGCAGGGTGAATCAATATTTCCTTACAATTGTTATATTATTCCAATGAAGATCGCTAGTTAAACCAAAACACAAGATGTACAATAAGAAAATAATATTATTAATGAAAATGATGAGGACTCTAAAAACTCAAGCTCCAACTTGTACAACAAATTATTTAACTTGTTCAACGCTCCAACCCTAAATGAGGACTCTAATCCTCAACTACAAATCTAGGCTCCAAATTGGTCTCTCACAAGGGTCCAACCTTGTATGAGGACTCCAATCCTCAAATATCAATCCAGACTCTAACTTGGTTTCTTGCAAGGCTCCAACCTTGTATTATGACTACAATCCTCTATAGATCCAACCCTCTAAGTTTGCTTCAATCCCTTAAGATGGCTTCGATAATGCTCCAAGCCTCCATCAAAAACTTAAAATACTTCTAAAAATTGTCTCCAAGATAGGTCTACAAATTTATCTCCAATCTTCCTCTAAAAAAACTTGACGTTTGTTTCAACAAGACTTTTATGGCGAGCAAGATTTTGAAATCGTTATCTCTACAAGACTCGTGAGTAAAAATAACCTCAAGAATCTGACAAAGAAGTATTTACAACTTTGACATATTATAAACATAATGTTCATATTTTTTTGTGGAGGAGAATGGTATCCCAATTGAAAATGACAAAATAACCCAGAAAACCTCTTGATACATCATTCATCAATCGATGGAATATTTTGGTGCATTAGCGAGTTTGAATGCAATTACCAGTATTTATACAACCATGGTAAAGTCTGTCCACTCAAATTTGAGGCACTGTATTTTGGTTTTTTGTTAAGGGTCATATATTCTATAATTAGTAGCTATATGGTAGTCACGCAACTAGTGAGTTATAGATATTAGATCTTAGATTTGTATATGTAAATCAGATCGAAATCTCACTAGATGTGTTGGGAAGAGGGGAACATTTGGATGTTAGTGCCTCTCAAAATGTGATATTTTTTGAATACACTCCCACTTAGTTTTGACCAATGTGAGCATGCCATTGTTGAGGCTTGAATACCCTTCTTCCACTCAAACTTTTATCAGATCTAGCTTTAGCTCTCATGATATTTAGAGTGCCAATGATGTTGGATAGGCAGGCCATGATTCTGTTTGTGCTGTCAATTCTCATGTCATGCATTTTTTTATTGCTAAGATGTGCATCAAACCAAAATCATGAAGTGAGAGACGAGGTTCCATTATATGAAAACAAGGTCAACCCTTTTAGAATCCCAAATATTGGTTGTGTGCCCAATATGAAATAATTCAATTTCGAATTGAAATCAAGTCGAGCATATTGGAAACATATACCTGATTCCAAATAATATGTTTGCATCTTGACAAGATAAATTGACTATTATTTTAAATATATATACCCAACTTAGATATCAATTCACCAAGAGGCACAAGGGTGGGGATGGTTCATCAAGTCTTCATGTAATAGTGAGTTAATCCTACACGATAACTTGGGTACTCTAAATATGGAACCTAACCCAAAATCATCTTACACCTAGGTATGATATGTGTTTTAAAGTTATGAAGCTCCAACATCTTGAATTGATATAGACATTAGTATGAACCTGTCTCAACCTGGGTTTGATATGCTACTCCTGATTATAACACGCCTTCGTATTTATGTATGCATATGTAAACTAGGATGCAGGTTGGATTGTTGGTGGATGGTGTGGAATGTGTCATTTCATTTTGTACCACATGTGCAATACTTTATGATTCACATAAGTGAAAGAAATGCCCAACTCAAGAGTCATATTGAACCATTAGAGGGGTGGGTCTGCTAGAACGTAGCCATAATAACCAAGGTGTTATTCAAATTTGGATAGCCCAACCTACCAAAGGGCACTCAAACCTACAAGAAGAGAAAATTGAATATTATACTTCACCATATAATATTTGGAAGTTAAATAATATGAATCGAGGAATTGTGAAAATAATATCTATCAGTGATCATTCTAAATAAACAATCATCTCCTTGTTGTCTCATTTTGACGGAAAGGGCCCCTTTCTTGAGCAAAAATCGATCAATGAATATATATGTTGGAGTATGTAGGATGTGACCACAACTGAAGGCATATTATTCTAATAGAAATGATAGTTTGTTTAAGAGACTCATCAATTTAATTAAATAATTGCCAGATAAATTTTACAAATCTGATTTAGGGCAAGTTCAACCTACTTGAATTCCTTTTTCCTTGAAGTATAGCCAAAGATTATGTTTTATATTTCTAATAAAATAATGTTGTAACTTTATATTTGAATAGTATGATGGAATATTAGTTGTACTTGTTTTGAACATTAGATTTTCCACTTGAAATTGTCCTTAGACGGTTGTACTTGGGACTGGGGTTCAACATTCTTGTAACAACACCAATATTTCCTCAATAAATATGTATATTCAACTTGAATACTTAAGTGTTATATGTGTTTCTAAGGTATTTTCCTTACAACATGAGTAAGAGTGTACAAACTTGAGAGATTTTGTTGTGATTATAAATGGTTTTTTTAGATGGTTTCAATTAGGTAGTTATGTGTTGAGAAAAAGGTAATATCATTTCAAGCATAATAGAAATTCTCTCCTCAGATTTACTCTCTAATAACATGGATTTTTGTGTGTTTTAGATCTTATTTGGAGGACATGGAATTTTCTACTTGAGTCCTTTGTCCAAGTTATCAGATACATTAAAGAGCATGATTTGCAGGGTCATGCCATTTTATGAATCCATTTGTTGTGATAATACATCTAGATGAAGGTTTGTAAGAATATATGAGTCAAAATAGGAGTAAAAATTGATGCAGTCTAAGTTGAATACTGATCAATGCTAATAATATTTTTTTTGAAGAGAGATAAAAAAAGAGAAAACAACCACCCCATTCTTGTAACCATGCAACGAGAGTTGGGTAATCTAGTAACCACATCTAGTTAGATAATGAGGTGTGTTACAAGTGGTATCATATCTCTCAAGTTCAACACTTGGATCTAATGGGATATATCACAAAAGGGAAAGAGGTTGAGACACTTCCAGTCACTCAAGATACCTTGTCAATGAAGGAAGAGTTCAAGCTTCTGAGATATATGGCTAATGGACTCTCAAATATCAAATAAAATAAAATTTTGTATGTGATTGTAGGACCTGAACTAGAGGAACAAAATAAACCACTTAAGAACTAGTGTAAATTCAATAGGCTTGTTACCCACCACCAATGGGTGATCCTTATAGGAGAATTTTTCTCCTAGATGTGTCTTCAGCAAGCAGCCATCAACCCTTTGCAGCCACCATATAACTTGATGTGACACCATTCTTGACTTCCTAAGCCATTCATTATGTGCCCTGGCCCATCTGTTATGATCATATCTTTGAAGGTGTGTCTTCCAACCCCAAAGGTATGGATTTTCATTATGTAATTGGGTGTGTAGGTTTTATTTTCTTGGACACATTTGGACATATAATAGTGGGGGCACTCACTCGAAACAATGGGCATGGATTTTACCCTTGTCCCAACTTGGTTTTTAATATTGTATCCTAATACCGTGAGATCTCCTCTCGTGGCTACTAGCTTTAGGAGTGGCACTACATGGGAAACCCTAATTTTGGTTGTGTAGTCCCTGTTACCCACCCCCTATGGGTACTGTATATAGGAGAAAATTCTTCTCCTAGATGGTCCTCAACTGGTATCCAACAACCCCTTACAGCCTCTAGATAGCTCGATGTGCATTTTCTCTACCACTTAAGCCAACCATGTGGTCCCTCAACCACTTGGCATGAATGTATGTTTGAATTTGGGCCTTCAAACCCTAAAGGCATGGATTTTAATAGGTATATTTGAGTAATTTTCCTTAGTTGTCATGGACACTTTTGGACATGGATTGGTGGGGGGATTCAGTGGAAAGATTGGGTTAGGCTTATATTCTTGTCTCCATTTCCCAATTTCATGGTTACCCTTGTATCCTAGTCCCGTGGGTTCTCCTTTATTGACCATTTGGATTTTGGGTTGGCACTACACAGGAAATCTTGATTTTGGTTGTGTGGTCCCACTTCCCATACCAGGTACATCACTCCCCCTCCACTCGTCTTATCCCCATTCATCTCTTTACCCATATGGGTCCACATGTGTTCATTGGTTCCACATAAGGTTAGCATCCCCCTCCCCTTGTCCACACCTTGGGTTGGGCCTGGAATGATGCCCTGAAGGTTGATGCAGCTAAAAAGAAAAGTAAAAGGATAATTTGGCCATTCATAATAGGTAATATACCAAAAAATGAAAAATATGGTTAGGAAATAAAAATTTAGCAGGTGGGAAAATGAAAAACATGAGCTATACCCCTTACCATGGTCATCACCCTAGTTCCTATGGGCCCTAGATGAGCCCCCTATATCATTAAAGAAACCATAATTGTCCCAACCCCTGGTGTCCATTGAACCACCCCACCTTAAGGGGGTATTCACTTTTACATATCACACATCATTCTCTCCATCCACAGGAGCCCCTAGAAGTTATGGGGAAAAATCAATAAAAGGAAAGGAATATGAAGAAGGGTGGAAAAAAAAAGGTCAAGGTAACTCATTTACTGTGATTTTATCCCTCCTACACTTATATATCCAAGTATGTGCTTCCCCTCTTATAGCTACCCTTGCACCTTGACGTGTGGCATGAATGTTTCCCCTAATCCCCACTCCATTCCATTATTATATCATTTTCCACCTACCACTTGAAGAATGCACCATGGACATGCCACCCCATTTAGAAGTTGAAACCACCTAATAGGTTATTTTTCTAACCCCCTATTGAGCTTGGAGACACTTATACGTACCAAAGCCCACTATCGAAAGGCATTACACCATGAAGTGCCTCACTGATTCCATGACTTTTAATGATTTGTTGTATTGGATGGTAAGGGGACACATTGCATCTTATGCAAGATTGTAGGTGGATTTCCATTTCGGGCTTGGTCTCCCTATATGGTGTCCTAGCCCTCTTGAGGGCCACATTGGAATTTATAATGTGAGAATTGAGAGCAATGGACCTCCACCATATATGATATTACTTCATGGATCCCCAAAAACATTCTTCGATTTCTCCTATTCCACATTTGGAGGATGATGTACCTAGTTCACCATGCCCAACTGACTCCACTGATGCACCATACACTTGGTAGATGTTTCTGGGTCTAGAGGATTGTTCCCTAATACATAGGTAGGGATTATGTCATCATTCCAATTCTTATAGATGGTCTACAAGAACTTCTAATCCATTTGGAGTCCCATGAGGATGGCGTTATGCCACCACACCCACTTGAGAGCACCACAGTTTTTTTCTTAAAAAACCAAGGGGCCACCCCCTTGTCCACTATGATGGGAGTCAATTTCCACATCATGGAACCATTTGAACTTCATTTTTCCTCCTCAAAGTCCTAGCGATTCAATTTATTGATTATTCAACCCTCTTGAGAGGCTTATTCATGTATTATTGAGCTATTTGGTAGGATTGTCACCAAAATTTAGTTTTATTATGCACATTATATTATTCTAGGGGCTAAATTAGGCCTAATTAGCTAAATCAAATTTATTAGGAATTGTATAAATAGATGTGAGATGAATCAGTTGGATCATCATCACTGGTATTGGATCATTCTCTCTTGTTATATTTTTGTTATTCTCTTTGGAGGACAAAATTGGATGGATGGATGAGTTTTGATGTTTGGATTTCTTCATCTTTTTTGTCTTGGAGCTTATATATTGGCATATGATGATGATTGGATATACTTTTTCTCTCATTTAAGTGTTATTTTAATGCTAATTTGTCTTTTACTTATGTCACGTGCATGTTGCTGAGAATTTTCGCTAGACTAGGATGAAATTTGCTCCTTTTCTTGTGTGAAATGGTGTAAATTTATCTTTTATTAGTGTTGCATCATGTCATGGGCCATGTTTGAATAAGTGAACGTTCCTATAGACATTTTTTTGAAATTTTTCTTGATATGTCATCAAATATTGCATGTTGAAGTATAAATACCTTGAAGAAATTGTCCATGCCTTCATTTCCATGCAAAATTGTTTTACATTCCTCCTTTAATAAGTGAATTCAGTAAAATCATTGAAATATCCTTGACTTCGTTTCCTCCAAAGGATTAGGCACTAGTCCTCCATAGGTGATCACCTTAAAGCATATTTTCTCACCTTCTCTCTTTCTAGGCCTAGCCTACATAGGTCACCTAGGGCATCAATTATATCACAATCTAGCCATCCAGAGACTTCAATTTTTGGTCCACAACTATGCTAGAGTTTTCTTTAGAGGCCCTCCAAATTTGAAGCAAAGTTGAACATGGGATATCAAGATATTGCAAGCCTTAACTTGAGGAACGTTTTATTCCCTAGGTTTCCCTTGGCTAGTGACCTCATTGGGATTATTTCATCAAATTAAAATTAAATTTCTCCTTTAATCCCTTTCTCCTCCCCAATTAGGTCAAGAAAACCCTTTGTTGATCAATTCCTTCCCTTTAACCTAATTATGGGTCCACTTGGTCCCGCATGGTCCCATAACCTTTTGAAGATAAATCCACAAAGACCACTTGGAATCCAAGTTTCCACAAGGATTCTAGGGTCTAGGAATCTCCTTCACAAGTCATATACTAAAACCCTAATCCTTGAAATTATTATAGGCCCTGCATAGAGAGCCTTTCATCTTTCTTTCCAATCAAGCTAGCTATATATTTGAGCCTCTCTTGTGAATAGGATTTTAGGGTCACCTTTCACCCTATCATTGATCCATTCATCTTCGTTATCCTAATTATACCCGATCTCCTTGCATCGGCAAAATTTTGTAAATAGGAAGAAGCCTTAACTGAGGTGAGAATGGGATATCACTCCATTGTTCCCCTTTACCTAGTAGTTTCCCTATATGACCCCCTCCTAGGGCCCCTGCTAGTTTGAGCGATAACAATACCGCTTCCAAATGCCATATATCGCACTTACCTCTGCTAATTATAACACATTTTCATATTTTTTCCATTAGGATCCACATTTGTACATTGGGTGCAAGGATTTATCCTCCCCCTCCACTTGTCCACACTTTGGGTCAGGCTTAGAGTGATGCCCTAGAGGTTGATGTAGCTAAAACGAATTTTAAACACATATTTTTCCCACTTACAACAAGAAACATACCATAAAATGTAAAATATGGCTTGGACATAATAATTTAGCATGTGGGAAAATCCAAACATGAGCTCTACCCCTTATCATTATGGCCATCACCCTAGTTCTTGGGCCCCCTATGAGTGTCCCCTGCATCATTCAAGAACCCATGACTGTCGCAACCCCTGGTGGGTGATGAAATACCCAACCTTAAAGAGGTATTCACTGCTTTATCATACACATCATGCTCTCATTCACTGTAGCCCCAATTAGTTAAAACAAAGAAAAAACAACAAAAGGAAAAAGGCATATGAAGAAGGGTGGAAAAAAAAAGGCCATGGTAACTACGAAGTGTCCAATTTTTCCCCTAGTTTGCAATCTTATTTACTAAATTGCACTAAATATTTGTTTTATAGGAAGGTTAGGAGGTGAATTGGATCTTATACGCGATTGTAGGTGGGTCTCCATTTGGACTTGGTATCTCTATATGGGGTCTAAGCCCTATAGAGGATCATGATGGCACTTGTAGGGTGAGCATTGAGAGCCATGTGCCTCCTCCACATCAGAGAATTGATTTCCACACCATGGACTTCTTCACCACCACATATTGCTTGCTCATGCCCCAACTATACAGAGATGATGATGCACCTAGACCACGTTGCCCATTCGGCTACATCACTTGACACTTGGTAGTTGACGAAGGGCCCATATGGGTTTTGTCTCATCCAGAGAGACATGAGAGGGAATGTGTCATCATTATAGCCCTTATTGATGGATGTTAAACACACATGGAATGTGGACAACAAGGGTGGGATAAATCATGATTTGCATTCTATTAACAATATTCACATGCAAATACAATTCCTTGTGACCCTTGGTCTTCATATAACAAGTGGTCTCTAGGACTCCGGTGATTGTTCACATTACACGCCAACCCTTAGAGGACTAGGTGTTTATCTATAACAACCCTCCAAATTGTGAGGCTATTTATTTATCTCTTCCTTGATTTATGTTTATATTGTGATTACTCTCACCATGCATCAACTATTCATTTTAACCAGGGTTATAATGCCTCCAAATTTATCTTAATATTTACATTTTAACCACTTTGCCTAGATTACTTCTATCTTCACTAATAATATTAATTTCCTTAACTCTATCTTAGTATGAATATGACATACCAAATTCTTAAATTTGGCTTACCGTGATATATATCTACCCGAAGTATAAATTATCATCTTGCACATGGTATGCTCAATTATCTAATTCAATCCACCATAATTTTAATTATCCAAAGTATATATTACCACTATGAAGATGTCATGCTCTCACTAATAATTTGATTCACTATATTTTTACTTATCCAAGGTGTAACTTACAATATAATGTTGTATGTAATACCCTTAACAACCTTAGTGCGGCTAAAGAATTCGAACTTCTAGATCCTTATATGCTTCTATGGTAGCCCAATTGTTTCCCATTTAGGTACATAATACACACTTACCTTTGGTACTATGTCCCTTAGTCCTCCCTCCAATCGTCCACATAAAACTTCTCCTCTGCCACATGGCATGTCAGTATATATTTAATGGAGGGTGTGGATTTATTAAGCAAAACAAACGGTGGATAAAGTGATGAACCCTTAGCTAAACTGATAGGGGGGGTGAATCAGTTTAGTATATTCATGGACATTAAAACTCTTCTCTTTACACCCATTAACTAATTCATTTTATAAGCATCATAATACATAATGAATCAAAAAATTGAATTTGTGGACAACCAGTAATTAAGCAGATTAAAACAACACATCAACACATAATCATCATACACATAGACAACAGATATAAGTGGAATCCCATAGGGGAGAAAACCCCATCTTATTATTATTGTGATGCAAAGGAAAGCTCCAACTCCCTCTCACCACTTATTTTCTGTAGGCTCTAACCTACAAGAGGCTCCTACCTCAATTTTTGCAAGCTACAACTTGCAAGGAAGATCCAACTCGCATCTATTTTATGCAGGCTACAACCCACAGGAGGTTCCTACCTCAGCCAGCTCCAACTGGACATCTATCAAGATACAAATTGAAATGGAAGAACCAGCTCCCATGTATTTTCTGTAGGCTACAACCCACAGGAGGCTCCTACCTCAACTTCTGCAAGCTACAACTTATAAGGAAGCACCAACTCCCATAAATTTTCTGCAGGCTACAACTTGAAAGGAGACTACAATTCCCTCACTCAACATGAAACTATAATGCTGATTTACGTAGATATCATCTCTGTTATACTCCTTCTCCATTGCTACCTCTTCAGCCTTCATATCTTCTTCATATCAGATCATGATGTGCACAACATCTCTATCAGCTCTCTCTGATTCTTCTGTTCTCTAACCTTCTATAACTCTCTTACATTCTTCAACTCTCTTCCATTCTGCTGCTCTCTCTCACCACTTTTTGCACACTAATATTACATCTATTATACATATAACTCCTAACTATTTGAATTCTACAGGGAATACGAAGTGAACAGTCCTATCTCTCTGCATTCCACCCATTCGATTCCTTATACTTCAGTTCAGCTTATTACATCATAAATAATCATTACAACACTCATTGGAGTTTTTCCCATGCCTACAGAGACTTGTCTTTGCATCACAAACAATATAAAATAATAAATGAATTTAAGTTTACAGTTACAACAATTATATTTCACTCAACCCTTTCAGATCTTGGTTTATTATGTGTTTGTCCTTTCTGCTACTATCACTGTCTTTTCTATTTCTCCAATTATATCATAACAGTTCTGCACAAATTCTTGTTGCCTGACTCAACCCAGCTGGCACATTTCCAACAGTGCCACCATATCTCCTTTTTCCCGACTCTAGCTCTTCTGCTAATGCCCACAGTGTTCAGCCTTCACCTGCTCCTTTGCTATGTCTCGGGTCACTTACTCGAGTCTCCTTCTGTTGTGTTCAAACTTTGTTTTACATTAAATCCTCCTTTTCTCTCCGATGTGATTTAATAAAGGGAAAACCCATACTCCCAGACTTGAAATCCTTTAGGCTTCAGCGTTGACCTGCATCACATCCACTTCATTATCGCACTTCGCACTTTGGCATTCTCATGTGTTTCTTGTTATGCATATCACTTCCAAAACCCTGAATCGATTTCTTCAAAGGGAAACCTGATACCTCTAGATTTGAAATCCTTTAGACTTTTTTTTTGAAACTACATTGCATCCAGTACTCTTATTTCACTTTGCACTTCGGCATTTTAACATGATTCTTGAGCGCTTATCCTCCCGAGCTTGCGATGTGCGATATCCAATTGGGTCCCACAACTGGACTTTAAATCCTTTAGATTTTAGCTTTGAAGCTTATCACATCTTATACTCTTATCCCATTTCACAAGATTTAGCTCATAGCAATAACAAGGTTCCTCTTATTATATGCAATATGTGATCACATCGCATCGCGAACCCCACTTTTTATCGCAATTTTAACCATATCGCAATAAGATCAATTTTGCAATTTCGCAAATCGTTGCGAATACCTTATCGCATGTCACAAAACCTTGTCCATCGCACTTCAAATATTCACTGATATACCTCGTCGACACTTCAAAAATTTACATCTCCACCATTAACTGTTATACCATATCGCATTCGCTATGTGATATGCGCAAGGAGCTCCACCCGACATGTGTCCACTTTGACACTTTCACAATTTAATTTACGACGAGATCTAAACTGTCGATCTTCAAGATGATCTTTGTGATTTGATCAAAACTATCCATTCTCTCCTTTGGAATTTTCTTAGGGGTTTTATGCCTTAATCATTTCACCTGTTTGTTCGACTACCGCTGCTTTGCAACTCTGTCTCCTCCACGCTACTCCTTCCTGGGCCTTCTCTTCTCTTATTCGCTTGGATCTATGATTATATGTTGCTGCCACTTTACATACTATTTTAATGTCGAATACACAACAACATTCTATATTCCAAATCCAGAATACAGATTTTTTTCTTATTCAACCTGCACACACATCCACTTGCTACAAACTAGAATCACATCGAAATAAATTGCATTGTTCTTCCTCTTTGCTACTCCTTTCTGCTCCTTTTCCTTAGATAATGATTCTAATCCTGCTCCTTGCCTCTTTACTACATAATGCTACTCCTCACTACTTCTCTTTTACTCTTTGCTGCTCCTCTGCCTCTCTTTTATGCTTCTCCACTTAAATTTTTCCTTCTTTGCCTTATTGCTCCTTTATACTCCAGTTGATCCTGATCTACTCCTTTGTTCTCAATGATAATTCTGGTGCTACTCCTTTTTAATCCTTTTCCATCAATGACAATATTTCCAACAGTATCCCCCATTGGTATTGATGACAACATTTCCTCCAACACTTCATCCCCCTTTCATTCTGAGAAGTGCCTTTCTTCCTCTGCTTTCTTTTCAAAAGTGCCTTTCTTCTTCTGCTCACTTTTCCTCCCCCTTTGACATCAATGGAAAAGGGTTACACATTTTCCAATGTAGTTTCTATCATTGCATTACTTCTCTCTGAGTTTTGTATAAGATTCTTCATTTTGTTCTTTTGTTATGAAATGAATATACACACTCCATCTATTCATTACACACTTGATGAATCCTTTTGTACTTGAATGAATACCCCTAATCGACCATTGTATTAATGCTTCTTGATTTTTCTATATAAATTGTGACTGTTGCTTTATGTTACACAAAATCATTGCTTTATATGTACTTCAAAATTACAACACCATGACGTACGCTAAAATACTTTGATACAGGGGACCTGTACCATAACACTATTCCAAAAATAAAATTTGGTATTCTATTGATAGGAAGACTATTCCAAATACCAATTGATGAATATTTGTAATGATATACTAATAATTACATTTTTCTTATACATCCTTCTTAAAAGCATTTTGTTACATTATTAACACTTGCCGAGAGACACACAGTGTAATCATCCTCTATATATCTTTACCAGCTCCATAGCTCGAGCTATTATTGAAAAATTTTATGGGTTATTCTCCCCCTGAGAAGTTGCTTCTTATCTAACCCTGGCTTGATGTTTGTTCCTGATATTGCAGCCTTTGTTGGTGTTTTTTTTTATCATATCAGAGAGTATCATCTGCAGACATTATCCGCATTTTGTCTCTTATATATTCGAAAGGTTCTCTAGCAAGAGGTTTTGTAAATATGTCTATTGTCTGTTCTTTTGTTGGAACATATTCCATCTTTACTATTTTCTCTGCTACTTGTTCTCTGAGGAAGTGGTACTTTATTGGGATGTGCTTGGTTTTCGAATGAAGCACAAGATTTTTGATATGCTTATTGCACTTGTATTGTCACATTTAATAGAAATAGATTCAGTGATGCTTACCTTCATGTATTGAAGAGTTTGTTTCATCCACACCACTTGTGTGCAACAAGTTGTTGTTATGTATTCCGCTTCTGCTGTAGATAGAGAGACATATGTTTGCTTCTTGCTTAACCATGCCACCAGAATTTCTCCCAAATATAATGCACCTCCACTTGTGCTTATCATGTCATCCACACAGCTAGCCCAATCTTCATTTGTAAATGTTGTTAATGTGAAATCTTTTCCTTTTGGATACCATAGGCCATGATGTGCAGTTCCTTGCAAGTCTCTAAATATCCTCTTGATTACTAGCAAGTGATTTTGTTTTGGTGTTTCTTGATATATTTCCACTAGTCCTACTGCCAACATAATGTCCAGTCTAGAGATTTTTAGGTATAGAAGACTTCCTACCATAGATCTGTAAAGTCTTTGATCTACATTTTCATATTCATCATCAGCAAATAATTTTCATCCAGTGATCATGGGAGTTGACACAGGTTTGTAGTCTTCCATTTGGAATCTTTTTAACATTTATCTTAAGTGTTTTTCTTGTGAAATGAATAATCCTTTGTTCTTCTATAGAATTTTACATCCTAGGTAGAAGGTAAGCTCTGCAATCATAGAAATCTCAAATTATGACTTCATCTCTTCTGCAAGTCCTTTTACTAACTCATCCTTGTTTCTGCCAAACATGATGTCATCTAAATATACCACTACAATTAAAAGTTCATTTTCATTAGCCTTTATATATAGATTGATGTCTACTCCTCCCTTCTTGAAGGCCTGTTTTTGAAATTACTTGTCCAGCCAAGAACACCATGCACGTGGTTCTTCTTTGAGACCATATAGGGATTTCTTTAATCTGCAAACATAGTTGTGCTTATCAGCTAAGGAAAAACCTTCAGTTTGTTCCATGTAGACTTCTTCCTCTAGATCTTTATTTAAGAAGGCATAATTCACATCCATTTGATATACCTTGAAATCATGATAGCACACAAAAGCCAAAAACATTCTAATTTCTTCCATTCTTGCTACAGGGGCAAAAGTTTCATCATAGTCAAGTCCTTCGATTCGAGAGTATCCCTTACATACAAGTATGGCTTTATTTATGATTACCTGACCTTGTTCATTCATCTTATTATTGAATATCCAGTTGGTGACAATGAATTTT
Organism: Pinus albicaulis; assembly: GCA_034641835.2. Lineage (NCBI taxonomy): Eukaryota > Viridiplantae > Streptophyta > Pinopsida > Pinales > Pinaceae > Pinus > Pinus albicaulis. The sequence continues at coordinate 14,088,289 of MU968480.1, read as the reverse complement.
TTCCCAAGAGGTCTTGGTATTAACTCCCAGGTCTTGTTATTCTCAATCTGGTCTATTTCTTTATTCATAGAATTTATCCAATTTTTTCTTTGTTGGCTTCATCAAAATTATTCGGTTCTATCTGTGACAATATGACTAGATACACTTCCTTGGTCTGTTTAGCTAGTTTTCTTCTTGTTTGGACTCCTGCACTCTTGTCTCCAATGTTTTGATCTTCTAGATGGTTTTTTTGAGTGTGTCTCGAGGGTCCTTTTGAGTTTATTTCTATATCCTCTGTTTTCTCATTTTGTTCTTTATTTTCTTGATTCTCATCATGATGATGATCTGGAGGATTAACACAGTTTGTACTTTTCGTTCTATCTGGTAGCTCTTCATCGAATCTCACATCAATGCTTTCCACAATCTTATGCAGTCTTTTATTGTAGCAACTATAGCCCTTACTCTTTGATGCATATCCCAAAAATATTCCTTCATTAGCTCTTGCATCATACTTCCCCAATTTTTCATCATTATTATTTATGAAACATTTGATGCCAAAGACTCTAAAGTTCTTAATTGATGTTGGTTTCCCATGCCACAGTTCATACGGAGTCTTGTCACAATTTGGTCCGAGATGAGCTTTGTTTAGAATATGAACAACTATGTGTACTTCTTCTTCCAGTAGGTTTGGGGAATGTTTCTTTCTTCCATCATGGCTCTAGAAATATACTATACAGACCTGTTTTTCCTCTCTGCCACTCCATTCTGTTGAGGTGTATCTACAACAGTAAACTATTGCTTTATCCCACATTCATTTCATGTGTCTACAAACTCATCACCTGTAAATTCACCTCCTTTGTCTGATCTGGCACATTTTAGTTTACATCCAATTTGATTTTCTACCAGTGCCTTGAATATCTTGAATTTCTTAAACACTTCAAATTTATATGTGAGAAACATTGCCCATGTTAATATAGAAAAATCTTCGATTATTAGCATGAAATACGATTCTCCACTTGGTGTATTTGTTCTCGAAGGTCTGCACAAGTCCATGTGTAAAAGCTAGAGTTTTACTAGTAGACATTTGGTCTTTGGCTTTGAATGATGTGTGTGTTTTCCCAATTGGCATGACTTACATATGGTATTTAGTGGTTTCTTTATTGCAGGCGAATCTCTGACAAATTTATTTTTGTTGAGCTTAATGATGTGGTCAAAATTTAGATGTCCCAGTCTTCTATGCCATATCCAAGATTTGTCAAGTTTGTTGATGTGGCATGCTTCATCCTCCTCTTCCACTATATAAATATTAATTTATGTTCGAACACCTTTAACTAGGGTCTTTCCTGTGGTGATTGAACTTACTTCACAATCTTGGGCTCTGAAAAGGACCTCAGACCCTTTATCACAAATTTGACTAACACTTAGTAGATTGGTTTTCAGGCCATCTACAAATAGTACATCTTGAGCCTATCCTCATCCATTATTTAGGTTGTCTGTGTCTTTTCCTTTTATTTTCCCTACTTTTTCATTTCGAATGTTACATTGCCAGACTTATTTTTATTAAATGCTACAAAATTGCTTCGGTCTCTAGTCATATGTCTTGAGTACCCACTGTCCACATACCATTGATTGTTCTGATCCTAAGAAATTAGAACCAAATCACACTTATTTAGCTTCCTTTTCCATTGCATGCAACTGTTTGTTCTATAAATTTTCTGAGGAGATGGATCACAGTCTTTGAGAAGACATTCGTAAGATTTGTGCCCATTTTTATGGTAGCAGAAAAATTTGATTATATTTCATAATGGATTATGTACACAAGTGAATCCACCATTGTTCTTAATTCCCTTTGAGTTTCCATACTCTGGTTTCCTTATATATGCTCTACACTCCATGGCTTTATGACTGAACCTTTTACATCAAAATCAATACCCATGGAAGTAGTATCTGTATCTGGCAGAGAAGGTTGTTTGGGGATATAGCGATCTGGTCATATGAAAATTTTATCTATGGAAGCCATTTGATCTGTGCTAGAATGTTGCTTGGTTGTTCACTCCTTTATTTTCCAGGGCTTTCCTAGTAGTGGGTTTTTACTGCAGCTCATGAGGATTTGAAGGGTTTCCCACATTTTTGTTCTTAGATTGATGGGAGTTAACATTTTCTTTTAGTACAACTTTCACAAATGTAATAGCTTTATTATCCTCTATCTTCGACTTGCTGGATTCTCCTTCATATCCTATCCAATCTTTACAAGAGGAGATCTTTGTGAATTTACTATCCTGTCCAATTGTTTGGCACCTTTTAACAGCTGAATGTTCATTGTTAAATTAGTTTAAGGCTTTTCCAATTTCTTACAATACACACTCACCAGTAAACAATGAGGCTTTATTTTTTGACCAACTTTCTAGGCTAGCCATTTTGGGGACCTAGGACCTCCTTCTACTTGTTAAACTATTACTAAAGGAACCAACTTTGATACCAATTGATGAACCCTTAGCTAAACTGGGGGGGGTTGAATCAGTTTGATACATTCATGGACATTAAAACTCTTTTCTTTACACCCATTAACTATTCACTTTATAAGCAGAATAATACATAATGAATCAACAAATTGAATGTGTGGACAACCAGTAATTAAGCCAATTAAAAAAACACATCAACACATAATCATCATGCACATAGACAACATATATAAGTGGAAACCCATAAGGGAGAAAACCACATCTTATTATTGTTGTGATGCAAAGTAAAGCTCCAAATCCCTCTCACCACTGATTTTATGTAGGCTCCAACCTACAGGAGGCTCCTACCTCAATTTCTGCAAGCTACAAATTGTAAGGAAGGTTCAAATCCCATCTATTTTATGCAGGCTACAAACCACAGGAGGCTCCTATCTCACCCAGCTCCAACTGGACATCTATCAAGATACAACTTGAAACAAAAGCACCAACTCCCATGTATTTTCTGCAAGCTAGAACCCACAAGAGGCTCCTACCTCAACTTCTGCAAGCTACAACTTACAAGGAAGCACCAAATCCCATAAATTTTTTGTAGGCTACAACCTAAAAAGAGGCTCCTACCTCACCCAACTCCAACTAGAAATTTATCAAGCTACAACTTGAAAGGAGACTACGATCCCCTCACTCAACATTAAACTATAATGATGGTTTACCTCGATATCAACTCTGTTATACTCCTTCTCCATTACTGCCTCTTCAGCCTTCATATTTGCTTCATTTCAACTCCTGATGTGCACAACATCTCTATCAGCTCTCTCTAATTATTTAGTTCTCTAACCTTCTGTAACTCTCTTACATTCTTCAACTCTCTTCCATTCTACTTCTCTCTCTCACCACTTTCTACACACTGATATTACATCTCTTATACAGATAACTCCTGACTATTTGAACTCTACAAGTCATACAAAGCGAGCATGCTTGTCTCTCTGCCTTCCACCCATTCGATTCCTTATACTTCAGTTCATGTTATTACATCAAAAATAATCATTAAAACACTCATTAGATTTTTTTCCATGCCTACGAAGACTTGCCTTTACCTCATAAACAATATAAAATAATTAATGAAATTACATTTACAGTTACAACTAGTATATTTCACTCAGCCCTTTCAGCTCTTGGTTCGCTGTGCATTTTTCCTTTCTGCTGTTGTCACTACTTTTTTTGTTTATGTAGTTATATTATAATAGTTTTTCACAAACACCTTTTGCCCGACTCGACCCAGCTGGCACGTTTCCAATAGTGCCACCATATATCCTTTTTCCCGACTCTGCCTCTTCTACTTGTCCTGTAGTGTTCAGCCTTCACCTGTTCCTTTTCTCTATGTCAGGTCACTTACCCGAGTCTCCTCTGCTACATTCAAACTTGTTTTTACGTTATAATCCTTCTTTGCTCTCCAATGCGATTTAAAAAAGGGAAAACCCATACGAAAAGACTTGAAATCATTTAGGCTTCAACGTTCACCTGCATCACGTATGCTTCATTATCGCACTTCGCACTTTTTCTTTCTCATGTGTTTCTTGTTATGTAAATCTCTTCCAAAATCCTGATGTGATTTCTTTAAAGGGGAACCTTATACCTCCATATTTGAAATCCTTTAGACTTTTGATTTGAAACTACATCGCATTAGGTACTCTTATCACACTTCGCACTTCAACATTTTAACATGATTCTTGAGCACTTATCCTCCTGAGCTTGTGATGTGTGATATCCAATTGGGTCCCACAGCCAGACTTTAAATCTTTTATATTTTAGCTTTGAAGCTTATCGCATCCAATAATCTTATCGCATTTCAAAAGATTTAGCTCATAGCAATAACAAGGTTCCTCTTATCATATGTGATATACGATCGCATCACATTGCAAACCCCACTTTTTATTGCATCACATCCTCTGCACATTATTACAACTTTGCAAGTTTAACCATATCGCAATAATACCGATTTTCTGATTTCGCAAATCACTGCAAATACCTTATCACATGTCGCAAAACCTTGCCCATCGCACTTCAACTCTTCACTAATTTACCTCATCGACACTTCGAAAATTTACATCTCCGCTATTAACTGATATACCATATCGCATGCCCTATGCGATATGTGCAAGGACCTCAGCCCGACACGTGTCCACTTCGACACTTTCACAATCTAATCTGTGACGGGATCTAAACCATCGATCTTCAAGTTGATCTTTAAAATTTGATTAGAACCATCCATTCTCTCCTTTGGAAATTTTCTTAGGGGTTTTATGCCTTAATCAATTCCCTTGTTTGTTCAACTGCTGCTGCTCTTCAACTCCGTCTCCTCCACAATACTCATTCCTGGGCCTTCTCTTCTCTTATTCGCTAGGATCTATTATTATACGTTTATTCCACTTTACATATTATTTCAATGTCGAATACATAACACCATTATGTATTCTGAATCCAGAATATGGATTTGTTTCTTATTCAACACGCACACACATCCACTTTCTCGAGACTAGAATCACACCGAACTAAACTGCAATGTTCTGCCTCTTTGTTGTTCCTTTCTGCTTCTTTGCCTTAGATAATGATTCTAATGCTGCTCCTTTCCTCTTTTCTGCATAATGCTACTCCTCTCTGCTTCTCTTTTACTCTTTCATGCTCCTCTGCCTCTCTTTTATGCTTCTCCTCTTAACTTTTTCCTTCTTTTCCTTATTGCTCCTTTATACTCCAACTAATCCTGATATGCTCCTTTGTTCTCAATGATAATTCTGGTGCTACTCCTTTCTTCTCCTTTTCCATCAATGACAATATTTCCAACAGCAAGGTCTATCCCAAAACCCTACCCTAACTTCTCATTTAACTCCATTCATTCCACCGAATTCGCATTTAACACCTTGTGAATTCATAGGGTTTGTATGCCTAGACTCTCTGGCAAGATTTGGGTTTGAAGAACCAAAATGTAACCAAATTTTGGTTCATTCTCTCACAATCACCTTCGGAACTTCGAGTGCATGTTAACCTTTCATTGGTATGGTGACTATGGAAATTTTTTTGGGGCATGCCAATGGAATTGTTGATTTATTAAAATACTTCTCAAGTGATACATACGACACTGTTCCTATGTTCTGTCCTCAGATAATTTCCCTTAATGCCTCAAAAATTATTTACAATTTTTTTTAAAATATGTTTACTAACTCTATTCTCCTTACCCAATACTCCTTCCTTAGAAATTTCTTGATTATCTTAATATTATCGATTTAATGTTTTGTAGTGGTGAATTTAGGAAGAGGCCAGTGCTGGAAAAATCTCTCACTGGAACTGGATGTGGGTTCATGTTTCCCCCCACCACTTGACCATATCACCAATGTCGTGACCCAGTAAGGGTTCATTGACTTAACTCTTCACGATTTCTAGTGATTCTCTCAGATTTTCACCTTGGAGAATGTTATCTTTTTGTTGCCTCTAACAGGTTTGTTTCCCAAGTAGTCGACGCACTTATTACCAAACCAAAATTGGTTTCCTGTATTAAACTTACAAATCCATCCATGGGACTTCCACAGGGTAATATTATAGTTTTTTGTTTACACCTCTACTATGTATTCACATGTTCTTTCCTGTACTATACTTACTAATGGTTCATGTAATATCCTAGATGCAATGAATTCCCAACCGATCTCAACTCCTACCTCAGGTATACTTATACCTTGTCTTAATGATTATTTTTTATTTTTTGTCAATGCCTCGATTTTATGCTGGGATTTAACACCTAGGTTTTTTGTTTTCTTCAAGGTACGTTGCTATACCTTACACTACACACCAGGGTCAAAAATCCTTTCAGAAGCAATAACTTGGGATTTTTTCCTTCCAAGTACCATCCTCCTCAAGGGTCAGGATGGTTCATTTTGTGCATTGAGTCGATCTCTTTTTTTCATTGACTCCTGTTGCTCATATTTCCTAGAGAAATGACCTAAGACTCGAGTTTTTATAAGGTGTTGTGTATTTTCGTATTTGCTATTCTAAGGAAATTGTTAAATAAATTGACCTTTACCACGCTCAGACGCGTGTGAGGCACTATACCTTTGCTGAGATAATTCAATCATGAAGGATTGAATTTAAGTTTCCACTGTGGAAAAAAAGACAATGATTGTTCCTATTTAATGAACTCGGTTTTGGTTTCACTTGCTGTAAGTTTTTCTTGACTGTCATGTATAGTAGTATGACTTCCTATTGAAGAGTTAATTTTGTAGAATAATTGCCAGAATTTATCGAAGATTTTACCGATTTTCTTTTCTTCTTATTCTGGTCCCATTTACATCATGTAAAAACTTTTTGAACTTTTCTACATGCAAGCATATGATTTATTGTGCTAATAGAATAGTTGATGTTCAAGTGTTTATAATGACTCTCTAAATGCCATCCCCTGAAGCTCCAATCCCCTTAATCAGATTTTTACCATTATAAGCTCCATGGATCACTAATATAACACTTCATATTGCTCTATGCTGGCTTTCATACTGTTAGTCATCATTATTTTTCACCTGTTGATGATGACTAGTTTCTTAAGCCAATTTTTCTAGAAGCTAATCTCCAATTTGTCAAATCTATTATCTAAAAAACACCCCTAAACAATTTGTGTCCTCCTACCTTTTCCAGTCAGCCTATGATGAGAAAAACCTAGTTGTCAAGTCTTATCTAGTTTCAGTCATATAATCCTATCCATGAGTTGTCATAAGCTAAAAGTTATATGTTGTCATTTACCCTCCTCCCCAGGTCATTCATTCTCCAAGTGTTGATAAAATGTCAGTCACCCTACCTCTGGTCATATGTCATTTTAAGATCTAATCCTACCCAAATAAAATACTCAAAATCTGTCAAATATCTCCCCTACATTAGGTAGTGGCACTTTAGGGAATCCCTGAATTAGCGCTTAATCTACAAAAAACAAAGCTTGATACACCCATAGGTCGCGCCACTAAAAGGTCTTGATGTCTCAGTAGTACATGTTTCAAAAGCCAAGCTGATATAATGTTGATCTACAGTGTTTCAGTGTCTCTTTCAAAATCAGAGATGTACAAGTATTCCATAAGACATTATCAAACTAAACACAAGAAGACAGCTGCTTCTCATGTTGTCTTGAGCCTGGGATAAGAATACTAGTCAGAGAGAAAATTCAATAAGCCTCTGCAAACACAGTCAAGAAAGGTTAGTGAGTAATGACTAGCCAACAATTACTCTACAAATACAAGTCATGTGGCTCTTGGTTTAAAATATTCACAAGGATATTCCAACCACAGGATACATATCTCAGAACATGCCTCTTATAGCATATTGTCAAATTTTCACTTTATTACTTATTGTGATATACCAAGCAGAGATATGTATTACAAGGAAATATGACACAGTTTGAGAAAGGGATGAAATTTCATGACTGTGTTAACCTCCTCCAAACATGAGTAGGTGGTTGGGTCACTTGTTGCAAACTTCCTCCAAGCAAGAACAGGGGGTTGGGTCACTTGTTCAAAACTCCTCCAAGCAAGAGCAGATGGTTGGGTCACATGTTGTAAAGCTCCTCCAGTATAAAGAGCAGATGGTTTGAAAATATTATGATTAACTTTCTTCATTTAAAAGCAGATGGTTAGGAACATGATAAGGGCCTCCTTCATTTAAAAGCAGAGGGTCAGGAACAGAGGTATAGCCTCATTCAAAGAGCACGATACTAACAGTGTTTCAAATGACTTAAAAACTTGTTTACACCACCTCCTCCAAAAGGATGAAACAACTGATATATCAGTAGTGTCTCAAATGATGTTTAAATGAGTTCAATGTTTAAAGGACAGAATTGAAAATCAGTGAAAGCAACTAAAGGTTCATGGTTTGAAGCCATTTGTGACATCATCCAAGCAATGATACAATGGTGTCAAAAGAAGTCTTTTCTCTTTTATCTATAAAGGCCTCCTTCAAAGAGTAACCAGAGGCTAGAATGTCCAAAACTTGGAACAATCTCATCAAAATGACAGGAAGGATGTAGGTCAAAGCTTGGTGAGTGCAAATAAAATTTTATCCACAGTCAAGGGGAAGTGTTAAAAGGAAATGGAAACACAATGTTTAAAAACTTTAATGGGGATAACCTATTGGAAACACCGAGATTGGGTAACCAAAGATTTTCAATTAGAGCATTAGCCAATCTTTAATTATTAATGTGTTGTTTATATAATTGACATGTAAAACAAGAGTGGGAAATACTAATGTGTCACACCTAAGGTAACTCACTCCTGGATAAAACCACATTATGCTTTTCTAATAATTCTTTTCAACCCAATTGAAAAATAAACAAACTTCCCAGAATATATAAAAGCATTTTTCTCCAACTCCCAACGGATGACGCCTAATGTCTAGACTTTCTAAATAGTCACCTAATGATGCACTAACACCCAAAATGAGATATGAAACTCACCTTAGCACCAATTCTACCACCCCATATAAGAATAAAGAAGAAATTAATTTTACTGTGGAAAGCAAGTCCACTTTAAAATGATATAGAATGATGTAGAAGAAGAAGATATACTAGACCATAATCCCAACTTTGACACAACCACCTAATGATGATCCTAGACCTCCCAACACTGCCTCTTCAACCCTTGGCAGATAGATACTAGTACAATTTGTACAATAATGTATTTACAATGACTAAGTACAATGATACCTTTACAATGCTGCCCACTTGAAGACTTCATATGATGAACTTATTTCTGCTGTTATGCACCTTGGTTGATGCTCTTGTCATGCTACCCTCTGCCGCACCTTTCTTTGCAATCCTTGACAACACATGATCTAGCCTTTTCTTGCCTTCTAAGAGCTCGATATTGAATCTAGTGTATATCTGTTATTTCAGATCCTCAATATCTGATTTTTGGTCCTGTAGTATTCCTCTGAGTCTTCTTTCCAATGCCATAGGTCTGACCCAATTTGGATTCTTCAAGAGAAAGTTATGCACAATTTCTCACACTGCCCTAATTATGGACTATTTCAGCATATCGCACTTGTACGGAATGCCACGTGTCACTTTTTATTCATTTTCTTCTGAAATTGATAGAGTGAAAATTACAGAGTGTGAACTATCCATCACTTTTTACGGCATTCCAATCTGATACTCAGAGAGAGAGTTATGACGAATTTACCAAGGTCACTTCTTTGAGATGAATTTCAAGAGCCTGCAAAAACCCTTACTTCCACAGATCATATCTCCAAACATATTGCGCAAATTGATCTAAAATTTTTACTGCAGATTCCTCGGGATTTCAGATTTGCCTCATAAAAATTTCAGCTTCTGATCCTTCGTAGAAAAAAAAATTAGAGCGAAAGTTCCACGATGACCTGTTTCAGATGGCCGAATCCCTACCTAAGGAGGAAATGAAGATCACAATATATATGAATGCTTAAGTTGAGAGGGGCTTCAAAAAGTGAACGTGAGAGGGATTTTAGGAGCATAAAAAATATTAATTATGAATTTTAAATGACCCATGCCCCAACCCCATGGGGTTTTAGCCCACTAACTGGGGTACAAACTTCAAACATGAATATCTCTCAAATCGTGAAGAATTACATGGCGTGCCATATATCAACGGAAACATCTCAACAAGTAGAAACAATCAAAAGAATTATTGACCTAGAATATATTAATTTGGTAGGTCAAACTTCTCATTCAATATTGGGTTAGCCCCTGGTCCTGCTTGGGTTGACATCAATGACAACCGTTGATCAACAATCTCCCCCTTTGGCATTGATGGCAACACAAGTACTCCCCCTACGATCATGACACCTCTTCCTACAACATTCTCTCCCCCTTTGACATCAATGGAAAAGGGTAACTCCCCCTGAAACACAACCATCCTGTGGACCTGTACACACTTCCACTCACGCTGACACACAACCGTCCTGCAGACCTGTACACACTTCCACTCCCCCTTTATATTATGAAAAAGGAAAATCTAATGAGAACTTGGGAGAATCCCAAGCTTTTGACGAAGATATTCAAATGCTTCACGAGGTAAAGGTTTAGTGAAGATATCAACAATTTGTTCTTTTGTACAAACATACTCAAGTTTGATATTCTTTTCAGCGACTTTTTCTCTAACAAAATGATATTTGATTGGAATGTGTTTTGTTTTTGAATGCATGACAGGATTCTTGGAGATGCTGATGGCACTAGTGTTGTCATAGAATATGGGAATAGGCTCACTAAATTGTACTTGAAGATCTTGCAAAGTTTGTTTCATCCAAAGGACTTGAGTACAACATGATGCTGCTGCAATGTATTATGCTTCCACTATAGATAACGAGATTGAAGTTTTCTTTTTTCTCAACCATGATAAGAGACAACCACCTAGATAGAATGTTGCTCCACTAGTACTCTTACGATCATCAATGCTTCCTGCCAAATCTGCATCTGTAAAGGCTTGAATAATGAGATTGTCACCCTTGGGATACCACAAGCCATATTCTTCTGTGCCCTTTAGATATCGAAGAATTCTTTTGACGGCAACAATATGTGATTCTTTTGGTGCTGCTTGGAATCTTGCTACTTGTCCAATTGCTTGCATAACATCTGGCCGAGAGGCTGTTACATATAGAAGACTACCAATCATAGATCTGTACAACTTCTAATCCACATCCTTATATGAGTCGTCTATGCTCAATTTGCAACCTATTACCATTGGAGTAAGGACGGGTTTGCAATCTTCCATTTTGAATTTCTTGAGCATTTCCTTGATGTACTTGGCTTGACATATAAATATTCCTTTCTCTTGCTGAGATATTTGAAGCCCTATGAAGTATTTCAGCTCACCAAGTAAAGACATCTCAAACTCACTTTGCATCTTTGTAGAAAAGTTCTTACATAGTCGATCATCATTGCTACCAAATATTATATCATCCACATATACCTCAAAAATTGTTAAATTATCTTTATCTATTTGTACATAAAGATTGCTATCAATAGTACCTTTCTTGAACCCTTGTTGACGTATATATCCATCAAGACGATCATACCATGCTCTGGGAGCCTGCTTGAGACCATATAGAGCCTTCTTTAACCTGCAAACATAGTCTTCTTTTTGTGATAGTATAAAACCTTCAGGTTGCTCGATGTAAACTTCTTCTTCTAATTCTCCATTTAGAAATGTTGACTTAACATCCATTTGGTAGACTTTGATTTTTCTTGAACATGCATAGGCGAGAAACATTTGGATGGCTTCCATTCTGGCAACGAGTGCAAATGTTTCGTCGAAATCAATTCCTTCCACTTGTGCATAGCCTTTGCAAACCAATCTTGCTTTGTTTCTGGTAACCTGCCCATCTTCATTCAATTTGTTCCTGAACACCCATTTAGTCCCAATTACATTTTTATCTTTTGGTCGGGGAACTAATTCCTAGGTGTTATTCTTCTCAATTTGATCCAATTCTTCATTCATGGCTGCTACCCAATGTTCATTTTGGCTGGCTTCCTCAAAACTACTAGGCTCAAAGGTTGCTAGAAGAGCAACGTGAGCTTGTTGTGATGAACAAAGCTGTAGACCTTCATTTATGTCACCAATGATTTGATTTGATGGATGGTTCTTTTGAATCCACTCTTTTGTTCTCCTTGGAGGAGCTTTTTGTTGTTGTTCTGGTATATCTTGATGATCATTGTTTACTTCTTCCTCGTCGATAGTTGCTTATTGTTCTACAATTTTATCTGTGTCTTTTTCAGCCCCTGTCTCAAGTTTCAAAGATTCTAGATCCTCATCATTACTCGCTAGAACACCATCTTCGTCAAATGTAACATTTATGCTCTCCACTATCTATTTTCGTCTTAGATTATAGCATTTATAGGTCTTTCTTTTGCTTGGGTAACCAACAAAGATACCTTCATCAACACGTGATTCAAACTTACCCAAATTTTGATCTTCTCTTTTGATATAACATTTTCTTCCGAAGATTCTGAAATATTTTACATTGGCTGGTTTTCCTTTCCATAATTCATATGGAGTCTTGTTGCAATTATTTAAGTCTTTGGTTGATGTGAAAGCACATCATTATCCAATTGCTTGAACCCAGAATTTTCATCCAATTTTGAGTCCTTCAACATTGTTTACCCATTCTGTCTCAGTTCTATTTTTATTGCCACAGCTCGATTTCTTTGAGAGTGTTCGTCTTCATTGAAAATTGCCTTTTATTCCATTTCGTCACAGTATTTCTGAAATAATTTGGAAGTGAATTCTCCACCATTATCTGATCTTAAACACTTTATTTTCAAATCAGTTTCATTTTCAACCAACTCCTTGTAGATCTTAAAGCACTCAAATGCTTTAGATTTTTTCTTTAGGAAACTGACGGTTGTCATCCTGGTATAGTCATCTATGTTACACTGAAAACTGTCATCCTGACATTTTACTATGAGTATGAGCTCATTATTACTCATACTTCCTCCTTTTGCAAGTCTAACATATTAGCTCCTCATGTCAAGCTTCAAAATCAGAGAAAAGTCCCTAAAATACCCTAAATATTGGTATCGCACTTTCTCTATGCATTCCCTGTGGTCCCGCACCTAAAGTTCAGCCTGACTGCGGAATCATACCGCACTTTCTTTGTGTTATGGGTGCAGACCTCTGTAAAATATAAAAAGGCGAGAAAGTGAAGATAAAAAGTGAATTTCAGATGAATTCTAGAAGATTCTAGATGGGAATTTTCGGGAATGGATACGCTTTGAGAAGGTTCATGCATCCCTCACTTGATGGAGCTAACCCCTTGATGTAAGGAGCTTATCCCTTTGAAGGAGGATTCTATCCCTTCATATTTGGAACTAGAAACCTCCTCTTTTCCACTATAAAAAGAGGCCTTGGGTAGCCTCAAAGGGAGTTCAAGCTTAAGATATTTGAAGTTAAATGCTGTTGAGATTCAGTCTCAATTAACTAAGACTTTCTGTGAGGTTAAATCACTCTTTCTGTGAGGTTCAATCACTCATCTCTAATTATCTTGGTTCAAAGAGTGCAATGCTTGTCAAATTAGAAGAGATTCCTACTTCGGACCCTGGGAGGACCTGCACAACATCAAGGCATAGGTTGTAAAAGTTTTCTATATTTGAAATTAATACAAATATACTCATTTCTCTCATTAAACTGTCGATTCATGGTTTATTTCATAAATTCCTTGATCATTATGATAAGTATGGTTTATAATAATGTCTATACAGGTGTTGCATAATCTGTTTGCTTGTTTGTGACTGCAGATTCATGAGGAACGTTCTTTCAGTGCATGGGAAGGACTTCAACGAAATCAAGCAAGTGTTAGACATAAGGTAGGCCTTACACCTATATAGTGTTTTTATGAATCTTATATGATTAGAGAGAGATTAGTATAATTGGCTATTTGTTGCTAGTTACCTTTTGTACTAGAGAGATCGGTCTTGTCCGCAAGACGGATTAATCTACACAAAAATCTATCATCAACATGAAATATAATTCTCCATCTAAGCCTTTTGTTCTCATAGGACCACATAGATCAGTATGTATCAATTCCAATGGATGTGATGAAAAGTGTTCTTTTGTTTTAAATTGGACTTTTGTCTGCTTGCCATGCCGACATGCCTCACATAGTGTGTTGGAAGGTTTTGAGATTTTCGGCATTTCTCGTATTGCTTCCTTTTTTCTTATCCTGACAAGATTGTCAAAGTTTATGTGACCCATTCGTTTGTGCCATAACCAACTTTCATCTTCTTTAGCTAGTAGACATGCTTTAGTTGCTTCATCCAAAACATATATGTCGTTTGGAGCTCGACTTGTTGTAGCCACAATTTTACCATACCTGCCTTTTCTGATTTCACATTTTGTGGAGTTGAATAGCATTGTGTGTCCTTGATCACACATTTGTCCAACACTGAGCAGATTGTGATTCATGTTTTCGACCAATAGAACATTCTTGGCTATAACATATTTTCTTCCAAGAGTGACGGTACCTAATCCTATAACATTTGAAGATCCATCATTTCCAAAGGATATGGTTCCATCCTTCTTCTCTTTCAGAGATACAAATTTCCTTCTATCTCCAGTCATATGTGTTGAGCAACCGCTGTCAACATACCACACATCTTTCTTTTTTTGAGCCTTGAGAGCGAGAGCACAATTATCAGTCTTCTTCTTCTTCCATGTTCGTTCATTTTGTGGCTTCGAAGATTCTTCTGGAGGATTTTCAAGTCTGCAGTCTCTGGCTATGTGTCCAAAGTTCTGACATTTGTAACATTCCATATTATTTCTTAAATTTTCAAATCTATTGATGTTTCGTTGAGCCCTAGGAGGTTCATATTTGAAGAATCTCTTGGAATTGTATTGGTTCATAGGGTACGTGCGACATTCTACAGCTTTATGACCAAATTTTCCACATGAATAACAATAGCCATGAAAAATATGTTGGTACCTGGATGAAAATCTTCATCGAGGAATCGTCTTCCAAGGATGTGCTTGCAAATCTTGTCCAATGAAGTCTTCATGTATTTCAGATCTCATAGGTTCATTGTATTTTGTTGTAGAAGAACCTGCTTCTTCTTCTTTGTAACCAAGGCCAGTTCTGTCGTTGTAAGATCGTTGATTGTTGATGAGTTCTTCCAATGCCCTTGAGTTGTTGGCATAGTTTTGGACAGTTTTTCCTTTCTTCACTTCCTTACGCAGCGAGACTACTTCGGCTTCTAATGCTTCCCTTTCTTGGTTTCTTTCTTCCAACTTCTTTTGAAGTGACTCTTCAATACATTTGTGTTATTCAACCTCAATTTTGAGACCTTGAACTTTTTCTTCAAGAGTGTTGGAACGGATCTTCTCAGCATTGAGCTCTTTTATAAGCTTGATTGCCTCCTCATAAAATTATTCTATGGTCAACCCTTCTTCTTCATTGTTTGATACTTCTTGTTTATTATGCTTGGCCATAAACAATACTTTCTCATTGGCTTCTTCTTTGCTGTCACTTTCTTCATCGGATGAGGAGCTATCTTCTTTAGAGAGAAAGTTCCTTTTGGATCCTTTATTTTTGCCTTGCTTGTTGAATTTCTTAAAGCCTTTCTTTCCTTTTGAGTTTCCATCACTTTTGTTTGGAAATTTTGCTACGAAATTCCCAACCTCACCACAACCGAAACATATCAATGGAAGTTTACCTTTGAATCTTCCCTTACCAGGTTTTAGTTTTATTGTAAAGTAAGCATATTCTTCATCTGAAAGACCTTCTTCATCATCTCCATTTTCTTCACACTTGCAGGTGCAAGTAATTTCAATTGAAGGTTGTTTGTCCTTATTGGTTTTCTTAGATGCAACGAACGCAGTTTCTAGATTTGAAGTACCCTTTTCTTCATCAAGTCTCATTTCATATGCTATGAGAACTCCATGTAATTCTTCCTTGCTGAGTTTGTCCAGATTTGCACTGTATTCTAAGACCGATACCTTTGGGTTGAATCTCCTTGGTAACGTTCTAAGAATCTTCCGTATAATAGTCTTCTCGTCAACTGGCTCTCCCAATCCTTCCAGAGTATTGGTTATTTCATCAACGCATTGGAAGTATGCAGCAATGTTGCAATCTTCTTTCATTCTGAGTTGCTCAAATTTTTCTCTATAGATTTGAAGCTTTGCTTCTTTGACATTTGAGTCACCTGCATATATATTCTCAAGCTTGTCCCATACATTTTTGGCAGTTTTACAACCCAACACCTTATGATAAGAAAATTCAATAAGTCCACTGATAATAATATTCTTTGCTTTTGCATCATTTACCAAATTCTTCTTACCTTGTTCATCCGCAGTTGATGTAAATCCATTTTGAACAGTGTCCCATACTTCGTAACCTTGCGCCAAGAGATAGACCTCCATTCTTCCTTTCCAAAGTGCATAATTATTTCATTGAATAGAGGTACACCATTCTTGGTATGCTCCATGACCTCCTTCCAGCTGTTAAACTGCTATTGAAGGAACCAAGCTCTGAAACCAATTGTTGGAAATATTGAGAGGGGGGGTGAATCAGTATTCCTTTCAATTAGAGCATTAGTTAATCTTCAATTATTATCAGTGTTTGTACAATGATAGCAGAAAACAAGAGGAACACAAATGCACACAGTTTTTAAGGTGGAAACCCACTCCGGGACAAAAACCACCTAATGCTTTTCTAATAATTATTTTCAACTCCAATTGAAAATAAAGCTCCAACTTCCTAGAATCTAGAAAAGCATTCTTCTCCAGCTCCCACTGGATGGACGCTCCAACGCTTGAGATTCTTCAGTATTCACTGAACGGATGCCCCAACACCCAATGAGCTACAACTCACCCTAGCACCACCCTACCACCCTATAGAAGAATAAAAGAAGAATGGACTCCCGTACCAGGGAAAATGGTCCACTTTACAATGATATAGAATGATGTAGAAGAAGAAAATATACTAGACCATAACCCCAACTTTGACACAACCACCTAATGATGATCCTAGACCTCCCAACACTGCCTCTTCAACCCTTGGCATATAGATACTAGTACAATTTGTACAATAATGTATTTATAATTACTAAGTACAATGATTGTATGCACTGCCGCCCACTTGAAGACTTCATATGATGAACTTCTTGCTACTGTTATGCACCTTGGTTGCTGCTCTTGTCATGCTACCCTCTGTTGCACCTTTCTTTGCAATCCTTGACAACACATGATCTAGCTTTTTCTTGCCTTCTAGGAGCTCGATATTGAATCTGGTGTATCTCTGTTATTTCAGATCCTCAATATCTGATTTTCGGTCCTGTATTATTCCTCTAAGTCTTCTTTCCAATGCCACAGGTCTGACCCAATTTGGATTCTTCAAGAGAGAGTTATACCCAATTTCTCACACTGCCCTAATTATGGACTATTTCAGCAAAGCGCACTTGTACGACGTGCCACGTGTCACTTTTTATTCATTTGTTTATAAAATTGATAGAGCAAAAATTACAGAGTGTGCACTATCCATCACTTTTTATGGCATTTCAATCCGATACTCAGAGAGAGAGATATGACGAATTTACCAAGGTCACTTCTTTGAGATGAATTTCAGGAGCCTGCAAAAACCCTTACTTCCATAGATCATATCTCCAAACATATTGCGTAACTTGATCTGAAATTTTTACTGCAGCTTCCTCAGGATTTCGGCTTTGCCTCAAAAAAAATTCCGCTTCTGAGCCTTTGTAGAAAAAAAATTTAGAGCAAAAATGCCACGATGACCTGTTTCAGATGGTCGAATCCCTAACTAAGGAGGAAATGAAGATCACAATATATATGAATGCTTAAGTTGAGAGGGGCTTCAAAAAGTGAACGTGAGAGGGATTTTAGGAGCATAAAAAATACTAATTATGACTTTTCAATGACCCATGCCCCAACCCCATGGGGTTTTAGCCCACTAACTAGGGTACAAACTTCAAACATGAATATCTCTCAAACCGTGAAGAATTACATGGCGTGCCATATATCAACGGAAACATCTCGACAAGTAGAAACAATCAAAAGCATTATTGAACCAGAATATATTAATTTGGTAGGTCAAACTTCTCATCCAATATTGGGTTAGCCCCTGGTGCTGCTTGGGTTGACATCAATGACAACCGCTGATCAACAATAACAAATCATCAAACACCAGAGAGTTGAATTGTCAAACTAATTTCTAGAATTATAAATCATCTCCTTCCAAGAGATAGGCAAAGGATGCGTCAGCAGTCTTGGATCTGGTTCTTGAGCAATTTTCCTTTGAAGGATAGAATAGCCTTAGTCTTTAACAATAGCCTCTGCATATTGCATACGAAGAGGACAGTTAAGAAAATGGGTCTTTTGGTATTTTAAAAAGTGATATATTACTGAGAACAGTGATTTATGTTTTGATATGACAAAAAAATCCTTTTCAAAAGGCATCCAAACCCTTACAAAGTAACCAAAAAGGTATTTGAGCTCATTTGAATTTTAAAAGGTGGAAGAGACTGTTCAAGAGGCCCATTATGCAAATTTCAAACCACGAAGCAATCATCTCTTAGCTGCACACTGAAGAGAGAAAACATTTTCAAGGAAAATTTCAAGTTTTCGGTGCTCAAACCCTGCGCTGCGCGCCTGTAGATGTGTGCAGCGCACCTGTGAGCACCCGAACAAAGCAGTTGAACGGAGGCACGGTGCGCCTGTAGCGGCGCGCGGCGAGCCTATGTCTTGGTCATCGGGCGCCCGAAACCGACCCGACAACCTCCATCTGCATGGCGCTCTCTGTTGCAAACGGCCCGCTCCTCCATTAGCTTTCAAAAAAACTCTTTTACGCTACTCCAACGATCAAACAAGATCCATAAACATTTTTCAAGGTATTTTCCTTACTCCTTGGTAAATTTTGGGGTTAAAAAGGGATCTCTTAACAGTGTTTGCAAACAAATTGAAAAAGGTCTCTTTATTCATGGATAGTAAAAGATAAAACAGTGCAAAAGGGAGGTTTGATGCCAATTTGAAAGCTCTTTGTTGTGCTATAAAAATAGCTAAGACTGCCCACAGTTACTAGAAAGAAATACAAAGTTGTAGAGGTCTCAAATCAATCTAAAAGATTCTCTAGACAGTGGTAAAGAGATAGAGCTTTTGTCAAAATTGAAGGAGGTCTTCTTGTTTTGTGAAGAGGTCTCAAATTTGCTTGAAGAGGTGTCCTAATAGTGTTAACAAAGAAAAAACCTTGTCTGCTAAATCAAAGAGGGAAACAATGATTAGGAGATTAGGCCTTTGGTCAAAATCAAAGAAGTCTTTTGTTGTTGTGGATGTCAAGGATTAATACGGTAATAGAGGAAGGTGTTTTTATCAGTTTTGAAAGAGCCCTAATTACTTTTCAAAAATAGTGATAACAAAGAGCAGTGTTTGAAGGGAAGGTTGTTTGTGCCAAAACAAAGGGAAATTCCTCTTCAAACAAAAACCACAAACATATCTGGTTTAAACCCTTTGCTCAAACACAGTGATCAAAGTGATTTGGGTTCTCATTTGATGAAAACTTGTTTGATAACATCAAAGAAACACAGTGGCTTGCAAGGAGGAGAGGTGTGGTGTTGGGAAACTATGTTAGAGACCATTTGAATTAGCCTGTCTTGGTCAGCCAGCAAAGAGTATCCAAAGAAAAATGCCTCCCAGGCATGATAGCAGAAGTGGCCCTCACAAAAGGTATGAACCTTTTTCAACTGAGGAAGTAAATGCCCATCCTTCAGTACTTTTTAACTTTCATGAAGTTGGATGTTTAGAGTTTTGTCAAAAAATTTAAGAGGTGAAGAGTTATCTTCCCTTGACACACCTGTTTGTCTTAAGATTGCAAGGGAAACATGCTCATCTAACAAGCTTAGACTTCAAGCTTTTTCCTAGATCCATTTCCAGGGCTACCAAAATTCCATATGTCAGAGAAAAATGGTTTAAGCAGAGTTACTTAGACTCAAATCAGTACAAACCCTTTTTGAAACCTGGGCATCAGGATGCATGCCCTTCCATCTTTCCTTTTTCATATTTTTTGACCAGCTATGCTCCCCTCATGAATATAATCATGAAATATTTCACATGCGAGGGAAGGTTTTCCCGGATCTATGCTTACCATGTCCGGCTACTCATGCACTTCACAAGAACTCAATTGTTAAACCTCCCCTTTTTCCTCCATAGAAGTATTGAAAAGATGGCTTCCACTCTTCAAAAGAGACCTTCCTCTCAGTAGCCAGCTTGTCTTTTCCATCATTCCCTTATCAAAATTGTCATTCTCGATCAACTTGAGAAGAAGGGAATTTCTTGGGACACTTTCATTTCACATCCCAATTTCGCCACTACTTCTTCATCCCATGCATCTCCTCCACCTTCCACTCAGCATCTTTCTCCTTCTTCTAGTAAGCCCATTCCTAAGAAGCAAAAATCTCCCATGATTGATCAAGAAGAAGAGCATAATGAGGAAGAACAACACAATGATGAAGAGGAGCATAGTGAGGAAAGGCCGCATAGTGATAAATAACAAAATAGTGAAGAGGACCCAAGTCAAAGGGAACAAAGTGAAGAAAAACACAGTAATGAAAGGCAGCACAGTGATGAAGAAGAACACCATGACGAAGAGCAAAACAGTGAAGAGGGAAATGATGTATAAATGGAACAGTTTGATGAGGAACACAACAGCCACAAAGAGGAGGATATTGGTAGCCCTCATAGCAGCAAACATGATGAGGATGAAGCGCAAAACATTAAAAATACAGAGCCTAAAAGTCCTGAAGAAAGCAGGGACAAAAGTGAAAAAGGCAGCCCTCAAGGAGACATGCAAGGTGACAATCAAGGCATTCATGAGGAGGGTCAAAACAGTGGCAAGGATGATGAGGGAAGTAGCAAGGGCAAAGACCAAATAGAGCATGTGCTAGCTGCCTCTCCTAGGCAAGGGGCCATGCTTTCTTCTCCAAAAGTGAAAAAGCCCCGAACATCAAGAAAGAAAGTGTCTCAAATTGTAACTCCAAATGTTACTAGAGCCCTCCGAAGAAAAGGGAAGTTGCCCAAGCAATCCATTGTTGAATTACCAAAGAGGAGGAAGACCAAGAAGGCTACCCAAAGCAAGGGAAAGGAGAAGGAAGAAGGTAGCCATGAGAAAGAGAGAGACTTTGACATAATTCAGATAAACAGTGATGACAGCGACAATGAGGCCAAAATCCTAGAATCTCTCTTGATAAATAGAGAAGAAAAAATTCATGATCTAAGAGAGGATCTAGAGAGGTCTAAAAACCTCATTCACTTTTTGCAAACATAAAAACAAGCAGATGAGTGTCCACATGGTGGTATATGAGACACGGGCTATCAAGTATCAAAAGGAGGCCTCGAAAGAGAAAATTAAGATGGAATAATTCATGGGCAAGTTCAATGATAGTGAAGAAGAAGATCAGCCAAGGAGAAAGAGGCCAAGGACCATGGGACTCAGAAGAGCTTTGGAGAAACAAAAAGAGGAAGAGGCTGCCCTTTTCCAATCTTTTCCTCTTACTACTTTATTCACCCAATAGATAGAAAACAATAGAGAATCATGGCTTGAAAGGGTGAATTAACACTTGGAGAAGAAGTTGGAAAAGGCCAATAGAGATTTGGACCTTCAAAGAAAAATGACCGGGCACTATAAGAAGCTTAATCAATTCACCCGACGGAAATTGAAAGCTACACAAGAAAAGCTCAAGGAGGCTCAAAAGAGGCACCCGGCACCAAAAATGAAGAAAGACATATCAAGGCTTAAAATTTTGGCCTCCACTTCTCAGCATGCTTCTGAAAACCCATGAGGGTCATGCTCACCAAAATTGGGCAAAATTCGACAAGTTTTGGTTTTTTGACATATTTGGGTTTTTTGCTAAAAATTATGGGCATCACCATTTTTGTTTGAAGCATCCTAAAATGATAAAAATGGTATCATTGGATGCCATAATTTCAAGGGAATCTACTCAGTGAATTTCAAATCAATTGAAGATGATTTGGTCCCCCAAAGTGGCGAAAAAAGTCACTTTTTCAACACTCTGCCCCGCATATCAGCAAAGTCTATTTTCTGGGTTTTTTTCACACAGGTTAAATTTTCATACGCTTCTAGTGATCAGTTTGGGGAAAACAAATCATTTTCAGAAACTAGACATCTAGAGCTTTCCAACGAGCTGTCACGGGCCTCATTTCAACATCAGGAAGGCCTCCAAAATTTGTCCACAAGACAGGGGATTTTCCGTTGATATATTTCTTAAGTATTTTTGTGAAAAATGTACTTTTCTGAAGTGGATTTTCCTTATGTGCGTTTAGCCTTTTTTGGCCATGGTTAGTTAGGAAAATTCAATATAATTTCATTTTTTAGCATTTTTAGGATATTTTTATAGATATTTTGTGCCTTGGGCTTTGCAAAGCCTCAAGGACAAAATCAGATATTTTTGATGGGCCAATGAGCTTGCTAGTTGCACTAGGAGGTTTTCCCTCATCTTGGCCTATATATTCCAAGATACTTCATTGTAAATAAGGCTGAACTTGATGATATAGAGAAATATATGGTTATACAAGCTTGGAAGAAATACTTGTCTCATGCATTGGATAGTTTCTTGAATGTTTTTGGATGATGAAAGAGGACTGCTGTTGGATTCCTTGACTTGGTAAAATGGTATAGTGTCCCTCTCTGTTATGTTTCTTAGTTTTAATACATATTTCATGCTCTTGCTTGCTATAAGATAGTAGAGAATAGATTTGAGACATGCCCTTGGAGGCACCTCAGATTTCCTGTTTCATTATAGCTTCTATGTTTTCTTCCTTCTTAATCATGTCAAAGAATCCTTGATTGCTCTTTGATCACTGAAGAAATTGTTTTCTTGTTTCATTTATGGTATTATACA
The DNA here is from genome assembly GCA_034641835.2 of Pinus albicaulis. NCBI lineage: Eukaryota > Viridiplantae > Streptophyta > Pinopsida > Pinales > Pinaceae > Pinus > Pinus albicaulis. The sequence goes on along the minus strand of MU968480.1, from coordinate 14,065,438 downwards.
TGCTAAGTATGATTCACGGTATGCCCTGCTTACTCATGGCTAGTCATAGCTCCACCTCTGAAACCTTTCTTTGAATGTTTGATTGTCCTAGTTGAACCAAGGAGGTCTTGTACTGATCTTTCCCTTTGCCTAAAACTCTGCAATCTTACCTCGAAGTGCCCGATAGCTTGAAATACTATGTCTAGGAATTTCCTCACAGTGGTTTGAGTTATTTGTTTGTCTTAATTGTCTTTCCCCAAAGTCTGACAGCAATTTCCTAAAGTTAGAGAGTCATATATATCTATGTATTGCTTGAATGTTTATTTCTATGCATTTATCAGTTTGAAGTTACATTTACCATGATTAATGGTTAGCCCTACCATATAAATGTCAGCTATTGAACTATTTATGTTTGAAAGCCTTTGTTCTTCACAAACTTAGTGTCCATCCCACTTCATTTTACCTTAAGATCCATTTTACCTTGATCAAATCGGCCCTTCAACATACCTTGTATCACCATCTGAAGCTTTCTTGACCTTTTCGACCCCATAGCCCAGTTGATCTGACCTTCTTTTTATCTATCTTAGTCTTTGATCAGTTCCTCCCTCATAAACCTAAAAGCAAAACCAATAACCTACTTCACAACTAGCCTAAAATCAGAAACATAAGAAGCAAAACACATAGATATCCCTTACACAAATAGAGAGAGCCCTCTCTAAGTCCAGGAAGGCTAGGTCCTTGGGCTCCAAAGTTGGTTTGATGTTACCCTGTCACTTGGCTTGCCAATCAGCCAAATCACGGGACCATAACATAATGGCGATCACGGTGGGACTCTGAGTGATAAACAAACTTAGCTTCCCTAAACATTTCAACAGCCTTATGAATACTATCTGGTTGACTTATCCCACCGCTCACTAACATAATGGCGATCACAGTGGGACCTTCCGAGTTAGTGATAATCTAAGTACTCCTTAGTAACTCTCAAAGTCTCAATCAAACTTAGAATAACTTAAGTGTTGTCTTAAGAGTAGAAACTCGCTTTTTCACCATCTTAGCAACATGATGACTTAGTTATAGAAAACTCTTACAAACCATAGGTTGCACATAAAACTCAGAAAACCCCAAAAAACATCCCCAATTTGGCTTTTCCTAGTTATTGGTGGTGGACCATAAGTACATCTCTATAAAAACAACCAAGTTCCACCTGGCGACTCCACTAAGCCTCCAGTAGGCCTAAAACTCCATAAAAACCAAAAATTTCATAAACCATACTCTTCTGTTGACTTGTCCTTTCTAAAACTTAAAATTCATGGTGCAAACTCTGTAATCAGTGACAAACTAAGTATAACTTAGCGATTCAGAAAGCTTCACCTAAACATAGGAGATAAACAGAATAAACTTGCAAATAGAACCATTGGCTGGTCCAAACAGTCCAGAAAACTGTTGAAACTAAGTGATAAGTCTTCCTTGCAAGTCTTCACCTCAAATTTTGCTAGAAAACTTTTTCCCAAAAGCATATTTGATAGTATTAGTGGTGGACCATAGATCTCAAAGAAATCCACCTGGCGACTCCACTAGCCTTCATTTTTGTTTTGACCATTCTTCACATTAGCGAAACCCCTAGAGAGGCCATCCATCCAAAACAATCACAAATACCATCCTCTCTAAACTCTGAATTCGAAATCTGGCTTCATGAAGAATCAATACCAGATCTCATCCAGACCCAAATCCCTCTATCATAGTTGATAACCCAGAGAAGATTCTGTGGCAAACTTCTAAAACTGGTAACTTAGCTGCCGATAGGTCCATCCGTAAAGCAAGATCAGTACCTGAACATCTCACATCCTTGCAGGATTCCCCATTTGACTTAAAATCAGCAAAAACCCTTTTCAGAAGCAAGTCACAAAGTAAAATAAACTTTGACGATCTTGAGCCCTTAGATTTGAAACAGAGTCCTAGTAGAGAAGCCTCACCTACTACACCTCCCGACCTTCAGCTTCTCCACCACTTTGGCTCCTACCATCCCAAATCTGCTCAAAATCAGTTCACAATTCTGAGTACATCCGCCACACCCATTCAAACCACCACTGTTCAAATCACCTCAGCTCACCCTACAAGCCCTCATATTGTAAATCAACCATTAGCTCCCACCATGGCAGCTTGGTATGAACCCTTGGTGTTGCCACAGCCTTTGGCATCTTTACAACATGACTACCAATCCAAAATCCCGCACTTCACCGGAGTTGAGGCTACTACTGCCCAACAACATGTAGATAGAATTAGCGATGCCTTTGAATACATGGAGATAGAAGACAAGACCATAAGAATGAGGATGTTCACCCAAAGCCTGGGCGGGGAACCCAAAAAATGGTTTAAGAGCTTAACTCCAAACAGTATACATGATCTCCCAGAACTCTACCAAACTTTCATAAATAAGTGGAAAATCAGAAAAAACCCCATTCAAATCCTTTTTGAGTATAACAATCTAAAAAGGGATAATGGGGAAAGTGTCTAGGACTACTGCACTAGGTTCAACAGTTTTTATAACACCCTCCCGCCTCACTTCAAACCTCCACTTGGCTTAGCCTTAGCAAAGTTTCCTGAAGGCTTCGACCTAGACATGACTTATCAACTAAGAGACAAGGACCCTGCAACCTTAGAGGAAATGCAAAAAGTGGCCATGAATGCAAAAACCAACTTAGCTGAAAAGAGAGCTAGGATGAGATTAGAGAAGAAAGTCACATACCATGACGAATTTTCCCCTTCAGTATCTTCCTCAGATCCTAGAATAGATGGCCTGGTTAAATCCATGGTGAAAATGTGGGAAAAAATGAGTGAAAAAGCACCCCTTAGGGACAACCAACCAAACCCCCAAAACAAGAACCGGAACCAAAACTTTAGAAGAGAACAGCCTCAAAAAAAAACAAGGGAAACTGACCAACAAATCAGGACACCCTTCAATGAAAACTATGTTGATGAGGAAGACAGAGATACGGAACCCAGTGATGAAAGTAATTTAAACCTAATAGGTTTTGACAACTAGGGTGAGGTTTACCTCACAGAAGAAGAACAAGCTTTCTTCTCTCCGAATCAAAATGAAACCAACTATGAGGACCCCGAAGATCCTACTGTAATATTTCAGAATGCCATAATAGAAGCTCACAGGAAGTATGATCTTAGGAGTAGAAAAAACCAAGACAACTCCAAGAAAGGTAGCTCAGACACTGTTGTTACTAAAACTCCCGATACCATCCTTAAAAGAGCAGTGGATAGCAACAAAATCATGGTCAAGAAAACTGACCAAAACAAAGATAAAGCTATTCAGACAAACCTTGGCTCAGATTGTCCTAGTACCTCTACCAAAATCCCCGAGATGGCTTTGTTGAACAAAATCCCGAACCAAAGTTAGAAAATTAAGAACATAGAGAAATTCATGGCTGAAAAAACTGAAACAAATCTATCCAAACTACAAGCGCCATTTAGTTTTGAAGGGGAAATTGCCAAAATAAAAATAACCATACCCCTTACTGAGCTAATAACTATAGATAGGTATAGATCTCAAATCTTCAAAGTTTTTAACATAGGAAATGAGGCAAATACTTTAAATCTGACTGATGACAAACTCGAGCTTTTATTCGGTCCCGAAATAGAAGGTGAATACCAAGAAGGAACTGTTTCCCCTTTCTATGTAAGTTTGAACATCCAGGACAAGATATTACATAATGCCATGTTAGATTCTGGTGCCTCCCATAACCTCATGCCTAAAGCAGTCATGGAGAATATGGGTCTAGAGTTAACTAAACCTTACAAAGACCTGTACTTATTTGATTCAAGTCAGGTCAAATGCCTAGGCCTAATAAAGAACCTGTGTTTTGCTTTAACACAAATACTGGCAAAAAACCTAGTCATGGACGTAGTAGTGGCCGATATTCCTCCAAGTATGGAATGCTATTATCAATATCATGGGCTGCCAAAATACAAGGTAACCTTCAAATGGATATGTCATTCGCTACCATCCCAGTTTTCAACCAGACTAGGAGGTTGTATCGAGAGACTCACATGAAATACATGGTTAGCAACCGGGATAGGCCAAACAACACTCCCATTTATTCCATTCATTCCAATTTAGATTATTTTATCTTATACAATGAAAGTGATATAAATGAGCAAATAAAAGAAAATGAAGAGGATTTCAAACCATAAAAACAACATTTCCCATCCCCAAATGAAGAAACTAATGACCAAAGCTCCAAGAAATCTAAAAAACAACTTAGTATCATGTATGAAAAAGAGACTCTTTGGAGTGTAAGCTTTGACGGTTCTTGTGGAAAAACTGGTTCTGGGGCCGGCATATGGATACACAATACTAATGAAGGTCATTTTTTCAAATTAGAATTCCAATGTACTAATAACATTACAGAATATGAGGCCCTTCCCCTTGGTCTACACATACTTAAGGATTTAGGCGCTAAGAAAATATCATCCTAGGGAGATTCAGAACTTGTAATTAGACAAATCAAAGGTGAATATTCGGCAAAAAACCCAAGACTGAGAGAATACAGGAATGCAAATTTAGACATCCTCAAAACCTTCGAGAAATATGAACTCACTTATAGTCCTAGGGTTCAAAATAGTCTAGCCAATGAGCTTGCCTTTGCCACAAGCAATGGCCAAATACCATGTCTAAATGAGCAATACAGTATTCAGGTCAAACATCGCCCTACAGTACCAGACAATATTGATCATTGGAAAATATTTAAAGATGACTATCAAATTGATGATTTTTTACAATCTAGGAATGAATTTGAAGTAACCAAAACAGATTTAGAAAATGAAGAAAAGAATCTTGGCAAAAATCAAGATCAAGAGCCAAATTTACCTTCTTGGACAGATGTAAACTTGGTAAATCATCCATATGAAACTGAGATAGGAGAGGACATAGACCAAAGAGAACTTGAAGTCTTACACTGTGAAAATGATACCATACCCAGAGGGCTTGCACCCTTAGAGGAATTGTTTGATTTTAACGATGTGACCAAAAAGCCAAAAATGGAATCTACCAAGGTTGACATAGAAGAGTATAACATAGGAAGCACGGAAGAACCAAGAAAGATCAAACTATCCAAAACCCTCCCTTCTCACATAAAACAAAATTAAATCAAGTTGTTTAAAGAATTTAAAGATGTGTTCGCATGGGGATACCAAGATTTGAAATCATATGACACAAGCATCATTCAACATAAGATTCCCCTCAAAGAAAACCAAAAGCCTTTCAAAAAGAAGTTGAGAAGAATAAACCCAGTCTTACTACCTTTGGTTGAAAAGGAAATCAAAAAGATGTATGATGCTAGGATAATAGTGTCCCTCAAGTACTCTGAGTGGGTTTCAAATAAAGTATCAGTTAGGAAAAAAACTAGTGAGATCAGACTTTGTATTGATTTCCGAAATCTGAATAGAGCCTGCTTGAAAGACAACTATCCGTTGCCCAAAATGGACTACATACTTCAAAAGGTGGTAGGTGCTAAAAGGATCTCATTACTTGATGGTTTTTCTGGTTACAACCAAGTGCCGGTTTACCCCACTGATCAACACAAAACGACTTTCACCACACCTTGGGGCACTTTCATGTACATTAAAATGCCTTTTGGATTGATGAATGCTGGAGCCACATTCCAAAGAGCCATGGACATAGCCTTCTTAGAAGACATTGGTTATTTCATAGTCATATATCTCGACGATATCACAGTATATTCCAAATCAGATGAAGAGTACCTGGTTCACTTGAGAAAGGTTTTTAACAAATGTAGAAAATATGGTTTATCCCTGAACCCCAAGAAAACACTTTTTGGTCTCCAAGAAGGAAAACTCCTAGGTCACATCATTTTGGAAGATGGAATAAAAATAGACCCCCAGAGAATTGAAGGCATATTACAAATACGTCACCCCAGAAACATAAAGGAGTTGCAATCCTTTATCGGAAAAATTAATTTCTTAAGAAGATTCATCCCAAATCTTGCTGAACTTCTGAGAGATATCACAAACATGTTGAAAAAAGAGGTTGGAGTTAAATGGACTACATATGCCAAAAAATCTTTTGAATTGGTTTAAAAATCCCTAACTAAAACACCGGTACTAATAAGTCCTGATTTCACCAAAGATTTTTACATTCTCTCATTTGCATCAGAACACACGATAGCTGTCGTATTGTTACAAAAGAACACAGCATGGCAAGAACAGCCCATTGCCTTTTTTAGAAAATCCCTAAGAGATACTCCCTTAAAATATAACATCATGGAAAAACAGGCATTCGCATTGGTAAAGGCACTGAAAGATTTCCGAGTTTATATCTTGCATTCTCATATCATTGCTTTCGTTCCTAATGTCATCGTCAAAGATATATTAAATCAAGATCCCGTTGGTAAAAGGGGAAAATGTATCGCTATCATCTTATAATATCACTTAGAAATCTGACCCACCAAACTGGTTAAAGGACAAGGACTCGCAAGACTAATGGCTGAAACTAACCTCCAAGCATTAGATATAAATTTTGTTGACACCTTAGAAGAATAGGAAGAATGCACAGCCCCTCATGTTGAAGAATTATTTTTAAATTTACCTTGGTATGCGGATATTCTTTATGTATTATTTTATCTAAATTCTCCTCCAAATTTATCAAAGAAAAAAGCAAGGTTCCTTAAACAAAAATCCCTAAAGCTTTGCATTATAGATGGAGTTCTGTATTGGAAAAATCCCACTGGTATGCTACTTAAATGTTTGCTTGAGTATGATGCAGAGAAAATTATGCACGAAATGCACGAAGGAGAATGTGGAGGTCATCTCTACTGGAAAACCACAGCTAACAAAATCCTTAGAGCCGGTTATTATTGGCCTACCTTATTTCCTGACACTCACAATATAGTTATGACATGCCATAAGTGCCAAATTTTTTATGGCAAGAAAAAGCTTTTACCTTTTCCCTTACATCCCATCATAGTTGAAGGACCTTTCCAGCAATGGGGTTTAGATTTTATTGGGGAAATTCACCTTTCTTCATCCGCTCAACATAAATGGATCCTTACAGTGACTGATTACTTTACCAAATGGATAGAAGCCATACCCTCCAGGAATGCCACCGATTCAGTTATCATTAAGTTCCTAGAAACCAACATTCTATCTAGATTCAGTTGTCCTAGGAAGATTATCACAGATAACGTTACTGCCTTTTCCTCCAAAAGAATGGTTGACTTCTGTTACAAATATCACTTTTCATTAGGACATTCCACTACTTATTACCCTCAAGGTAATGGTTTAGCCAAGTCCTCTAACAAAATCCTAGTCAACATCATCAAGAAACTTCTAGAACAAAATCAAAAAGCATGGCATGGAAAACTAGTGCATGCACTATGGGCTGATAAACGAACCACCAAAAAATAAATCGGTATGTCTCCCTACCAACTAGTGTATGGCATGGATGTCATTTTCCCAACATCTTTAGGGGTTTTAGTAATGAAGGTATTGCAAGAAGTTCAAATAGAAGAAAATGACATGCAAAGGAGGGTAAATCAGACTATCCATTTACAACAAACAAGAGAAGAAGTTTACCAAAAGGCTCAGTTAGCGCAAGACAAGATAAAACAAATTTTTGACAGAAGGACCAAGAAAAATTATTTTCAGATTGGGGATAAAGTGTTAAAATGGGATTCCAGAAGAGAAGACAAAGGTAAACATGGAAAATTTGAAAACTTATGGAAGGGGCCTTTCATCATCAGCTTAGTTAGCGGAAACAATGCCTTTTTCCTGCAAGAACTTGATGGGACTGAAACTTTTGGAGGTCCTGTGAATGGCAGGACATTAAAGCATTATTTTTGTCAAGAGATCCACTTTTAAACATTTTCAATCATTGTATATATCATTGCTTGAAAAATAAATCAAAAAACAGAAAACTCAAAAAAAATAGAAAAGTAGAAAAAGAGGGCAGTTTGAAAAGCAGAAAGAAAGCCCCATGTTCAAAAAATAGTTATTCTGAAAGAGTGCAAGTCTAAATGCCGCTACTAGTGCTCAAAATGTCTTGTTCAGTTATCTAGCCTAATCATAACTGAACATGTTTTAAATTTATTTGCTGATAAGTTAGTGAGAGAAGAGATAGTCAATATTTTGTAAGCTTGACTTGTCAAAGAAAGTAGATTAGGAAAAGATACTGGTTCCGCATGCTCAAAACAGAACCAAAGAGGAAAACAGGGATGAAAAACAAACTGTGTATCTTAGCCCTGATTTTTCTAAATTTCATGTTCATGCAAAATAATATTTGTGTGCAGCTTGTCTTTCATGCCACAAGTACATGACAAATCAGACTGTCTAATCCTGATTTGGTCATTTTTCAATTTCATGTTTTAGATTAGAGAATAAAATCCTGTCAAATAGCTTAACCTTGATAGTCGATCTAGCATAGGTAGAGAAACAAAGGAGTTCATCAGTTTAATCTGAACTCCCGGCGGATATAAGTGCAGAATTAGATAGTATCATTTTTCAAAAATATTTCGTCAAAAGGTTGCTAGTCCAAATGCACCTGAAAGGAGAAAAAATGTTAGGAAATGTAGCGGGGTAGGTAGAAATGACTTTGATGCTAATCATGCTGTTAATTTTCAGAAATAGCATCGAGGAAGAAAGAGATATGTGCCAATGGATAAAGGCACTGGTCTTCAAAGGCCAGAGATCTGAAATTCTGGACACCTCCTGAAAAGGAGCTGCCCTCCCCAAATGGAGCCACTATTAGTCATCAGTATTTTTCACCTATTGATGATGACTAGTTTCTTAAGCCAAGTTTTCTAAAAGCTAATCTCCAATTTTTAAAATCTATCATCTAAAAAACACCCCTAAACAATTTTTGTCCTCCTACCTTTTCCAGTCAGCCTATGATGAGAAAAACCTAGTTGTCAAGTCTTATCTAGTTTCAGTCATATAATCATGTCCATGAGCTGTCATAAACTAAAAGTTATCTACTGTCATTTACCCTCCTCCCCAGGTCATTCATTCTCCAAGTGTTGATAAAATTTCAGCCACCCTACCTCTGGTCATATGTCATTTTAAGATCTAATCCTACCCAAAGAAAATACTCAAAATCTATCAAAGTTCTCCCCTAAGTTAGGTAGTGGCGCTTTAGGGAATCCCTTCCTTGGCAAAACAATCCTGAGTCAAAATATTTTGTTCAATACCAGCCAACCCTAAATTAGTGCTTAATCTGCAAAAAACAAAGCTTGATACAACCATAGGTCACGCCACTAAAAGGTCATGATGTCTCAGTAGTACATGTTTCAAAAGCCAAGCTGATATAATGTTGATCTATAGTGTTTCAGTGTCTCTTTCAAAAGCAGAGATGTACAAGTATTCTAGAAGACATTATCAAACTAAACATAAGAAGACAGTTGCTTCTCATGTTGTCTTGAGCCTGGGATAAGAATACTAGTCAAAGAGCAAATTCAAGAAGCCTCTGCAAACACAGTCAAGAAAGGTTAGTAAGTAATGACTAGCCAGCAATTACTCTACAAATACAAGTCATGTGGCTCCTGGTTTAAAAGATTCACAATGATATTCCAACCATAGGATACATATCTCAGAACATGCCTCTTATAGCATATTATCAAATTTTCACTTTATTACTTATTGTGATATACCAAGCAGAGATATGTATTACAAGGAAAGATGACACAGTTTGAGAAAGGGATGAAATGTCATGACTGTGTTAACCTCCTCCAAACATGAGCAGGTGGTTGGGTCACTTGTTTCAAACCTCCTCCAAGCAAGAACAGGTGGTTGGGTCACTTGTTGCAAACCTCCTCCAAGCAAGAGCAGATGGTTGGGTCACATGTTGTAAAGCTCCTCCAATATAAAGAGCAGATGGTTTGAAAATATTATGATTAACCTTCTTCGTTTAAAAGCAGATGGTTAGGAACATGATAAGGGCCTCCTTCATTTAAAAGCAGAGGGTCAAGAACAGAGGTATAGCCTCATTCAAAGAGCACAAGACTAACAATGTTTCAAATGACTTAAAAACTTGTTTACACCACCTCCTCCAAAAGGATGAAACAACTGATATATCAGTAGTGTCTCAAATGATGTTTAAATGAGTTCATTGTTTAAAGGAAAGAATTGAAAATCAATGAAAACAACTGAAGGTTCATGGTTTGAAGCCATTTTTGACATCATCCAAGTAGTGATACAATGGTTTCAAAAGAAGTCTTTTCTCTTTTATCTATAAAGGCCTCCTTCGAAGAGTAACCAGAGGCTAGAATGTCAAAAACTTGGAACAAGCTCATCAAAATGACAGGAAGGATGTAGGTCAAAGCTTGGTGAGTGCAAATAAAATTTTATCCACAATGAAGGGGAAGTGTTAAAAGGTGCCTAACAGTGTTTGACAAACTTCAACAATGGGCATAACAAATCATCAAACACCAGAGAGTTGAATTGTCAAAGTAATTTCTAGAATTATAAATCATCTCCTTCCAAGAGATAGGCAAAGGATGCATCAGCAGTCTTAGAGATGGTTCTTGAGCAATTTTCCTTTGAAGGACAGAATAGCCTCAGTCTTTAACAATAGCCTCTGCATATTGCATACGAAGAGGACAGTTAAGAAAATGGGTCTTTTGGTATTTTAAAAAGAGATATATTACTGAGAACAGTGATTTATGTCTTGATATGACAAAAAAGCCTTTTCAAAAGGCATCCAAACCCTTACAAAGTAACCACAAAGGTATTTGATTTCATTTGAATTTTAAAAGGCGGAAGACACCATTCAAGAGGCCCATTATGCAAATTTCAAACCACGAAGCAATTATCTTTTAGCTACACACTGAAGAGAGAAAACATTTTCAAGGCAAATTTCAAGTTTTTGGTGCTCAAACCCTGCGCGACGTGCCTGTAGATGTGCACGGCATGCCTGTCAGCGCCCAAACAAAGCAGTTGAATAGAGGTGCGGCGTGCAGGGCACCTGTGTCTTTGGTCACCGGGTGCCCAAAACCGACCCGACAACCTCCATCTGCACGGCGCTCTCTGTTGCAAATGGATCGCTCCTCCATTAGCTTTCAAAAAAACTCTTTTACGCTGCTCCAACGATCAAACAAGATCCATAAACATTTTTCAAGGTATTTTCCTTACTCCTTGGCAAATTTTGGGGTTAAAAAGGGATCTCTTAACAGTGTTTGCAAACAAATTGAAAAAGGTCTCTTTATTCATGGATAGTAAAATATAAAATAGTGCAAGAAGGGAGGTTTGATGCTAATTTGAAAGCTCTTTGTTGTGCTATAAAAATAGCTAAGACTGCCCACAGTTACTAGAAATAAATACAGAGTTGTAGAGGTCTCAAATCAGTCTAAAATATCATCTAGACAGTGGTAAAGAGATAGAGCTTTTTTCAAAATTGAAGGAGGTCTTCTTGTGTTGTGAAGAGGTCTCAAATTTGCTTGAAGAGGTGTCCTAACAGTGTTAACAAATAATAAACCTTGTCTGCTAAATCAAAGAGGGAAACAGTGATTAGGAGATTAGGCCTTTGCTCAAAATCAAAGAAGTCTTTTGTTGCTATGGGTGTCAAGGATTAATACAGTAATAGAGGAAGGTGTTTTTATCAGTTTTGAAAGAGCCCTAATTACTTTTCAAAAACAATGATAACAAAGAGCAGTGTTTGAAGGGAAGGTTGTTTATGCCAAAACAAAGGGAAATTCCTCTTCAAACAAAAACCACAAACATATCTGGTTTAAACCCTTTGCTCAAACACAGTGATCAAAGTGATTTTGGTTCTCATTTGATGAACACTTGTTTGATAGCATCAAAGAAACATAGTGACTTGCAAGGAGGAGAGGTGTAGTGTTGGGAAACTATTTCAAACACCATTTTAATCAGCCTGTTTTGGTCAGGCAGCAAAGAGTATCCAAAGCATAATGCCTCCTAGGCAAGATAGCAGAAGTGGCCTTCACAAAAGGTATGAACCTTTTTCAACTGAGGAAGTAAATGCCCATCCTTTAGTACTTTTTAACTTTCATGAAGTTGGATGTTTAGAGTTTTGTCAAAAAGTTCAGGAGGTGAAGAGTTATCTTCCCTTGACACACCTATTTGCCTTAAGATTGCAAGGGAAACATGCTCATCTAGCAGGCTTAGACTTCAAGCTTTCTCCTAGATCCATTTCCAAGGCTACCAAAATTCCATATGTCGGAGAAAAATGGTTTAAGCAAAGTTACTTAGACTCAGATCAGTACAAACCCTTTTTTAAACCTAGGCATCGGGATGCATGCCCATCCATCTTTCCTTTTTCATATTTGTTGACCAGCTATGCTCCCCTCATGAAGATAATCATGAAATATTTCACATGCGAGGGAAGGTTTTCCCGAGTCTATGCTTACCATGTCCAGCTACTCATGTACTTCACAAGAACCCAATTGTTAAACCTCCCCTTTTTCCTCCATAGAAGTATTGAAAAGATGGCTTCCACTGTTCAAAAGAGACCTTCCTCTTAGCAGCCAGCTTCCTTAACACACTATGTTCCTTAGCTTGTCTTTTCCATCATTCCCTTATCAAAATTGTCATTCTCGATCAACTTGAGAAGAAGGGAATTTCTTGGGACACTTTCATTTCACATCCCAATTTCGCCACTACTTCTTCATCCCATGCATCTCCTTCACCTTCCAATCAGCATCTTTCTCCTTCTTCTAGTAAGCCCATTCCTAAGAAGCAAAAATCTCCCATGATTGATCAAGAAGAAGAGAATAATGAGGAAGAACAACATAATGATGAAGAGGAGCACAGTGAGGAAAGGTAGCATAGTGATAAAGAAAAAAACAGTGAAGAGGATCCAATTCAAAGGGAACAAAGTGAAGAAAAACACAATAATGAAAGACAGCACAGTGATGAAGAAGAACACCATGAAGAAGAGCAAAACAGTGAAGAGGGAAATGATGTAGAAATGGAACAGTTTGATGAGGAACACAGCAGCCACAAAGAGGAGTATATTGGTAGCCCTCATAGCAGCAAACATGATGAGGATGAAACACAAAACATTAAAGATACAAAGCCTAAAAGCCCTAAAGAAAGCAGGGGCAAAAGTTAAAAAGGCAGCCCTCAAGGAGACATGCAAGGTGACAGTCAAGGCATTCATGAGGAGGGTCAAAACAGTGAACAAGGATGATGAGGGAAGTAGCAAGGGCAAAGACCAAATAAAGCATGTGCTAGCTGCCTCTCCTAGGCAAGAGGCCATGCCTTCTTCTCCAAAAGTGACAAAGCCCCAAACATCAAGAAAGAAAGTGCCTCAAATTGTAACTCCAAATGTTACTAAAGCCCTCCGAAGCAAAGGGAAGTTGCCCAAGCAATCCATTGTTGAATTACCAAAGAGGAGGAAGACCAAGAAGGCCACCCAAAGCAAAGGAAAGGAGAAGGAAGAAGGTAGCCATGAGAAAGAGAGAGAATTTGACATAATTCAGATAAAAAGTGATGATAGTGACAATGAGGCTAGAATCCTAGAGTCTCTCTTGATAAATAGAGAAGAACAAATTCATGATCTAAGAGTAGATCTAGAGAGGTCTAAAAACCTCATTCACTTTCTGCAAACACAAAACAAGCAGATGAGTGTCCACATGGCGATATATGAGACACGGGCTATCAAGTATCAAAAGGAGGCCTCCAAAGTGCAAATTAAGTTGGAAGAACTCATAGGCGAGTTCAATGATAGTGAAGAAGAAGATCAACCAAAGAGAAAGAGGCTAAGGACCATGGGATTCAGAAGAGCTTTGGAGAAACAAAAAGAGGAAGAGGCTGCCTTTTTCCAATCTTTTCCTCTTACTACTTTATTTACCCAAGAGATAGAAAACAATAGAGAAGCATGGCTTGAAAGGGTGAATGAACACTTGGAGAAGAAGTTAGAAAACGCCAATAGAGATTTGGACCTTCAAATAAAAATGACCGGGCACTATAAGAAGCTTAATCAATTCGGCTAAGGGAAATTGAAGGCTACACAAGAAAAGCTCAAGGAGGCTCAAAAGAGGTGCCCAGCACCAAAAATGAAGAAAGACATATCAATGCTTCAAATTTTGGCTTCCGCTTCTCAGCATGCTTCTGAAAACCCATGAGAGTCATGGTCACCAAAATTGGGCAAAATTCAACAAGTTTTGGTTTTTTGACATTTTTGGGTTTTTTGCTAAAAATCATGGGCATCGCCATTTTTGTTTGAAACATCCTCAAAGGATGAAAATGGTATCATTGGATGCCATAATTTTAGGGGTATCTACTCAGCGAATTTCAAATCAATTGAAGATGATTTGGTCCCCCAAAGTGGCGAAAAACAGTCACTTTTTCAACACTCTGCCCCGCATATCAGCAAAGTCTATTTTCTGGGTTTTTTCACACAAGTCAGAATTTCATAGACTTCTAGTGATCAGTTTTGGGGGAAAAAATAATTTTCGTAAAATAGACATCCTTACCTTTCCAACGAGCCATCACGGGTCTCGTTTAGACATCAGGAAGGCCTCCAAACATTGCCCACAAGACAAGGGATTTTCTACTGATATATTTCTTAAGTATTTTTGTGAAAAATGCACTTTTCTGAAGTGGCTTTTCCTAATGTGCGTTTAGCCTTTTTTGGCCATGGTTAGTTAGGAAAAGTCAATATAATTTCCTTTTTTAGCATTTTTAAGATATTTTTATAGATATTTTGTGCCTTGGGCTTTGCAAAGCCTCAAGGACAAAATCAGATATTTTTGATGGGCCAATGAGCTTGCTAGTTGCACTAGGAGGTTCTTCTTCATCTTGGCCTATATATTCCAAGAGACTTCATTGTAAACAAGGCTGAACTTGATGATATAGAGCAATATATGGTTATACAAGCTTGGAAGAAATACTTGTCTCATGCATTGGATAGTTTCTTGAATGTTTTGGATGATGAAAGAGGACTGCTGTTGGATTCCTTGACCTGGTAAAATGGTATAGTGTCCCTCTCTGTTATGCTTCTTATTTTTCATACATATTTCATGCTCTCGCTTGCTATAAAATAGTAGAGAATAGATTTGAGACATGCCCTTGGAGGTACCTCAGATTTCCTATTTCATTATAGCTTCTATGTTTTCTTCCTTCTTAGTCATATCAAAGAATCCTTGATTGCTCTTTGATCACTGAAGAAATTGTTTGCTTGTTTGATTTATGGTTTTATGCATGCTAAGTATGATTCATGGCATGCCCTTCTTACTCATGGCTATTCATAGCTCCACCTCTGAAACCTTTCTTTGAATGTTTAATTGTCTTAGTTGAACCAAGGAGGTCTTGTAATGATCTTGCCCTTTGCCTAAAACTCTGCAATCTTAGCTTCAAAGTGCCCGATAGCTTGAAATACTATGTCTAGGCATTTCCTCATAGTGGTTTGAGTTATTTGTTTGTCTTAATTGTCTTTCCTCAAAGTCTGATAGCAATTTCCTAAAGTTAGAGAGTCATATATCTCTATGTATTGCTCAAAGGTTTATTTCTATGCATTTATCAGTTTGTAGTTACATTCATCATGATTAATGGTTAGCCCTACCATGTTTATGTCAGCTATTGAACTATTTATGTTTAAAATCCTTTGTTCTTCACAAAATTAGTGTCCATCTCACTTCATTTTACCTTAAGATCCTTTTTACCTTGATCAAATCGGCCCTTCAACATACCTTGTATCACCATCTGAAGCTTTCTAGACCTTTTTGACCCCATAACCCAGTTGATCTAACAATATTTTTATCTATCTTAGTCTTTGATCAATTCCCCCCTCAAAAACCTAAAAGCAAAATAAAAAACCCTGTTTGGTCTCAACCTAGTCTCCTAAATTGAGTTCATTTAATTGTCAACCAGGGTTGGTAAACTGCTGAAATGAAGTGCACTGTATGTGCCTAGGTGTTTGTTTCTTAGTGCATTGTATTTAGTGTTTTCTGATGTTTTTGGTCCTTTTAGATGATTTATGATGTTTTTGGTCTTTTGATGGCTTTTATGTTCACAAGAAAAGAGAACTAAATGCTGGTGGAAGGAAACTACTGATTAAAAATAGAGTAAAGCCTAATTGGTTGAGACAAATGACAAGTGCAACTACTGAAACAGGATCAAACCTAAACTATGACTAAGCAGAATACCAAGCTTGATAATGACTTCTAAAAAAATAAATCAAAACATAAACTTAACTTATCCAATTCTTTTATCAAAGGTATCTTGGAAGAGATTGAGAAATGGTCAGCTAAGTATACAAATCCTCCTAATCTAAACAATTAAACAATTATCTTATAATGAGACAACATTTTATCCATCATTAAAGATTTGTGGAGACATATTTGGAGAAAAATATTGTTAACATCATAAGATCTAAGACTAACTCCTAACTCTATTTTGCAATTTAGTTTGACACCTCTACACTTCACTCAAAGGTTATAGATTTTTAGAATAGTCTTTTGAGGGAAGGTTTGTAGTGAGATGATAAAGAAAGTTGCAGAAGTACTTCAGGCCTTGAAATGATATTGTCTTCTGTTCATATGGTTATGAATCAATTATAGATTTGGAACAAGAAGAGGTTTTGTAAATAATGAAGGTTGTTTTGTTAAGTTTAACAACTGAAGTAATCTAATATGCAATGAATGACAACTAAATGTGGAGTGAAAATGCAATGAGTTAAGCTAAAACTGAACTTAAGATGTCACTAGTCTAAAACAGTGCTGAACTAGCAAGTCATTATCAAACCTTAAGACAAAATAACAGAGCATGAGTTAAATGCAATTAGACTCCGGAGTATCCTAACTAAGTTATCATGCATTAATCTAGGGGATTATACAACCTGTTTGTCCATCATGATTGGCGTTTTGGAAGAGCTTCTTAGAATAATCCTGGCTGTACAATTCAGTGCAAATGCAAACATAAAGACTAAAAGAAATTTAAAAACTAAGATATCATAGCTGTCTCCTACCCATCATTATGATATTTTGGAAGGGAGTTTTAAGAGAAATATCAGTTATGTTACTCAGTGAAAACAAACAACTGAAACATTCAGTATCACAGACATGCCTTTAGACATCATAAGGATTTTTTGGAAGAGTTTTCTTAGTCTAATTTCAACTGTGATAGTGAATCAAAAGAAATTACAATTAAATCCTACAACACTATAGCCATTTCCCATTCATTATCATGATTTTTTGGAAGAGTATATTCTTTTGGAAGAGTTCTTAGAACGAGTATAAATATAGTGGCTAATGAAATTAACTATGAACTCAAACTTCAAAAAACGTAAAAGCAACTAAAATACTTATCTAAATTACGAAAGTAAATCTGTGCAGGAGGCAGGGGCCCTTCCACCACCAGACGGAATCTAACTCCAAATAAAATCAACGCTTTCAAAACAAGGTTGTCTTCTTCATTAAAGGAAAAATAACTTGAACAAAGTAATCTGCGTCTTCAGAAATGTAGCATAAAATCTAAGCAAAATCCAGAGCAAAATGTAGCCTATCTCTCGGTTTCCCAAGTGTTTTTATAACAAATTTACATAACAAGACTTGCAACAATTCGTGGATCCTTGTCTTTCCTTATCGAAATCATACTAGGACTCTTAAAGTGGCAACGTAAAAAGGAAAAGGACATCTGGACTAAGACAGTCCTATTAGAAATCTGCTTCCTTAAATGAGTTCCCACGTACCAAAACCCATATCCAGAATTCGGTTTTTCCTTCATGGTGAGCAACGAACAATGTAGAAATGACGTGGAATATACCCATATGTGGTTTTTCTTGAGAAGCCACCTGGAACATGCCTGAACGTGAAGACAGCTGCAGAATTTCCGGTTAGCTAGGAATGTCTGCATTCTGCAGCTAGTTCCGGTCAAAATGCATTACAATGACAAAAATCACAAAACTTAGCAAGTTAGTCATGTTAATCATTCTAAAAGTAATTTTAACTAATTTCATTGATCAATTTGGTCTGGGATAACAATGGACAAAGGAAAATGAGGTAAATTAAGATGAAAGAATGCACAATCTTGAGACTCAACATACCCCCACTGCTGACTTCTTGCATGTCCTCATGCAACTTATTCCATAAACTCAGAGGCTTCTGCAAGAACATCTAATCCTCTCCTTCTCCTTTGCCTGGAAGCTAAAGGTCTTCTGGGTTTTCTGATGGCTAACTTGAACCTTAAGTTGATAAGTGTCCTGATTAGCTTCTTGTTCCTCTTTTTCAACTTTTCATTAGCCTTTTCCACTTTGTCCATTTGTAGAGATAAGGTTGAGTTCATATTGGTTTTGAGTTTGACTTGTTCCTTCAGAATATCATTCTCATTTTTTATGTGTCTATTAAGTATTTCCAGCTCATACCTATCCCTTCTTAACACATCTATTTCGGACAGTGGAGGACTAGGGGTTCTATCTCTACTCTCTGAAGCTTTCATTTCCAATGTTTCAACATAGTCATAAACTTCTTGCTGAGCAGGGTCAATTTCAGGGATTTCTTCATTAAAATCTTCTTCAACATCTTCTTCAATAGATGTTTCCTCATCTTCTATATTTATTACCCCTGTTTGTTTGATCTGAGTTTTCTTTAATTTCCCCCTAAGTCTATGGCTTCTTCTTGGCTGGGTTGATCCCTCTCCCTTTTCTGTGGCAGATTTTCTAATTACCCTTCTTTTCTTAAGTTGTCTCTTAATCTGAGTCAACTTTTTAGAAATTATTTCTTGAATACGTTCCTGTACTATTTTGTCAATTTCAATTTCAAAAGCTCTCCATTTTCTGCTTCTCCTTGTAGGCTGATGTTCAGGTGAGGGCTCTTTTGGCTCTTCAAAATGATTTCTTATCAAGAAATTATCCCAAGTATCATTTGTTTTGGCTAAATGGTGTTCAATTAAAATCTTAACCAAGCCATGATGGTATAAAGTTGTCTCTAAGAATTGGACCCTTCTTTGAACACAAGAAGCCATCTTTTTCAAACTTTGAAGCAAGAAATAGGGAAAATTTAACTCTTCCTCTAGAAAATGCATTATCAGTCTAATATGGTAAACATAAAATGTGCCATATCTACCCTCACATGTGATAATTTTTTGCAGAATAAGCAATATATTTCTCCACTTATTTTTCAATGCAGAACTTGGAATTCCCTTTTTAAACACAGTGACATCCATACCTGGTGATTTTAGAATTTGCTTCCATGATTCATGATGGAATTCTCTGTTTTTGAACCATCTCTCTCCATTTCTAATCAATCCTATTGCTTCTGCAATGAAAACCTCAGTGACAGTGAATTTAACATCTCCCACTTCAACCTCAGCTCCTCTAAATGACCTTGCAAATGTTTTAGTGACTTCTTTGTGGAAGCCATTAAATTTCTCAAGAAATTGTAGCCATCCTACCTGTTGCAATATTTCTTTACATTGAGGGTATCCTTCCAGGTATTTTGTACCCACTGGTTCAGTTCTTACAATAAGGCCCATAATTCCTTCTTCAATCTTCAGATTAATACTCTTTCTTCCCATGGAAACAATAACTTCCACCTTCAAACTGATATACTTCTGGTTCATAGTGACAATGGCTTCAAAATTTGGACTGATATGCCTCTGGTTAATAGTGACAATGGCTTTAAACTTCAGACTGATATGCCTCTAGTTGTCAGTGACAATGGCTTCAAATTTCACACTGCTATACCTTTGTCTCTCGGTGACAAATGGCTTCAAATTCCATACTGCTATACCTATGCGTTTACAGTGATAATGCTCAATCTCTGCTCACGGTGATAGTGCTTTAATCTCTGCTCACAGTGATAGTGGTTTGATATTCAAACTGATATACCCTTTGCTCTGCTCACGGTGATAGGGATATCTCTGTTTTGCGGAATGAAATGATGAAGGGCTGGCTACAGAATGGAGTGATGGAAGTAGTTACGGAATGAGTTAATGGAGTGAGGTGGAGAAAACAAATTAATGAGTGAAAATACTGTGGAGATTTTTACAACGGAAAATAAAATCATCATTGAATGATTTGGTTGGGTGACGTGAGGAAATCAAACACTTCAGCCTTTTTAACCGCTTAAATGATGGTCGTGTATAGAATTTGAAATAAGAGTTTTTTATCCAAAGTTTGTGGAGGGTGTATTGGACATGATCAATAAAAATAATCAAAACAACTTTTTCGAATGATTCATAACTAAAACTATACTAAGGTTTATAATATGCCATTATAATCAAAACTTGTTACCTTTGCTTTTCATTTGCTTTTTGTGGTCTTTGTCTTCTTTGTTCTCCTTTGGAAGAGTCTTCATAATCCTTCTTGATTCTTTTTATTCATGGCTATACTGGATCATCTTGTTGTAATTCAAATGTTTGCTGATTAGTGCCTTCAGGATCTGTAGCTACGAAATGACTGTCTGGCTGCGGAAAGTCTGATCAGCTGCAGAATGTCTGTTTAGCTGCAGAATGTACCTGTAGAGCATTTTAATCATGGAATGGAGTGTTTTGGAATATAAGTGAAATGTTATATGGCATGAATGAAGATGGATGATGAGACATGATATGTATGAAGTGGATGATGAAATGGAATGGATTCAGTTTATGAAATGGAGTGGAAGAACAAAAAGAAATGCCCTGCAATCCATGACATGTGTTCTTCATTTGCGGCAAGACATCAAACTTTAAATTTTGACATGGAAATGAGGTGGATGAAATATGGAATGAGATGAATGATATGTGGAATGAAGTGAAGTATGAATGAATGAATTAAATGGAGTATGGATGGATAAGTGAATGGAATGAAATGAAATGAGATGGATCATAAGTACAATGAATCTGAACTTATGATTTTATAACAGCTACTTGCAAAAACAAAATGGAAAAGTTAGAGTGTCAGAAAGACTCTGATTTTCACCCTATATTTTTTATATAAACATGCCAATCAATGATTGGTTTTCATGTTTATACTTTTATTTTATTTTGATTTTTTTTTTATTTTTTATTTTTTATTTTTTATTTTTTTTTTCATATTTTTTTATTTATTTATTTTTATTTTTTATTTTTTATTTTTTAAAGAGAAATGCTTCAGAAAATTCAATCAAGCTGATGAAGAAGAAAGATTCTTCTTCATTAACTTCACATCACTGCTTTCTTGGAACTTCTTAACAAATTCTTCTCTTGAGAGTGGTTTGTGATACAACTTCAATCTATGACCATTCACAAGAAAAGTGACCTCTTCTTCATCTATTGTCCTTATTTTTACTGCTCCATTATCAAAAATTTCAACAATTTCATATGGCCCAAGCCAATGTGTTTGAAATTTACCTTGAAAATCCTTGAATTTTGAATCAAACAAGAGAGCCCAGTCACCTTCTTTGAATTTCTTCTCTTTGATGTACTTGTCATGCCATCTAGTCCTTTGTTGTTGGACTAGACTTGTTTTCTAAACTGCTTCTTGTCTGATCTCATCCAATTCATTGATCTGCTCCAGTCTATGCTTATGTGCCTCCGTTAAATCAAGTCCTAGCTGAACTGCCATTTTGAAAGTTTGAATCTGGAACTCTATGGGAAACAAAACTTTCTTTCCATAAACAAGTTCATAAGGAGTATGGCCTGTTGTGTTTCTCCATGTAGTTCTATAGGCCCACAAGGCTTCAGGAAGCCTATCTACCCAATCTCTTCTATGTAAATGAACAGTCTTTGTTAGGATTCCTTCAATGACCTTATTAGTAGATTCCACTTGACCATTTGCTTATGGATGATAAGGAGTAGATTTTCTATGCTTGATTTTGTACCTCTCCATCATTTTCTCCACTAGCCTTGATGTAAATTGAGCTCCTTGATCTGTAACAATTTTCCTTGGGACACCAAAACGAGTAAAAATATCCTCAAAAAGAAAAGTAACTACAGATGCTTCATTAGCAACAAGTAATGGCTTGGCTTCTACCCATTTGGTAACATAATCAGTGCAAACTAATATATATCTCTTTTGTCTTGATGGAGGACTAATAGATCCTACAAAATCCAAAGCCCATTTTTCAAAAGGTTCAATATGTACCCGAGGTTGTAATGGCATATCACCTGAAGGAGAAGGTTTCCCTACCCTTTGGCAACTGTCACACCTTTTGACATACTCTTTAGCATCTTCAAACAAGGATGGCCAATAATATCCTAAATTAAGGATATTATAGGTTTTCCTCTTATCAGCAAAGTGTCCGCCACAAGGTTCATCATGACATGCTTTAAGAATCGCAGGAATCTCATCTTCACGAACACACCTTCTAATGATCAAATCTGGACCTGTCTTGTACAACTCATTAGAAACCCATGAATATTTTTCACTGTCATAAATGATTTTTACTTTATCTCTTTCATTCATTATTGAAGGAAATTTCCCTGAAACTAAATAATTAGCAATATCAGCAAACCATGGAGTTTGAGTAGAAATTGCAAAAAGATATTCATCAGGAAATTGATCTTCAACCGGAGTGTCATCTTTGATATTTTGGAGTCTAGATAGGAAATCAGCTACTGTGTTTTGTTTTCCAGACCTATCTAGAATGGTGATGTTGAATTCTTGTAAGAGCAATAACCATCTTATAACTCTGCCATTAGTGATTGATTTATTCATTAGATATCTAATTGCATAATGATCAGTGTGAACAAAAGTTTCATAGCCTGTTATATAGTGTCTGAATTTGTTTATGCCATGAACAACAGCTAAAAACTCTTTTTCAGTTACAGTATAGTTTAACTCTGAAGGGGTCAAATTTTTACAAGTATAGTAGATGGCATAAGGAATCAGGTCTTTTTGTCCCAATACTGCTCCTAGAGCTGTATCTGAGGCATCTGTTGAAATATGAAAAGGTAACTTCCAGTTAGGTCCCCTTAAAATAGGTGCTTCAGAAATTTTTGTTTTCAGGGTCTCAAAGGCTAACTGGAAATCAGAATTCCATTTGAATTCACAATCTTTGGTAAGTAATTTGAAGAGTGGAGATGCTATCTTGGTGAAGTTTTCTATAAACCTCCGATAATATCCTGTAAATCCTAGAAAACTCCTAACATATTTTTGACAACTTGGAATAGATAAGTTAGAGATGACTTCAGCTTTTGACTCATCAACTCTAATCCCATCCCCTGAAATGTGATGCCCCAAAACGATACATTCAATAAACATCATGAAACATTTCTCATGACTAAGTGAAAAATTTTCTTCCTGACATCTCTTTAAAACTTTTTCCAAGTTTGCT